>CM053409.1:74963194-74997238 GCA_028644305.1 Xerus rutilus | reverse complement strand
TGTGTGTGTGTGTGTGTGTATGTGTGTGAATGAATGTTCCGTTCCCTTCTCTGGTACCCTTCATTTACAGGAAGAGGAAGAAACATTGGAATTACTAAATGGAGCATGACTCTTTTTCCAGACAGCAGGCCCAGCCATGAGAATTAGAGCGTCACTTGGCAACTGAATCTCTTTCAATCCTCAGAGACAATCTCACCCCAGGAAAGAGTTTACCTTCCTACTTCCTGAAGCCTTAGAAGGTCAGGAGATGCATGGAGAAATATTTTATTTTCCTTTGTCCATTTTAAAGGCATTACCCTCTTTTCCAGGGAGGTTTCATTTCTACTTTGATCAAAGAGGTTTCATCATTCAGTAAAGAGATCTGTCAATTTAGAAGTTACTAAAATCAGTTCATTGCCATTTGTTCTAACTCAAATAATTGTCATGAAAGCATGGTTCCTATATTCATGGTTCTTAAAACCACCATCTTTTAAAATCTTTTAAATATTGTTTCACTATAGGTATGTTAGGATTAACCAAAGGCATGGGATTTTTTTAAATTAAAATTTAACTGGCAAAAATGCAGTAGAAAAGTACAAATTTTAAAGCACAGCCAACATTCAGAGTAAACTTTTGGAGTAAAATATTAAATACATTTATCAAGCAAACTGTGATTTGCTTAAATTCTTTCAGAAATCCACCAGAGAAACCTGTGCATTAATCTGACTTGCTTGTACCTTTAAGACCCCTTTAGTAATGCTGCCTGATTCAGTCTTTCATAATGAAAGCCAAATTCTCACTAATAACTCTTGCTAGCAGAAAAAAATTCACTGCAGAGCAGAAGAGGAAAATCAGCATCCTAAAGATATTAAAATGTATTTGGAAGGAAAATTATTGATTGATAAATATTAAGATGTTTTTAATGATTAAAATATTATGTACTTAAACGTTCTGAAGCAGAGGCAAGCTGCTGAAAGCTCAAGGGCTTGTCAAACTCTTATGGAATAACATGAAAGCCATTAGGAACATTAACCCAGAAGAGCCCCACCCCAGCTCCTTAGGAGAGGTTCTTAATGCCACTGAAAGTCCACATACCAAATCCCCTGGTTCCTGAAAGATCTCCACTCCTAAAATAAGGATCCAGAATGTTTTAAATGTTATATAGTGATGAAAATAATCCTTAGTTATAGAATGCACATTAACTCAAACTTCTTAATTGTAACTTTGCCAAGTTACAAAAAGTGTTATTATGAAATGCATAGAAACTGATTGCATCCTGACAAATAATTACAGTTGGGTTTTATGACTAAAGCTTTGATGACATTTAATTGACCTTCCTTACTTTGTTGTTGTTGTTGTTGTTAAGCTATTATATTTGACATATATTAATGAATTTACAGATGGTTTTCCATTTTAAAGCAATAAATAAAAAGGAATCTAAGCTCCTTTTTGGATATATGTGTTAATACAAAATGTAATTTATATTTCTTTATACAACACAGTATTTTGCTTGTATAAAATATTATGAGTCCCAGGCTGAGGATGTATGTAGGTCAGTGGTGGAGTGCTTGCTTAGCACTTATGAGACCCTGGCTTTAAGTCCCAGCACTTCAGTAAAATAAAACAAAAAACAAAACAAAACAAATATTATGAGTCCAAATGCACCAATTAAGAAAATAGAAGGAAGACCAATGGAGTAGAGAAAGGGAATCAGGAGGAGAGAGGAAGTGAGGGAGGAGGGGTAGCAAAGAGGAAGAACCGGGGATTGAAATGGAGTAAACTATAATGCATGCATTTACGAATATGTTAAAAAGAACCTGTTTCAGTTTTTTCATCACTGTGACCCAAAGCCTGACAAGAACAAAGTAGAGGAGAAACATTTGTTTGAAGCTTGGTTCGGAAGTCTCAGTCTACACATGGAAGACTTCATAGCTGTGGCCTGAGGCGAGGCAGAACATCATGGCAGAAAAGTATGGCAGAGGAAATCAGCTCAGTACACGGCAACAAGAAAGCAGAGGGAGAAAGCACTGCTCATCAGGAACAAAACACAAACCCAAAGGCATACTCCCTGTGATCTACTTCTTCCAGCCACATCCTACCTGCCTAGTTACTGCCCAGTGAATCCTTATCCGTGGAATAATGCACTGATTAGGTTGACGCTCTCATAATCCACTCATTTTACCTCTAAACTTTCTTGCATTGTCTCTGACATGAGCTTTTGGGGGATACCTCATATCTAAAGCATAAGAGAATCCTATTGTTATTTATAACAATAATGCTCTAATAAAAAATGTTTAAAAATATTTCTTGGTGAGATAGTACAAGCCTGTAATCTCAGCACCTTGAGAGGTTGAATCAGGAGGATGGCAAATTGTGGGTCAGTCTCAGCAACGTAGAATGACACTCAGCAATTTAGAGAAAGCCTGTCCCAAAATTAAAAAACAAAATAAAAAATAAAAAAGGACTGGGGATGTTGCTCAGTGGTAAAACACACTTGGGTTCAATCCCCAATGCCCGCCCCCTAAAAAACTAAGTCCATTTGGCAGTGACAGTACTGATGCTGTTGCTGTTGGTGATGGCCTCACAATGTGTGAAATTGGAACTGAAAGCTTAAATGGCATCGTTTGAGCTACCAAATTTAAGTAGCAGGTTTTCGTTGATTTTGTATCTCTCAAATTGACATCCCTCAAGTAAAAGGCGTGATTAACATTAAATTCAAGTCCTGCTCCTCTCAATCACTATTTGCTTTATAGAGGGCATTTCTTAGCAAATGCGCCTTTCTTTGCAGGATGAGATTGAAAAGAACTGTTCAGTTTCTTCTCATGTTAGTTCTGTAGAACTAAGAATATGCTTCTGCACTTCTAATATGTAAACTCCTCGAAGAGAATATTCATAAATTATTTCAATGTTCTAGTTCTCTACTTTCCCTTATTCTTTCTAAAATAGTCTACCTGCCATCAAGGCAAGGAGAATTATAGGGTTGAAAAACAAAACAGAGACATTTTATGGTACATAAGAAGCACGGTGCAGAAATCATAATGCAATGAGCTAATAATATGTTTTTATCTAGCAATATTAAACTTAAAACATAACTTGCTCTTTTATTGACGGAGGCTACAAGGACCTTTCCTGGAAGATAGGTATAAAAGTTCAACATTAATTTATTAAAATTAACCCTCATGGTCATTAATAGAAGAAATTCAAATAATGATAGTTTCCTGAAAAGTCCACAGTGGTACCTGGGGTTAGAGAAAGATATCCATAGGGGAGTTTTTAGGTTAAATTTGGATCAAAAATGTTCTTGATAGAAAACATTTATTCATTCATTCACTTTTCCCCAAAATAGTTATTGAGGGTTTACTGTACATCATGCTAGATGTTAGATAGCTATGGTCTCTGCTCTCAAAAGGGCATGATCCAATGAGAGGACACAGTGAGGTTAATTACTGTGAGTCCTTCTGTGGAGGTTCTAACCTGGATTCAAGAAGGTGTAAGTGGAGGAGAGGGTCTTCCTAGAGGAGATTTATCAACTAATGAGCAGGAATTGGCCAAACAAAGCTGGGTAGGCATTTGAGACCAGGAATAGTGTCTGAAGGTCTTAAAGACAAAGGGTCTCAAAACAGATGGTATCTGGGGCTCTCCACTAATTTGGTGAATCATGAGGTAGAAGATCAAAAGTGGTAATGGATTACTAGAGGGATGGGTAGAAACTAGAATGTGGAGTACCTGGTATGTCGTGGTTAGGACCTTGGTCTTTTCCTTATAAGCAAGGATGAGATATAGATGAATTTTCAGAATGTGCTGTGTGGAGGAGCCAGTTAGGATTCTTGTCTAATGATCCATTTTAAAGATATTGCATGTCCAGAATTTGGACAGTTATAAAAGGAAAGAAGCGGGCTAGGTAAATCTAAGAAATGTTTTAGTGGCTAAGTCAATAGGATATTTATTGGATCAGAAAGGTAAGGATTAAGCGGTAATTGATAATACATATATATGGTATGGGTGAAAAAGTAGATGCATGACCCCCTAATGTGTCTAAAAGACTTCAGAATAGCAGGTTTATACAGGAAGAGAATTGGATTGAAATTGAGACATTTCAATTTTAGAGAGAGTATCAGCCCCTTAGCCCCTCCAAATGGACTATCTGGCAGACTCTAGTGTACACGAGATCAAAACCCAAAGGAGATTTTTTTAACCAGAGATACCAGTTCAGGAATAGTTTTTAAATAGTTGACGATTAAACAAACAGATAGGCTGAGGTCTCCAGTGAAACTATATAAGTGAGACCAGTGGCCCAACACAGCCTTGGCAAACAGTATTAAGAGAACGTAGGAGGAAAGCCCAATGAAAAGACAGACTGAGACTAATCAGAAGGTATTGGAAATTTAAGCTGAAGAAAGAGTGTTGTTAGTTAGCCTACTAACTACAATGTTTTAAATGATTCTATGTGATTTTAGGAAGATAGAACAGTTATTAATTTTGATTACAAGATAGAAGTCCATTATAGTAAGAAATAATATTTGCCTATAGATATGGTATGAGGAAGTCACTGGTATCTCAATGATTAGTATGTCTTCCAGAGTTGTGAGGAGGAAGAGTCCTTACTAGTATGTGGGCAGAATGACTACAAGAATGACAAGTTTGAGGTAGAAATATGAACCAATCTTTTGAGAAGTTTGAATGAGAAAGGAGAAAGGTAGGTCTTTGAAGGACAAAGGCAAAGTGGCAAAGACAAGTGTATTTATAGACTCAGAGGTAGAAACAAACTGGGAAGGAGAAGCTGAAAATACAGAAGCAAGAGGTAATATAATGTAATATGATGAACACAGCAAGGTCCCAGAAGAATCAGAAGGGCATAGGTTTAGCGATTCATTCAGAACTATGAATTTTTAGTTATAAGGGAAAAAAAGAGTATAGGTCTGTATATTTGGAGTTTGGCATTTGAGATGGATCATTTCTGAAGGTTTCAGTAGTAGAAAATAAGATCTGCTGAGAATAAAAGTTGTAGGAACTGATTAGAGAATTTAAGAAGAGAAATTGGAATCTGGAATAATCATTGATAGGAATGGAAGAGGAAGATGACTAAGGACAAACACAAACATTGACTATGAAAACAGAAGAGTCAGTTGGATTTGAAACTGTCCTAAAGACAGTCACAGTTTGAATTGGTGGTTTTCTGCCCAGGTGTTCAGTGCTGGGGTGTCAGAACACACAAGGCAAGTACTAGCATCGATGCCAGTTTATGCTTTTGTGAATGAGGATAACAGGAAGAAAAAAAGCAAGGCATGTAGATAATCACATATAGGATTGGAGAGGAGAGAAGGCTGAGATTGTAGTAGAGCTCTGATAGCCTGAGAGAAAATGGGTGGCTGGACTAGGGAAATCAAAATGGGTAAGAAATAAATGAATGGAAATAAATAAGCAGGGGGCCTGAAAAGATAGGTTTTAGTCAGGAATTAGAACAGAAGGAAAATAATTGAACAGAATATAACCACTTAAATTACAATTTAACCAAGACCATAATGCTGTGTAGTGTTTGTGGTAATCACTATGCCTCTAAGGTGCTTTTGTCTCATTAGTTACTTCTCATTTTTTTGTTCTAGTTTGTTTTTAAAAAAAGGAATATTTATTACTTGACAAACAAGGAAACTGAGGCATCATGTGTTTTTAAGAGATATTGAAGATTTTGAAGAGTTTGTGAAGAAGGAAAAATAGAAATAATGGTGTTTTTTTAGATAAACTAAATGTGTCACCCAAAAACTTGAATATTTTTATGATTTTTTCTTTGTCTAAGAAACATAGGTTGCTTCATAAGCATCACTGTAGGATCAATTCTCTAACCAAACTAAGGAGGTCTGAAAGAGCAGCACGGATCAGAACATCCTGGTTCTGCATACTGGAGCCTTCGGAAGAAAGACCAGCACTGGCCCAATGAGAGGGAGAGGGGGAGGGAGGGACAGAGAGAAGAAAAGCAAGTTAGAGCTCTAAAAAGTCTGTCCAAGCACAACAAGAGAGCGGCGGCAAGCTGCCAATTCCTTTTATGTCACAGACTAAAATATCCTAGAATTCTCCACCTCTCTTCTGTCTTGCTCAACGTTGTACACATCCGCCACTCTGTTCCTCTCTACAAACTTAAAAGCAAAACATCAAGAAACTCTCCAAATCCACACTACTCTATGGTCACCACCTTTCTGTTTCTACCCAACTCACCTTCCATTCTCTAGTCTGTGGCTTCCCCTTCATCAAAATTGATGTTACTGGGTTATAGAGAAACGAGGTGGAAAAATAAAGAAGCCTAAAAGTATAGTGCAATAAAATGCACTTTTTCTTGTTGGTTAAAAGGATGTTAAGATATGAGAACCACATGTTGTCTTTCTGTTTGCTGATTAAGCTAAGGAATAAAGTAGCAGGGGAGAGCTGGTCTTGGACTTTTTTTTTTTTTTTAAATATGAGTAAAATAAGCACCTTCTTTTTTGGAGAAGACCAGACAATCTCAGTTTATGTTCTCAGTCCTGTCTTTTATACAGGATACTGTCATGCACAATATCATATTCTGGCAAGAGTGTGGGCTGGAATAAGGCTGATTGGATTGAAATCTTATATCTTGCACTAGGGGGCTGCTCTGATCCTAAGCTCCATCGACACAAGCAAGTGTGCAGTTTTATTGTGCAAGATAAAACTTACGGTTTTCCCCTTTCACATCTGATTCTTTGAGGGGAGGTTGCTTATGAAACGTGCAGGATGTTGCAGTTTACCAGGCACTCTAGGTCCTGCTAGTAAATTTTCTTTTCTTTTTGGTACTGGAGATTGAACTCAGGGGCACTCGACCACTGAGCCACATCCCCAGCCCTATTTTGTGTTTTATGTAGAGACAGGGTCTCACTGAGTTGCTTAGTGCCTTACCCTTGCTGAGGCTGCTTTGAACTCGAGATTCTCCTGTCTCAGCCTCCCTAAGTGCTGGGATTACAGGCTTGCGCCACTGCGCCCGGCTGTAAGTTTTCTACTCTTGTTTGTTTGTATGCAATAACCTGGTGGATAAAAACATGCACTGGACTTGAGCCACTTTCTCAGTGCCTCTGTCACCCTCTTTACTTTTGGAAGAGAAGGGAGCTGTCTCTGACATGTCAAAGAATATGAGATGTGGAGGCTAAAAACATCATAGCCCAGCTTCCTTGACATCATGGTGTTGCTCAAGGCTACTCTGTTCAAATTGCAACCTTTCAAAGATTCTAAGTTTGTCCTCTGTGTTCTGTTAGTTTTTAGCTTGTCCAGTTTGGAAAACCATAGATATTTGAAAGCACAAAACTGAGAAATTGTGGCACTGGCACTAGTTAGTTGTTAGTGGCAGCTAGGAAAGAAGTTGTCATTCTCCTACCCTCTACTGATCCATAGTCTAGCTGTACAGGTACAAGAGCATGGACTTTAGAATAATGTGTGGATTCTACTCTGGCTTCAATTCTTGCCTTTCATGTGCTAAAGCTGGACAATCCCTACCTCTCTTTCATGAGTTTCAATGAACATAATCCTGTGATAACAACACTTATGTCATAGGGCATTATAAGAACTAAATGAAATCAGATGTACCTATGTCTGAAGTAGTATCATCTTCTTTTGGGAATTGCTTCTCCTGCATCTCTATCTGTGACAGCTGCCAATCACAGAACCTGAACTTCAGGGGAGGATGGACACATAATCCTGGGTAGGCCTATCATACTATCCTATTTCTCTACCTTAGTGATTGCTTTGGAAAGTCCAATCAGAGTTCTTCGTCAGGATTTTACTAGCTAGAACTTGTAGGGAATCATCGTTTCTTCTGAACAAAATTGTTTTGAATCTTACCCCAGGGAAGCTTCCCCTATGACTTCATTCATGGCTGCTTTAGATTGGGTCCCCGGCTTTCACATTCCAAAGTGTCCTGACTCATACAGCTTTTCTCATTTTCAGCCTACTCTGAAGTCATTGTTTATTTGGGTCAGGGTCTCTGTATTTTGAATCAATAATGTATATATGAAACCTCTCAGCCTGTTTTCTTTAATTTGAAATGTATTATTACTTATTTCTTTCCTCTTTACCTCTGTGTCTCACAACCTATGTATTAGGAAACCAAGTGTTTCAATTTTGTGATTCCACCAAATGACTATGGAAAAAACAGTGACATAATAAATCAATATGGATACAAAGACTAAATAAGATTAAATTCAGCTATTAGTACTTATAAAAATACTAATGAGAATATGTGGGGGAAAGCAAATTGACATGTCAAGTTCAATGTTGGTGTTCATTACTGGGCAATATTTACCATTTTCATATTTATTGTTGAGCATATAATCACACATTTTGAATATAGTTGAACTGTAGAAAATAAATAATCACATTGAACAAAAATTGTAAACATCAAAAATGTTTTCTGGTATGTTTTTATTGAAGTAAAATCCACACAACACCAACACTAATCCTTTTGAAGTGAGCAATTCATTGGCACTTAGTACATCCACAATGTTGTGCAATCATCATTTCTATCTAGTTCCAAAACACTTTCATTATTCCAAAAGAAAGCCTATTTTTAAGTTATTCTTGATATCCTTTTTTTTTTTCGTACTGGGAATTGGACCCAGGTTGCTTTACCACTGAGCTACAGCCCCAGCCATTTTTATTTTCTATTTTGAGGTAGGGTCTTGTTAAGTTTTTTAGGGCCTTAATAACTTGTTGAAGCTGGCCTTGAATATGCCTCAGCTTCCCAAGTGACTGGGTTTACAGGCATATTCCACTGTGCCTGGCACTCGCCCACACTCGTCCCCCCGCGCCCCATATATTACCATAGTTTTTATGAATGGAGAGAGACTTCTTCTTCCAAGATATTTCAATAATTAGGCTTTATTTTCATATCATTCATGAAATTAATACATGAACAAAAAATATTTCACTGGGGTCTAGTTGATCTTAGTATCATTTCTGAAAGTCTGGAATTATAGATCTGGAACCTTTCAAATAATAAATTTTAAAGTTGTATTTCATAAAATCTGATCACAGAAATATATGAAAATGTAATTCATGAAGACCCATACTACTTCTCACATTCCGTAAGTGCAAGAAAATAGTACTAATCTCAAGAAAGCACTAAAACAAATGACCTGCTTGTCTCCACACCTCTTTGTCTTCCCTCACCATCACAGGCATTTAGTGTGCACTTGGTGAGCTTGCCCCAGGCTCTGGTGCTTGTTTAGAGAGCAATTTAAGTTCAGAATTTCAACAAACTGCCAGACTGAGCCCCAATTCCAAATACATAGGCCCAGAGGCCCAGAGGCCCAGAGGCCCTGCTTTGTGTTTCTCTGAGTCTGAGTTCCTGCTTTGCTAACCAGCTTCAGGTTCTCTAAAACAGGATCTTGACTTGTTCTTGCTCGTTTACCTTACTTCCTGCTAGATCTTGGAATCTTTGGGGAATTTCGGGAGGGGCACAGAAAGAAAGATTTCAGTTCCCTCTTCTCACAAATCACATTGACAATGGCTACTCCAGCAGTCTGGAGACTTAAATTTTAGTCCCTGGACTTGGGTATTCTGGGCATGGAAATGGTCCTTTCTGTGTTATGGTTTGGATATGACATGTCCCCCTAAAACTCATGTGTGAGACAATACAGAAATGTTCAGAGGAGAAATTATTAGATTATGAAATCTATATCCTAATACGTGGATTAATTCACTTAGTGGATTAATAATTTGAATGGATAAATGGGTGATAACTAATGAGCCACATCCCCAGCCCTATTTTGTGTTTTATGTAGAGACAGGGTCTCACTGAGTTGCTTAGAGCCTTGACATTGCTGAGGCTGGCTTTGAACTCGCGATTCTCCTGTCTCAGCCTCCCAAAGTGCAGGGATTACAGGCATGCACCACCACGCCTGGCTTGCCCTTGGAGATTATATCATCTCTGGCTCCTTGCAGTCAAGCTCTCTCTGATTCCTGGTTGTCAGGAATTGAGCAGCTTGCCTCTGCCACACCCTTTAGACATGATGTTCTACCTCCTTGGGCCCAGAGCTACGAAGTCTGATGACCATAAACTAAACCTCTCAAACCAAGAGCCAAAATAAATTTTTCCTCCTCTAAGTTTTTCTTGTTGTTTTCTTTGTCACAGTGATGAAAAGCTTACCAGCACACTCTGCATAGAAAAAAGATAAGAATTAGGAATGGTCTACTTCACTTATGAGTGGGGAGAGAAGGATTGCCCCTTGGACAAAACCGTCTTCCCCAAAGCATGGAAAGACTTATTCAAGAAAAATCATGACTTAAAATCTATGCTGCATACTGGTGAAAGTTCAAATCTAATTTAAAACTTTGATTCTGGTGACTTCTATAAGCTCCTAGTAGACCTTTGAAAAAATTTATGGTGGAGGCAAAGGGATTTTCAAGATCCATGCATAAATATCTGGTAAAACATAACTACCTCTGAAGATTAAAACATAAATGATATGTAGAAAAACATATGAAAAAATCTGGGTACTATTGTGCATGCCTGTAGTCCCAGTGATTTGGGAGCCTGAGGAAAGAGGATCTCAATTTCAAGGTCAGCCTCAGCAATTTAGTGAAACATTGTCTGAAAACAAAAAATAAAAAAGGGCTGGGGATGGGCTGGGATTGTGGCTCAGTGGTAGAGTGTTTGTCTCGCATGTGGGAGGCACTGGATTTGGTCCTCAGCACCACATATAAATAAATGAATAAATAAAGGTCAATCAACAAAAATTTTTTTAAAAAAGGGCTGGGGATTTACGTTGCTCAGTGGTAGAGTTCCCCAACTAGTTTTAATCAACAGTATGAAAAAAAAATGAAAGAAAACATATGAAAAAGTATAATCCTGCAAATCTGCAGAAAAATCAAAGAGCAATATGGAAAGAGTTTTAAAATAAGTATGTTTAAATTCTTCAAAGGGGCAGAGGGAGGATTAGTACCCACAAGATAAAAATGAGAATGTTTGAAAAAAAGTTATCTAGAGAATTTAAACAAAATAGAAAACTATAGAAACTTGAACATCCCTAATCCCCAAATCCAAATTTTAAAAAAAATGTTCTGAAATGTAAAACTTTTGAGCACCAACAAGTGGAAAATTCCATACTTGGCCTCTTGGGTTGGGTTGCAGTCATAACACAGGCACACTAAAAAAATACTATATAAAATTACCTTTAGGCTATGTGTATAAGGTGTATGTGAAGCATAAATTAGTTTTCCATTTAGACTTGGATTCCATCTAGAAGATATCTCATCATGTTTTAGCAAATATAACAAAATGAAACATATTCCAACATCTGAAACACTTCTGGTTCCAAACATTTAGGAATACTCAAAACCGGCACTAATATTATATAACTGGTTAAGTATAGATTAGAACATCTCAAGAGAGAATTACTGAGTTGTAATATAAAGTTGAGACTGATTCAGACCAAACTGCAAAGATGTAAGAAAATGAGAAATATGAAAATGAAAGAAGATAGTAAGCTAACCTCTAGGATATATATGAAATGAGTTCCAGAAAAAGAGAATCAGGGAGAAGCAATATGTGAAAATAAATATTGAGCATAAAATGCTCACCTAGACACTTAATTAATGTCACTGTCAAAGAGATAGTTGTAAAATCTACCTGGAGAACAGTCCCCTGTTTACTTTGGAAGAGGTGCTAGAAGTAAGCAGAATGCACAGATCTTTAACTACTTTGTCCTGGGTTGGAACAATGTGGAGGAAATTTCTAGTTTCTCTAGTCATTGTTTATTAAGCACTGTCATCACTTTATTTTCTGGAGTAAAAGTTCTCCCTTCATATGTTCCTCTTACTGCATGATCCTGTTCTCCCTATCCTTCAACGCTGTTGGGAGATGGCTTCAAGGTGAAGCTGACTATGTGGAAAGATTTCACAGGAACACACTAGTGTGTGAGATCATCAGGACAAATGGAGAAAGACTGCATGGAGACATGGGAGGAAGACTGTCATTGCTTTCCAAAGTCACCACCCTGGAGTAATGGAGAGTATGCTTGCATGCAGACATGTAGGGTTGCATTTGGCTGCTGACACGCATCACAGAAAATGAATTATAATCCAGAACCATCTGGGGCTCTCCCAGTCCTTTGGGAGACAGATGTCAAAGACAAATTTGGAATATAGGCAGGAAGATACAAGATTAAATTTAAATTGGAAAATTTTGGAAATATAAAAGAAAAAGAGAAGACTATTGACAGGAAAGCTCTGCATATACTAGTACAAAACCTGATGTGGGGCATTTCTTTATGAAGGGAGAAAGTAAGAATGGACTTTGATGGTACAGAGAAGGAAGAGGCTGTGTATAAAGCTCAGCATCGCAGAATTCAAGAAAGTCCAAGAGACACTCTTCTTATAGGTCCAGGATTTACTGGCTTGAACAAAGAAGAGCAGAGTTCTGACAAGCCATGAAGGAAAAGTGTCAGCACTTAGGATGAAACAAATGTTAGCACTTTCAGTAGCAAGATGCACAGCCAGCTTCTTCAGAATTTTGTTCAGTGTGTTGCCATAGTACCGGGTAAACAAAGTGCATATGTGTACTGATCGGAGCATGGATCTAAAAAGCCATTACCCCCTTCTACCTTTCCTGTATGCAAACTCACAACAATATTACCTGTATCCTGACATCTTGGAGTTCTTTGAGCAAAATTACTGAAACACAAAACAAAGTAAATATTCTCTGAAAACTGTTCTGTTTTTTGTTTGTTTGTTTATGGTAAGAACATTTGGAAGAGATTATGCAATGCTTAGCACAAATTAACAAAATGCCTTGAGATTTTACCTCTGTCTGTCTACCTATCTATCTACCCTGCTTATTGATTTAAAAACAAATTTTTTTTAAAGTACTAGGGACTGAACTCAAGTGTGCTCTACCACTGAGCTACATCCTCCACCCTTTTTATTTTTTATTTTGAGACAAGGTCTTGCTAAGTTGCTGAGTCTGGCTTCAAACTTATGATTCTCCTGCCATAGCCTCAGAGCTGCTGGGATTACAGGTATGTCCCATCATGCCCAGCTCTGCTTATTGATTTTTTTTTTTTTTAAATATTTTTTAGTTGTAGATGGACACAATATCTTTATTTTATTTTATCTTTATTTTTATGTGGTGCTGAGGATCGAACCCAGTGCCTCACGCATGCGAGGCAAGCGCTCTACCACTGAGCCACAATCCCAGCCCCATCTGCTTATTGATTTTTTAAAACTCCTCTTATATCTGTATTTTAGCACTTAGAATATTCAGAATATTTTAATTGAAGAAAATTTGAGATTACTATTTACTAAGCATACTTTTATATTATTAAACATTACATTAAACCCTGTGAAACTGCTAATATTTGAATATTGAAAAATTTAAATTTTAATAGAATTTTATTAAATTTATTAAATTTTATTAAATTTTATAAAATTTAAATTTACAATTTAAATTTGTACAATTAAAAGGAATTTTACAATTAAAAGGAAAATTTCATAAGGCTCAACTTTAAATACAAAAGGTGTAGAGTGGCAAAGTGGATCAAGGACCTGGGAATTAGATCAGAGACCCTACACCTAATAGAACAAAAAGTAGGCCCAAATCTTCATCATGTTGGATTAGGACCTTACTTTCTTAACAAGACTCCTATAGCACAAGAAGTAAAATCAAGAATCAATAAATGGGATGCATTCAAACTAAAAAACTTCTTCTCAGCAAAAGAAACAATCAATGAAGTGAACAGAGAGCCTACATTCTGGGAACGAATTTTTGCCACAGGCACATCTGATAGAGCATTAATCTCCAGGATATATAAAGAACTCAAAAAAACTTAACACCAAGAACCAAACAACCCGATCCATAAATGGGCTAAGGAGCTGAACAGACACTTCTCAAAGAAGATATACAATCAGTCAATAGACAGATGAAAAAATGTTCAACATCAATGTTTAGCAATTAGAGAAATGCAAATAAAAACTACTCTAAGATTGCATCTCATATCAGTCAGAATAGCAACTATCAAGAATACAAACAACAATTAGTGTTGGTGAGGATGTGGGGGAAAAAGCACACTCATACATTGCTGGTGGCACTACAAATTGGTACAATCAATCTGGAAAGCAGTATGGAGATTCCTTAGAAAACTTGGAATGGAACCACCATTTGACATGGCTATCCCACTCCTTGGACTATACCCAAAGGACTTAAAAACAGCATACTATAGTGATGCAGCCACTTCAATGTTTATAGTAGCTCAATTCACAATAGCTAAATTGTGGAACCAACCTAGATGCCCTTCAATAGATGAATGGATAAAGAAACTGTGGTATATATACACAATGGAATATTACTCAGCAATAAAAGAGAATAAAATTATGGCATTTGCAGGTAAATAGATGGAGTTGGAGAATATCATGTTAAGCAAAGTAAACCAATTCCCAAAAAAACAAATGCTGAATGTTCTCTCTGATAAGTGGACGCTGATACATAATGGAGGAGAGGACATGGGAAGAATGGAGGAACTTTGGTCAAAGGGAAAGGGGAAGGGAGGGAGCATGGGGGAAGGAAAGATCATATAATGAGATGGACATCATAGCCCTAGCTTCATGTATGACTGCATATATGATGTGATTCTACATCACATACAACCAGAGAAATGAGAAGCTGTGCTCCATTTGTGTATAATGAATCAAAATGCATTCTGCTATCATGTGTACCAAAGTAGAATAAAATATATATACATATATATATGTGAAAGAAAAAAAAATCAGGTATGAAAGTTTCAAATCATTGGATAAAATATTTAATACACTTGGTGTTGGTATGGAGGTAGTAGTGACTAGAAGGGAACAAAACAGAGACTTTTGAATTGTTGATCATGTTTTGTTTCTTGATCTAGATACTGCATCTATATGTGAGTTTTCAGATGTTTAATTTTCATTAGAGATTTGGATTTTTTATGTATGGTATATTACATTTCAATAAAGATATTTTAAATGCAAAAATAAAAATAATTAAGAAAAAGATGTAGAGTGGGTTTTCAGATGAGTTTCAAGTCCCTACTTCAAAGGAACTGGTACAGTCTTTTCCAGTTAAGTTTGGGAGGATAGTGCTGATGCAGCTTTGCCCTTTCCTCTGGTTTATTGTAACCTGATGTTTACCTCTCCACACTTTTTGTGCTTATATAATAATATTCAAATACACATAAAAACATAGTGTTTGCCTACTGAAAGTAAGGTTCTTCTACTCCATGCCCACTTTTCTGCCTCCTCCGTATCTCATTTATGGGCATATTGTGAAAATCTCTGCAAAGCATTGGAAGAACTGTTTAAAGTTCCATCGTGCGGATCAGGTTTACTCAGCAAGCCCAGTGGAGTGTGGGAGCCAACCTGTGCTGGCTTACAAGAACCAATTTTGTGCATCTTTTTCCAACTCTGTTCAATGATACCATGTTGGGAGCTTAAAATAATTCATGAAAGGAACATGAAAGACATCACATTCAACAAACAGGCTCTTCGTTTTTTTTCAGAGAATCAGTGTACCAGTATACCATGAACCATGCATCTTCCATTGTCTTTCTCTGTGCATAAATTTTTGACTTATATACTATAAAACTACACTATGATGAACCCCTTTGTGTATATATTTTACTTACCGGCCATTTTATTTCTACTAGACAAATTTCAGACATTTGATTGCCAGAATGAAGAGCATGAAGATTGTGAATGTTAACAGATGTCCTAGTATTCCTATCCAAAGTTTCTGCAATAATATGTGAGATTACTCCTTTCATTTTGATTCTCTGCAGTAGTAGGTGTTATCATTATTGCTTAATCAATATTTGTGTGACTTCTTTGAAGATTGAGCACATTTTCATATGAATATCAAGCACTTTGATTTGCTCTTTGTTGAATTATCTATTCTGATGTTTTTCTAGTGTGTCTTCTAAGTTATTAAGATTTTTGTAACCACCTACAAATTTATGCATCACTGATGCTCTTTATCTGTCTTTTATCCTTTGCATTTCAACTTGTTTTTTGAATTGTGTTTGCCACTCAACCTTAATATATTTTTGCATATCAAAATATTTTTATAATATTTGGGTTTTTTTCATGGTTGTAAAGATCTCTTTCATTTCTAGGTTGTAAACAGAGTCTCCTAAATGTTTTTTTTTAAGAATTTAAGATATTTAAAATTGAGTCTAAAATTTGTTGGACGCAGTTTTCATTGTTGTTTGTGTCTATAAACAGTAGCATGTTCTAAAGCAAGTTGCTGTGCACATCTAAATGACCCTTCACCAAATCATTAAAATGGATAGTTTCTAAACTAAAAAATCTTCAATCACACAAATTTCTTAAATTAATATATTTAAAAAATTTTGAGAATCTATTCTGGTGAAGTTGAAGCTGGGTTTTTATTGTAGAAATAAAGTACCCAGTTAATTTTATGAGAAAATAAAGGTTACAAAACCTGTTGTTTCACACTTGTGCATGTCGCTATCTAAATTAGCAATTTAGGGTCATCATTTATCATCCACATAAAAGTAAAATAATCAAGTCTGTACCAAATTAGGTACAGAATTTGAAAACTGAGGTTTTAGGGGATCAGAAAACTCAGTTTATAGTGAATTAGAACTAGTGAATTAGATGATGAAGAAGATATTGAAGAAGATGAAGATGATGCTTCTGAAGAAAATGATGTGATGATGATAGACATGGAGATTTTCACTGGCTTAAACCTGGGCCATGGTGAATCTTCATTATTACATTTTCTACAATGCACAGTATAAAAAGTACTATTTCTTGACATTCTCTTTTTCTTATTGTTCAGCATTAGCAGCATATATGTATGCTTCTATGAGAGGAAGCAGTGGTCATCAAAGAGAGAGCTTCCATTTTATTTGATAATGTAGAAGACTATAGAATTCATAATGTATCAGATACAGTGCTGTTATACGTCAGATATGTGGTATCTGCCAAAAGTTCATGTTTGAGAGAACACAGAAGGTTTAGAGGTGAAATGATTGGGTTATGAGAGTCTTAACTGAATGGTAATTGATGTACAAAGGTGTGGAAGAATGGATTTTGTAACCTTTATTCTGTCAAAAAATTAACTATTTATTTCTATAATAATGACCTAGCTTCAGCTTCATCAGGATATTCTATAATAATGATTGAGCTTCAACTTCATCAGGATAAGTTCTCAAAACATGCTTAAATATGTTAATTTGGGAAATTTGTGTGATTAAAGATTTTTTAGTTTAGAAACTTTCCATTTTAATGGTTTGGGGAAAGGTCATCATGAATGTGCTCTGTAACTTAACTTAAGAACATGCTGCTGTTTATAGAAACCAACAATGAAAACTGCTTAAACATCCAACAAATTTTAGGCCCAATTTAAAATATCTTAAAATCTGGATAAAAATGTAGATTTAGGAGACTCTATTTACAACCTAGAAATGAGAGAGGTCTTTACAACCAAGAAAAAGAAACAGATACTCTAAAAATATGTGTGGCTAGAGGAGGTAGGTCACTGTGGGCATGCCTTTGCAGTTTACATTTTGTCCTGGTGAGCAGAGCTCTCTTTCTCTGCTTCCTGGTGCCAAGTTCCCAGCTGCTTTCCTCTGCCATACACCTCCGCCATGTTGTTCTGCCTCACGTGAGGCCCCAAGGAATGGAGCTGGCCTGAGAGCTCCGAAATTATGAGCCCCCAAATCAACTTTTCCCCCTTAAAATTGTTCTTGTCAGGTCTTTTGATTGCAGCAGTGAAAAAGCTGACTAAGACAAGTGCCAACTGTGAAGAAAATAATTTTCTACTATAAATATGGTAGTTTTAGACTTAAATGATATTAACGCTTATCACTTGTTAGCACAATATGATAAATATAATTACAAATACATGTAATAAATAAATATCCTATGCTTGTTAGAAGCCCAGTGTATACTTTAGAAAGATAATTTGATTTTTAGATTACCACTAATAATCATAGCTGATGTTTATATTGTGGCAGTGTTTTAAGATCTTTATGTGTAGAGTTCATTTGATATTCACAACCACCTGGACAGGTTGGCCACATTTTTCTCACCATTTTATGGAAAAAGAAACAAGACAATGTTAAGTAAAAGTCACATAAATAGTATGTGGTGTGTAGTAAAATCTGACTGACTCTATATTGCCTCTTAAAAATCATGTTAATATAACTCATTATCTAGATTTTAAACAACACATGCATTAAATCTTTAATAAAGACTAAAATAAGCTTTGAATATTTCAACTCAAAAACTTAACGTCCACATATAGTATTTCTGTGTGCTTAATGTAATTATATTTGCAATCCAAGATTTCATCATTTGTATTTATCACTCAATAAAACCTAATTTTCAGAAGCACTTAAAAATAATTTTGAAAAAAAATTAAAATGTAATTTGGAGAAATTTACTAAGCAGTACCAGATTCAGGCAATAATACCACTACATTCTTAACTTAAAAAGCTAATGTAGACTCTAAGGGAAAAATAAAATTACCATTGTTCATGATTATTAATTTGATTAAAAGTGTTTAAGAATTGGTTTCATTATGATCCTGAAAACAAATCCATTTACAGCAATATATTAACTTTATGTAATATAAAAACAAAACAAAACTGTGTGTTTACTTTTTCCAGACTACAATCCTTTTAGAGTTGAAATTTATAGAGGAGACTTGATGACTAGCATGTGTTGAATTTACAAAGCATGGCTTGGAAAATTATACTACATACACCAATTCTTTCATAAGATGAATGATCTGCAAATACATTATATCTGGCAGTAGTTTAATGAATATACACAGAAATATTCTTATATTAATTGTTAGGCCTCAAAGTTTGCTAAATGATGGAAAAGTATTTGCTTACTTCAAGGAACTAATGTCGAGATGGAAGGGAAACAAAAGAAATAGAGAGAGGAAAGAATTTTATGGGAAAAGTGATTTAATGAAGGAAGTAGTACCTCAGCCTCTACAGGATAAACTCCTAACTTCTTTATGTGCATGAAGTCTCCAGGATGTGTATCTTGCCGATAGACCTACCTATCTTATCTATAGCCACACACATAGTGTAGGAATATTAAACTCTGTTAAGTAGTTCCTGGTGCCTAAATTCACAGAAAGCCTACATCTTTCACAAATTTTTGGCAAATTCCTAGTTCAAGATTTAGTTTAAGAGGCTCCATCTTTTAGAACATTCTTTAAGCTGTTTAAGCAGAGTGGGCTTTTTTTGGGGGGGGGTCAGTTTTATAGGAAGTATATGCCACTATGATCTTACTTTCCCCCAGCTATTTTTAGTTTCATATCTCTCTCACCTCTAGTTTATTGTGAATTCCTTAATGTCCAAACCGTGTTGTATTTGACTTTGAATACCAAGCAGAACATATGAAAAAAAATAAGTACCACTGTATATCTTTGTTATAGATTATTAGAGATGTTGCCTTGGGAATAAAATTAATTAAGAAATTCTAGCCATTACTTTTAATTCATTCTTGGAACAAGTATAATAGAGGAGAAAAATCACCAGAGTAAGATCAGCAATCCTGGATTCTTGTCTTGGCTCTCCCATTAAATAACTGTGACCTTGGATCAGACAGAAAATATCCCTTAACTTAAATTAGGTACTCTATAAAATAAGGATGCTAACTTAGGTACCAGTACAATTGCTTTGCAGTTTTAAATTTAGAAGTTGCTTGGAGATGATGAACAATGAAATAAATGTTGGTGCTAATTAAATGATGACTAAGCAATTTCCTGGAAATTTTATTTGCAAATGATATATTAAAAAAGATATAATAAGGATTCATACAATTTAAATTTTTAAGAAATTAAGAATGCTTGACATGTGTTAGCATAAATGATCCTATATAAAATTTCTAAAAAATTTACTGAATTAAAGATTCTCTTAAAAGTCATTGTGTGAGTCAGCTGTCTCTTTCTGTGACAAAATACCTGGATAATCAACTTAAAAGGAGGAAAGGTTTATTTCAGAGGTTTTAGCCCATGGTTGGTTGGCCTGTTGCTTTTGGGTTTGTGTTGAGGTTGACCATCATAGTGGAGAGCATGTGATGGAGGAAAATGCTCACCTTATGGAGAACTGGGAAGCCAAAGAAAGAGAAAAAGGTGGTCAGGGTTCCAATATCCCAGTCAAGGACACATCTGCTCCCTACTATTAAAGGTTCTACCACCTCCTAATATCAACCACAGGCTGGCAACCAAGCCTTCAATACATGGGGCTTTGAGGGAACTTCTAAAGCAGAACGGTCATATAATGAAATAAGACATAAATTCTGTAGGATTCATTTCCTCTTTAGGTAAGTTTTGATTGATAGTAGTTAATAAAGCACAATCTCTCTTTTCTATTTGTGTTCTAAACCAACTGAGTAAAGAGTAAGGCAGATGAGATTTTGTTACTACTAATATTAACTATTGGATAATGTGATCTTAGGCATTTTTATGTTAGGCAAGTAGATTTTGTGCATCCAATTCTCCAGAATTAGTCAAACACACCAAAAAAGCATAACTAGTGCCAGTAATCTGCAGGCTTTCTCTCTAAAACAGAAGGCAGACAGAAGGACGAGCCATTTCATGCCCTATTTCTTCTCACAAAGATAGAGCACTACTTTTCCTCCAAAGGGGAGTAACTAAGAAGGTAGAAAAAAGAGGGTCATATTAACTGATCTATATTCACATGGAAGAAGGTATCAGTAGGGAACTAGTGCTAACCCAAACACCATCACTTTGATCACCAGCTATGTGCAAAAAGAATATGTAATAATTTTTTAAAGAGATAAATCAGAGAACTTGTAAAAAATGCTTTGCATAAAGATAGAGTACTGCCAAGTATTTCACTGGATGAATCATTAGAGGCAGACTTGAAATTTCTGATGAATGTTTTCTTTGTCTTTTTCTCTCACTCTCTTGATTGTTGATTGCACAAAATCATCAGATGACGCATCAGATGGTCAGCAGCAGTGACAACTTTAATGCTAATAACCACCTCCTCTGAACTCTTCCACCAGTCAATTTTTTAAAAGTTCTTCAACTTTCTGATCATATTTGGGCTCCACTTCTTGGGGACAAAATGTAAATAAGGACTTTCAAATTAAATTCAAATACTGACAGACCAAATTCAACTACTAACATTTTTGTTTGGACTTTCATTGTGTCTTTTTACTATCATTCATTTATTTAGTTTTTGGATGTTATACACAGAAAGTAGGATAATCACATTTCTCAGTCCACACTACTATTCATGCTATTATTATGTGCCATGATTTCTTTTTAATTTAGTATTTTCCCTTCCATTTCTCAGTCTTCTATAGAAGGTAAGTCAGGATGCTAATGTGTTTGATTTATCTCACTCAATGCACATGGAGCCTTAGGGAGCATTTTACAATTGTTTTTTATATGTGAATGAATTTTAATTTATATAAATGGTATTAGACTCATTCCATTTCTTTTTTTTTCCTGCCATGTTTTATAAGTCCATGTTGCCATTCATTATAAATTATTTTTATAAAGTTGAATCAATTTCCAACATTTACAAAGTAAATTTTACATACAAATCTAGATTGGTGGCTTTTCTTTGAGTGTGCATTGCTGCATGGCAAACTGTCATACTGACTGCTGTCTTTAGAAGGGCATATATTTTCCATTTTACCATTAGGCTCCATTCACTCATTACCTGTCCCATAAGCATTTCAATTTGTACTGCCCCAAAGTTATGAAGCATGAGCACAGCTCATGGGACAGTGTGGACTGTTAAATGCTTATGTTTTCCTTTCCTTCTCGCTTTCCTCACCCCTATTACTAAACCTCCTGTTTAACCTCCAACTACCAATCATTTTTTCTGTTGTTATTAACAAATTTTTCTACAAGGACACTAAAATAAAAAAAAAAGATTCTTCCAATTCTTTCTATATTCACATTTGTTTATGGTCAGCCCTACCTTTCCATTAGGCTCTTCTCACATAGCATTCTACCTGAACACTCCTTGCTTTATCTTTTCTTTTATTCAACTACATGTATTTTGCATTTTTCCTTCATTTATGAGATACAATTTCCCATCATAGGTATCATTTTCCATATTTCTGTTAACAGCCCTGACTTTCTCATTTCTTTATAACTTCAAGTAGTATCCTCTGTCTACCAGAATCTTCTATATCCTTGCACATTTCCTCTTTGAAAGTGCTATTGTATATGTTCTGTTTTTACTCTTCATTCATTGTTCAATTGGTCAGTAAACCAATACTACATAGCTCCTACCATGGCTAGAAACACTGCTCTGGTTTCTAGGAATACAGTGAACAAAAACCAAACCAAAATAAAAATTTCCTCATTCTAATCTCATGATTTATATTATTGTCCCACACACTTATGTGGTTTCAACAACTGTTTTAAAAATGTTTGATTGCCCTTACTTTTATAACTTTTATCTTAGGTCTAAAAATAGGTTGAAAATGCACTTAAGTCTCAACATTTATTAGAATTCTAAATTGGCTTGGAGAATGGCAGGTTGATGGTTAAGATTTAGTTGCAAGTTCATTTCACTCCAGCTTGTTACTTTTTAAGCAAAGACAGTGGAAACAACATATTCAGACCAGGGATAAAGGTGGAAACTTCTTTCTAACAACTTCCTCTTTCTTTATGGAGGAGATGCTGTGTTTAGTGGTCATGTCAGCTGATATGGAATTAAAAAATCCACTGGGTCAGAGGATTCAGGGTTCTGGATTTAAAACACTTTAAAACATCAGATTAGGGGAGGCAGGTGCCTTGCAGTGCCCGAGCTTCCTGCTTTTATGTCCTGTTTCCAATGTTTCTCTGGAATCACAGCAGGCCTGGTTGTATTGGCTGCTATAAGCAAGAAGTTACTAACCATTAGCATGTTTCTTTCTCTCTAGGTAAGAAAAGATTTTACTTGAAGTGTTTAAACTGAAAAATAGAATATTGATAAGGAGTTAATGAAAGTGCATTAAATGGTTGCTCTCTTCCTTAAAGTAGGTAGAAAAAACACACAGAGGACCATATGTTTTATGTACATGGTAAAGTAGTCCCTGGTATCAGCCATGGGTGAGGGCACGCAGGGTTAGGGTTAGGGTTTATAGATCTTTGTCATGAAATAATGTATTTACTCCATCTGTTTGACAATCCAGTATATAAATGTGCAAAACAACTTTGAAGATGAAAATTTCTATATATGAATAGAAAAATTTTAGATAATTTCAGGTTGGATTTTGATGATTTATTCTGCTATTATTACAGATTTAATTGATTTTTTTGTAGTATACATGACATATTTTTGATATTTTAAAGTTAATTTATGTTTTGTATTATTTAAAATAAAAAAGTCAATAAATCAATTTAACAATGTCACATTTATACCAATATTTTATTTTTTTGGTTTGTAATTGAAACATATGTATCTATTTTACTTATAAATAAAAAATATTGTATATATTTTAGTTTCAAAGAGAACGGGTATATAATGAAGTTGATTTTTATTAAGTAAAAGAATCTAATATTTATTGACAATCTACAGTATTTGGCACTATACATGGTGCTATACATTTAAAGTAGTTTGAGTTAAATTGAAGATGGTGTTATTCACATTTTAGGTTCAAGGATAATGAGTCTCATAAGGCATAAGCAACTGAAGGAGATTATGTAGAATTTATGGCAGAACTATAATTAAAGAATATCAAATAAAGCTCTCCCCCCCCAACACACACACTTTGAAGACTGAGCCAACTGCTTAGAACTTGGCAATGAACCAATCTGATTCCAGATCTTACACTTTCCCTACTTTAAAGATGGTTGTGTTGCAAGAAAGAGACAACTTGCTTTGATTCTCCCCAGAGCTGGCATGGTAGGGTAGCTTTACTTGGTTTGATTTGAGGGGCACTAGGAAGGAAGACTTCTTCAGACCCACTCTGTCTCCACTACAAATCCCCATCTGTAAGGCCATCAATTAAGATCTATTCTTTAGAGTCTTTCTTAGAAACTCTAGTTCTTTGTGAGTTCCTTAGAAAATACCAATATTCCTAGATAGCATGCTTTGAGTCAATATAAGTTAAATCTTAAGGAATTTGCTGATCCAAATCATTTCCAATGGTGAGAAACAAGAGAGAGCACAGTCCTAAAGGCTGAAGACTAAGGCTAGTGTCGAGTTTTCCACAGGCGATGGGTGAGAGACCAAACCAAGGAATGTGAGGCAACAGAAGAGGAACTGCATTTATTTACTGTTTAACTGATTTTTTTCCCCTACTTACTACATAGACAAGCATCAATTCTGACCTTTAGAAACAATATTAGTTTGTGATATAAGGTTATAAATTTCCCATAGAAATCTTTCAGGAACGTAAAGAGGACCTTCAAAATGTCTTGTTTGCCTTTTTTTTTTTTTTATCTTCTTAGTTTTGATGTGTCAAATGCATTCTCTTCTGGTAATGTATGTTATCTCAAGGTCAAATGAATCCCAGTAGGGAGATCACAAATACACAATATTATAAATGACCCCAGGAGAACATAAAAATGAATATTAATCAATTTTAAGTACTCCAAGACAGCAGGAGACTGCTTGGGCTAAGTTGCATGACACTTTTAATGGTATGCCTATTTGACAGCTCTTTCATTCCAGGAAAAAATGTTGGACAAAGCGTCAGAGAGGTCATAAGTCAAATCAAACTCTCAAAGGAGAAATCAAACACCACAACTGTTCTTTAAAGAGAAGGACAGAATATACAATGTACAGGCATATTATAGTGTCACAGGTTTGACTTTAAAGTTTTGAACACCCAGTTACTGAGCATCAGTAATTTTAATTGGATGAAGAGTATGAAGATTTCACAGGATGAATGATAAAACTGTAAAGATTGATCAATACTTGTTAATCAGAGGCAGCAAAGAATAATAATTGTTATAATTTTAATTTTTATTTCCTCAGAACTAGGCAAAGTTATGATTGCTATTCTTGCTGATAGAAACATCCAGTTCCTATTAATAGTATTCATTCATATACATGTTTATTGTTTCAACAAGCACAAAAATATTAGCTCTTTCTATTAGTTCTTAGTATGCTTAAAAACTTTCAAGGTCACTAGGGTTATAAGAATATCAGAAGATAGGAGAGACTAGATACAAAGCCAGACCAGAAATGTCCAGTTTAGTAGTTGGGGAAGGATCCTGTGTATAGATCAAGTGAAGAGAAGTAGCTGAGTAACTGGATACAAGGTTGAAAGCCAGGACATAAACAGGTCAAATGGGGAGTTTTAGAATTTTCTCCATAAAAACTCAGCATCTGTCTGGTTGCCTGCTGTGGCTGCCATGCCTCCCTATATGTGAAAGTTACATAGAATTCTGCACAAAACAGTACAAGTTAAAGTTTCTGGAATTCTTGCTGTTGCATATCTACTCTGTGTTTACCTTAGTGATTTGTCAAATACTGATCAGAAATGGAAATCATTTTAGCAATATAAATTGGATCATGTTAACATCCCAGTTGAAAAATGCTTCAAAAGCCACCCCACCTCATTGCACTTCAAATAGAATCCAAACGCTTTAGCATCACCCAAAAGACCTTATGCAATCCAGACCCTGACCATCTCCCAATTTCATCTCAGTGTTCCACACCTGAATCTCTGTTCCCCACTTTTCTACTAATTAACTTATTTAATGCCTTACGTGGGCCAAGACCTCTGCATGCGCTGCTCCCTGTGCCAAGAATCCACACTTCCAAGTCCACATTCTCCATTGACTGACCCCTATTCATATTTGCAATTTGAGTTCAAATATCCTGTACTGAAAGAAGCCTTTTCTGACCATCAAGCCTAAAATAAACTACTAGTTTCTCATAGTTTCTCATTGTGCACACTATTTTTCTTCTTTTTTTAAAAAATATTTATTTTTTAGTTGTAGGTGGACAGAATATCTTTATTTTATTTTTTTGTGGTGCTGAGGATCGAACCCAGTGCCTCACGCATGCTAGGCGAGCACGCTACCACTGCGCCACAATCCCAGCCCCACTATTTTTCTTCTTCATAGTACTTATTACAAATTGAAATAGTATGATTATGTATAATGCAATTATATTATATTGTACCTAGAGTGATTTAAACTCGATAAGGACCAGGACTATGTTTTTTCTTACTTACAATACCATGTCTGAATTATAGTAAGTACCAGATCAATGTTTATTAAAAGAATGACCAAAGCACAATTATGTATAACTTGAAGAATATGAGAAATTAATCATTACATAATGCACATGGAATTTCAGAGTCAAGAGGTTATTTTTAACTTGAGGTCAGAGTTTAACATCAGCATAGCCCTTGGTAGTGAACTCCTGGTCTAAATAATTCCTAACTGTCCTCTGCATAATTGGCATCCAAATGCATACAGTCCCAGCTATGTGGCCTTGCTATTTTATATCTTTGCATCTCAGTTTTTTCAAAGTATTAAAGGAGTGGTAGAATTGGATGTTCTTTGTGCTTTATACATTAAAAATTAAAGAAAATTATTGATTCATGTAGGAATTTTAGAAAGAAGTGATTCCTAGGGAACACTAAGGATTTAAATTCTTAGCAGCCTCTGGCCATGTCAAGTTGCTGGCATGACAGTTGTAGGTGGGGGACTCAAGTCTGTTTACTCAATTTTTACCCATTCCCTTTACCTAAAGAGCCTGTCTGATTTCTTCAAGCAAAGACTTGATACATGCATGGGCAAGAACTCAGAAAAAAGGCAAGCATTTAGCTTTCTAAATACCCTTATCACTTCAACATCTAGATCTGGCACGGAATCACACAATTCTTCACAACGGCTGCCTGCACTGCCCTGTGTACACAGAATAGAGATTTCTACTTTACAAGAAGCTATTTCACAAAGTCAAACATATAGCTGGTCTATCCTCGTATGCCACTGCCTTAAGAAAATCATTTTGTGGAATATTGTGGACTATTTTCTTTTTTCTCACTTCGGTCTGTACTCATTTACTATGCTGTAAATTCCCAAAGGCACTTTGGGAATGTAAATAAAATCTCAAATATATGACACCATGCTTAGAATTGTGTTTGTTACTGCTACAGTAAGTCTTTTGACTTTAAAAGTACCAGTCTGCCAATGCACAGCACCACCATTTCTCAAAGTATCAGTGTTGTAAGAGCGCCTGCCAGATTGCTTGGCATGATTATATACTAGTGTTGATAAAGTTAAATTTATAGCCAGAAAATAATAGCCTTCAATTAACATTCACGAATGCTAGCCTGACAGTAAATCTATTACCAAGGCCACTTGGATTTAAAGGTAAAGAAACTTTCTAAGTTGAAATATGACTTGAACTGTGAACCACCAGATGTCATAGACTCATTTTCTAATCTAGGAGAAGGATATTTTATTTCTAGTTTTTTTCTTTCTTGTGAAGGAGAGACAGTAATAGCAAATTCAAGTCTTGTCTCAGAAATATTCATGATGTTCATGAATTGATGATATAAACCATGATCTGACAGATGATACTTAATGAATATAGAGCTGGATAAGTAGCATGGTATGATAACAGCTGTCTAATGATTAGCTTTGGAGCAAAACATTTTACAAATGGCTCTATTGCTTAAGAGTTGAAATCAATGTGATGGCACTGAAGGTATAGTGAGATCCCAGTAAGACCAATGATTGGTTGATGCTGCTTCTGCCTTTGTATGGAATACTCTCTGCTCTTTATCTCTCTTCATGAACTTCAAACATCACTTTATCTATAAAACCTCTCTTAAATTTTCCTTCCCAACAAATTGACCACTTTCTCCACCTCCTTTTTCCATATTCTGTCTGTGCTCAGTGCACACGCTTGTTATAAAACTTCAACTATTTTGTTTAATTGACACCTTTTTGGCAGTAAGTTTCTTGAAGGAAGTAAGTTAGCATCTTATTCATCTTTATTTATCTTCAAATTATCTACTACTCCATGCCAGGACTAAAAAAGATTAATAAAGTTTAGTCTCTGCTTGCAAGGCATTCTCAGTGTGATCAGATCTCTAATAAATGTGGTTACTTGACACCTGGTATTTATAGCTTGCCAAAGTTAAAGATTATGCGCAGTGGGAAACTGGCCTTGGGCTCTAAGGAAAAAAAAAAGTGAAATGAGTTTTGTTTCCTCACATGTCACAGGTATACCTATCTTCCATTCCTCAGATTCCCAGAGCCTTCGAGTTGCCTGTAGGAATTCTAAACGCTCTCAAGTCTGCTAGGCTAGATCTGCTTTTGTAGAACAATATCCTGTCCATTTTCTTCCTCATCTTCTTCTCACTCCAACCTTTCTCCCAAAGTCTCGCTTTTGTAAATGTTTATGCTGAGTATTGGTCTAATTATTTGATCAAACTAATTTATATTACACAGTGAAGTATGGATTATTGATGCCTTATGGGGTATCTAAGAACTTTCTAATTAAGTGAAGTATGAGCTTATAGTGAGGCATTATTGTTCGCTTGGACCCATAGCTCATCTACATAACTTTCCTATTCTTGGTCTCAGAACAGGCCAAGAAATTCCTTGGGTAAGACTCTCAACCCTGTTATTTCAAACGTTTGAACAGAAGAAGAGCATATTATCGGGGATGTGGTGGGATGAGGTGATCAGAGATTACTTATTTAAAAATTAGTGAAGTCTGTATTTGGCACTAATATCTATATTCTCTGTCACAGTCCATGGACTGTTTATCCTCTATGATGGCCAATGAGAGGCATCAGGTCCACTTCTCCAGTGGGATTGTCATGATTTATACTGCTGGGTTCTCAAATAAGTCATTACTCCTTCCATGATGTCTTTATTGACTGAAGCACCATTTGATCAAATCAATGCCACACAACTAGGATCTTATACCTCTCCCAACTGAGCACTCTTAAAATACTCCTTATGTAGGAGTTATGCTCAAACACTTGTTTAACAAAAGTATTTCCCCCCCTTAATTCATCCTGCCAGGTTTATTTTACTCCATTTCTTCCTTAGACCCACTCCAAGAGATGGTTATCTAAAACCACTATTGGAATCCATTCTTTGCTACTTGAAATAAATATGGACAAATGTCAGAATGATTTATGCTAAAGTGATTTTGGTTTCTTTCACTTAATATATATCATTATTATTATATATTAATTATGAATATACATACCAATAAGCTAATATTAATTTACACATAAACTCTAGATTATTATTTTCAACCTGTTTTAATGGACCTGTGTCAATTTCATTGAAATATTCACAGAATTGAAAACTTGAGACTTAATAGTTAATTCTTAATGCAATAGTATTGGGAAGTGGGGCCTAATGAGAGATATTTAGATCACAAGTAAGTTTGCATCCTCTCTCTCTTTCTCTTTCTCTCTCTGTCCCTCTGCTTTCTGTCAGTGAAAGCATGGTATTCCTCCCTTCCAGAGAATGTAGCATAAAGGCCTTCACCAGGTGGAGGTGCCTTGATTTTGGATTTCCCATACTCCAGAACTGTGAGAAAATAGATTTCTATTCCTTATACGTTACCCAGTCTTAGGTATTCTGTTGTAGCAGCATAAAAAATGGACCAAGACACCCATCTTATTTAATATTTGTATAAAATCATTTTATCTAATGTTCCACAGTATACAATAGCATGCTTTATTTTATCAGTCCCTAGGTGTCAAACATTTAATTTCTTTCTAAATGTTCACTGTATGCAACTAATGTCCAGCAAATCTTAAATATTAAAATCCACTATCATCTGCCTTCTGTTTCACATTTATTTTATTGATGACTCCATTGTGCTTTATTCACAGGTGCTAATTGGAAAACTAATCCAAAAATGATTGGTTAGGATCTAGGGATATACTTTTTGTCCCTAGATTTGCCATCATGTTGGCAACTAAAAGGATACCCAGAAGCCAAAAGAAAATCATTTTGATTTTTTTTTCCAGTTAATTTTACCACCATTGTTATTGTCCAAGTGAGGTTCTTTCAAAAATTTTCTTAACAGACTGTTGTGTGGCTGAACCTGGGAACAGAATTCTCATTTCAATCATTTGTGTACTTCTATTGTATTAGCAGGACACCCATTCATATTAATAAAAGAAAGAAAGAGCTTCTTAATTATAAATAGGAAGAAAAATGTTAATGAGCCACGCATTAAAAAAATAGAGAACAACTTTGTCTCTGTGTGTCCATTCGTCTATTTTAAGTATGGTTTTCACAGAAAGCTTCTCTGCTTTCTTTGAAAAGGACTGTATGCTTCGATATATAAACTTCCAGAAGGTCAGAACACATAGCACTTCGGTGGAATACTGCCTCACATGGGGCTACTTGAGTTGGAGCCAGGAAGCCTGCCTTTAAGGACCCAAGGGGACTATGGACCTTTTCTGCTGGATCGAGCTCCTAGTATTATTTTCACTGTTTCTGCCCTTAGCAAAATCTGGAACAGACTGCAGGCTGGAGCACGTTGGCATGTGTTTGCAGCTCTACCATCTGTTTTGCTTCCTCACTTCATCAATTTCCGCTACTTATGAGCTCTCCTATCACTTAGTAAAGTTATGGGAAATAGGTACTCAGAATATTTTGCCTTTAATTACATTTATAGATCTTTTCTAAGGAAATTGTACTGTAGTATATGAGTAGCGTTAAAGTAAAATGTTATTGCATAAAAAGCAATAAATCATTAAAATTAAATATTAAGCCTCAACTAATTAACAAGCCAATGAAAATTGTGTTCTTGGCAAACTAAAGAGCTATCAAGAAAAAGAAGGTAAGTATTGTATGGCTTTGACAAAGGCAGGGTCTGCGGCTGATTCAGGGCAAGCTAACCTTTTTTAAGGGTTTTATGTTGAAAATTTCTGAAGGCATTTCCTCCATATATATTATTTGAGTTATTTAACCCCTAACATGGACGGTATCTCTTACAGAAGCTAGAAAGTTCTCTCCCTTGAGAGGAGAACCACTGTCATTTATAATAACTAAAATAATTGGTAAAGCCTGAAAATATTTTGACATTTTAGAAGGCATGTATTTGTATTGACATACTAATTATATTTCTATCATAGATGATACAAATGTAAGTGCCAACCTTCCAGAGAGTCTTCCCAAACCTCTTCAATTCATTGAAAACATGTGCCAGACAGGTAGCATCTGGAACCGTGGCAGGTAGAAGAATCAGAAAAGGTGAAAGAGAACAATTGTAAAAGTAAAATATAGGGCACACAGTGTCCACAGAATTTCCTCTGACATAGTAAAAAATATATCAAAATATTAACATATCACCCTGCAGAACTGCCTGACAAATACGAACTTGCCTAACATAATGTAATAGAATGAGTCTGTGACAGAATTAGAAATACAACTTAAAGTTCCTGACAAAGTCGTCCATTACCAGAAGCTGCTCTCCTTCACATCACTTCAGTTTTATTACAAAAAATGCCTTGTGGCCACAAAAAGACTCAAATTAAATTATAAGGTGATGAAAATTCTGAAGGCAGTTAAATTTGTATTTTTCCATTCCTCATGGAACTAAGAAGGGAAATGAGAAAAATTGCATTCAAATCCCTTAGCTATTCTGACCACTCACTAGTAATTTTAAGTAAGGGTTTACAATTCTTATTTTAACCTGAAGGCAACTACTTAATGGAAATGCAAATTTGTCAGCTCCCTTCAAACAAACAACACATACTTTCTCTACCTGTTAAAGTTTGGTGTGATAACTTCAATCAACTTTTTCTTTTGTCTAAGGATATCATGTTCATTGGATTAAAAAACAACATATCCTGCTCCCCTCCAGTCTGCCCACTATATGTTTTATTATTTTATTTTTCTTTATTTTGCATCAGTCTGAGGAAGATGAAAGAGCATAGAGGATCATTCATGGGATATTTTTAAGGGGTCAGATTTGGAAGTGATGTACATTACTTTTATTCATGTTCCACTGACTAGTCCTCACTAAGATCTCAAAGGCAACTGCAAAAATGGTGGCAAAACTCATTTAGCTGCAACTCATGGGAGGAAGAGCAGAAGATAGGCTCTGCAACAGGTGGAGCTGGTTTATTCTTTCAAAGCCTGGAGACTCTTTAGTCTGAGGTAAAGAGAAAATATCAGTAATCAGAACTTCTTTGGACACTTGGGTACTAGTAAATTAATATACTATTGGAGAGATAAGATATCTTTTCCCCACCCACCAGACCTCTACAACAAAAGATAGACTTTCCACTGAAAAGCATACCAATTTGTGTAATGCATGCTTTCCATGATGTGGGAGCTTTCATAAGGAAGACCAAAAGACCCAGGAGGGAAATACGTATTTTCATGGATTGTCATATGGAAGAATGACTGGAGGTGACAAGATATGATAATAAACGAGGGAATTTAGCAAGACTTGTTTGTTCAAATTCCTTTTGGCCTTTCTGTGTGACATTCCTCCCCTATGGATACAGGGCAGCTGTCACTTTAGGTCTTCAGGAGAGAAGAAAAGGTGAAGGTCAGAGAGTGATCTTTCTTAACTTTTACAGCTTGCTTCAGGGGAGGAAGGTGCAAGAAGAATATAGGTTTTTTGCTGTAGGAGCGATGGGGTGGGAAAAGGTCAGATAGACCTTCCTACTTCTGCAGTTTTCTTCAGGTTAAAATGCTCCATATGCCAAGGTGTCATATTTTGGCATAGTGTTTTCTGCACCCTGCCTCCCCCTCCCCATTAATATCCAAGTCCAGCCAGGGAAGGGTCAACAAGAACTGAAGAACAATGTTTCAGGATCCATATAATAAAATGTGTTCTGCTATGGCATTTCTAATTTAAAGGCCCAAGCATAATGCAATATCCTCGAAACAGTTATTTAAGGAGTCTGAGTAGTCATTGAAGGAGGCTTATTAGAATATGGATTCCTTCTTAACTTGACTTGTTTTGTTGGAACAGGCAGCTGTAGAGACTGCCACTACTCTCTGTGTCAACATTAGATGTTGATACGGGACTGAAACTTCCCCAAAGGCCCAAACTGCATCTTATTAATCTTTATAATTCGGGAGGGGGGTTCTGGCAACTTGAGAAAAGAAAAACAGTGGACTTTTGTCAAAGAAATGAATCTCATTCTGTAGGTATATCTTTTTTTAATAGTTTTTTATTAATTGTTGGTGGACCTTTTATTTTATTTATTTATATGCGGTGCTGAGAATCGAACCCAGTGCCTCACACATGCTAGGCAAGCGCTCTGCCACTGAGCCACAACCCCAGCCCCTGTAGGTATATCTTGAACATGTCATCTAGCCTCTGACTGTCATGAAATAGGTTCTTGTTCATATAATTTCCTCATTTTAATAAGATATTATAGAATTTGCAGCTTGGAGAATTTTTTAGCAGAATCGTTTATAGAATTTGGAAACTTTATATCAAAGAAATGCCAAATGTTATTATACTCTGTTACTATGCCTATGTAGGGAATATGGTATTATCTTCCTGCTCTATTAAGAATCTAAATAAACATAAGAAATACATAAATCTTAAAAATGGGGAAGAGGCAGAGAAAATAATTTCCAAATGGAAGAAAAATAACAGAGAGAATATCTCAGAACCTCTAATTACAGCAAAGATTAAAAGGTGACTTAGATATAGGCTTGTATAGACCATTTTTATATCCTTTTTGCTGAAATATTGCAATTATGAATTTTTTCATGAAGGTCTCATTCTGATTTTATCATAGAACAGATTTTGCAGAAAGTCCACCCTTTAGCTTGGAAGGGTATGAGGATTCTAAGTGAAATCCTGCAAAGGGGTCCTGATTTTATAAGTGAATAGCTAGCAGATGCCAGAAAAACATTTTAGTATGAATCTCATAGCCATTGCTGTTAGGGTTTGGATGTGAGGTGTTCCCCAGAAGCTCATGTGTGAGACAATGCAAGAAGATTCAGAGGAGAAATGATTGGGTTGTGAGAGTCTTAATCCAATCAGTGAATTAATCCCCCGATAGGCCTTAACTGAGTGGTAACTGAAGTGGTAGGGTGTGACTGGAGGAGGTGGTCAGGGGGACATGGCTTTGGGTAATATATTTGTATCTGGCAAGTGGAGATCT
>CM053409.1:74865054-74962694 GCA_028644305.1 Xerus rutilus | reverse complement strand
CCAGAAGCTCATGTGTGAGACAATGCAAGAAGATTCAGAGGAGAAATGATTGGGTTGTGAGAGTCTTAATCCAATCAGTGAATTAATCCCCCGATAGGCCTTAACTGAGTGGTAACTGAAGTGGTAGGGTGTGACTGGAGGAGGTGGTCAGGGGGACATGGCTTTGGGTAATATATTTGTATCTGGCAAGTGGAGATCTTTCTATCTCTCTCTCTGCTTCTTGATCATAATGTGAGCTGCTTTGCTCTGCCATACTCTTCCTCTGTGATGTTCTGCCTCACCTTGATCCCCAAGGAATGGAGCTAGCCTCCTATAAACTAAGACCTATGAAACGATGAGCCCTCAAATAAACTTTTCCTCCTCTAAAATTTTTCTGATTGGGTCCATTAGTCACAGCAGTAAAACAGTTGACTAAAGCAATCACCAAACCCATGTTTCTATGTACTGTTTTTAGATAGAGTCCCTTTGTGGTGGTGCAGCCTCTGCTCAATCCAGAATTATGCTTCTTTTCAGTTTGTGAGGGTTTTTCAATTGAGTCTCAGATGGTCTCCTACACTCCTTTTAATTTTTGAATTGAGGATTTCACTCTTTTCAGAGAGTCTCAGTTGATGCATCCAGTCAATTGTTTTTTTTTTTTTTTTTTTTTTTTAAATCTACCTATCCCTCAAAAGTACAAAAGTTGTAAGGTTTTCTGCTTCAGTCAATAAAAACTTAACAGTAGTCCTTATAGATTCCAATGGTATTTCTCCTCTTCTCTATAGAACTGACACTTTGGACTCTCCTCTTAAATCCACAGAGATCTGGATCATCTGAAAATGGGTTAGAAAAATTCTCATGAAACTCAGTGATGCCTTTTCAAGGTTCCTGGATAACTTTGGGAGGATCATCTAACACCTAAGCAAAATTTATTATCAACAAACTTGTCTTTTCCCTTCCTTTCTTCATTCCTTCTTTTGTTTTTCTTTCTTCTTATATATCTTCCATTATTTGCTTCAATTTTTCACAAAATATTGATTTATTGGTCCCTTTAAATAAATAAATATTTAATGGTTAAAATAAATTTTAAAAGATAAGAAAGTATGCAGTGAAAACTCTCCCTGACACTCTTATTCTCTTGCCCAATAGTTCTCAGTCCCTGCTGTTATTTTCCAATTTTTATAACTTTTGCTTTGTTTTTAATGTAAATCATACCTGTGGACTTACGCATAGAAAAAAAAATCTTTCTTTGCTCAATGTTGTTTTTAGTAAAGAGGCACTAAGGTTTACATATATATGTAATATTTTAATTAAGAAAGGAAATTGTGAGGCTTCATTGTGCAACAACAGATACACTAGTAATAAATCTGTGACACACTGAATATAATTTTATATAAACACTTATTCTTAACAGATTATTTCTGGGTCATAATGGCAGAGACTATATAAAGGCTAACAGCTGAGCTAATATCAAACTGGAGCTGATATCTGCTCCATTATTTTCCTGGAAACAGTCATAACTGGAACATATAGGTGAATCAAATGCTAGAAAGAGAATATTACTGTGGAATTTGAATACTTCCTGGATGCGTGAAAAAGCATGAAAGTTCTTAGTGAGCTATACAGGATGGGAAGGTCAGAGCTTTGCTCTTTGAAATTGTATGAGTTTAAGAATTGCTATTATTATAAAATTATTTCTCTCTACCAGGGAGATTTATAAACTCAGTAGAAGGAAAAAAATAAAAGAAGAAAAAGAAAGAAAAAAAAGGAATAATAAAAGAAGAGAGAAAAGAAGATTTGCTACTATTTTACACTTATCTGACATTAGGTAATCCTGGGTGAAAAACCCACATCTACCACCTCTTCACAGGTAGTACTTAAATTTGGACCTCAAGCATCTTCTTCTATTGAATTAGAATAATCATAATACCTACTTTAAAGATGAAAAAGTGCTTTGCAAGCTAACAAGTGTTAAAATAGTTTTTATTTTGTTTGGATTATTTAGAAATGGAAATTCTTTCCTAGTTACTTTAGTAAGTTATTAAGTTCAGGCATTGGAATTATTGTCAGGCTAACTAGTATACATGGCATCTTGTGCAAATTCTGAGAAGGCGCCCCACTAAGAGGTGTTAACACTGTGTGGAGTAGCCTAGCAAACATGGATCATCTCTGTCAGCTCCAGGTACCTCAGTGTAGAGATCCCAGCATTATTTTGAAGGTTGACAAGGGCTGAAATTTCAGTCTCCATTCATCTACTTGGCTATGTTTTTGAGTAAAACAAAATGTGAAAAATTGTGGCCTGGGCTTCGGTTGGAAGCTGATTTAGAGGGCATGTAGTAGAGGATTTTCTTTTTCTCCAGAGAGCATATTTAGTGGGAAGGACTCAGTCGTTATGCAGCAAATCCAAACTGTTACTGGCTTGCTGTGTATCTTCCCTTAACTTCCAAGCATCAACTTTATAGTCTCTCCTCTCAAATTAGGAAATCTTTCCGTATGGCAACTCTTAAACAGTTGACACCATAAAACTTTTCCTAGGACTTCTTGTGGCAGATGTGGAGGGTGTCCTTTCTATTATTTCTAATAGAAGTCTTGGTTTTATCCAAATACACATCCCCTGCCTCATGTATCGTTATGCCTCAGGGAAACATGGCCCTTCGTTAGCTGTAGGGTATCCTGATTAGTGTAGGACCACTTCTCTGCAAGTGAAGAAGCAAGAAATTGCAATGAGATACAGTACTCCAATACAGTTAATAGAAGTCCTCTGGAAGAGTTTTCTCTCTATATAATTAGAGGGACACCAGAAGAGGTTTTGCTGTTGGATGCATTCTCTGGGTTTGATGGTTTGATCTATCATCATTATCTAAAAACTACTACAACTCTGGACCTCTTCTTATATGAAAAAGATATAATTTATTTTTATGCTAATCTTGGTTTTAGTTTCTGTTACTTCCACCCATAAGTATGATAACTGATGAGCACACACTTCTCTCCAGACAAAGCAGCCTGTTTATTTGCTTTCAGTCTTTCCTTGTATGCTTTTCTTTTTCCGGAGCCTAGCTAATCCTGATCACTCTCCACTGGGTAATTATTATCTTGTTGAAGACCAGGATTGAAAGCAACGACTTCTTATGACTTATCCAGTGTAGAGTGTTCTGCGGATTCCTGTTGAATTTTATGGCAACTCCACATCTCAGGACACTTTTGTGCTTTATTTCTGAACATCTCCTTTATTCTGCAATAATGAAGTTGTTTGTTTAGCCCAAGTATACATTTTAAAATTTATCTTTATTATAGCTTCCCCCCTCAGCTCACTGACCCACAGGCTCTGGAAGCATCCTCATATATTCTAAGAAGAGTGCTTTGCCAATTTCCTGGGCATCTCTCAATCAGTCAAGGTGACAACCAGGATAACCCTCACATAACGTCCAGATGCCTCAAAAGTTATCTTGGATTCAGTGTTCTTGTACTCTTGCTTATTTTGTCATTTACATTCTGATGAATGGCCTTTATTGATAGAAAATGTAGCAGCTCATAGTGACTAAAACTATGGATTCTGGACTCAGAACATTTGAGGTCAGATTTTCACTTGGACACTTGGTGTGTGACTCTGGACAAGTTACAGAGCCTCTTTCAAGTTGAATTTCCCAAGTTACTAGAAAATGTAAGATAACATTATCTACCTCATGGTGGCATGTTTAGGTTTAATGAGATAATCTGCCCAAAGCACTTAGGCGGGAACTTGACGCATGGAGATCAGTTTAGTAATGTATAGTTTTCACAGAGAAGATAAAGAAATACAGCTCATTACATTCTGGCTAGTATAACTAACTTACTGCTCTAAGTAAGAAATCTGTATATTTGTATTCCTGCAGCAAGCTAGTATTTCAAAATAATCTTCTCATCATCCTTAATACTTTGTATCAGTTGTAGTTTATCTTGGGCATTATCTTTCTTATTTTTGGAGGTCTTGTTCATGCGGGTGTGTCCTTGGTCCACTTCATGACACACTGCAGTTTATCGTGCTGTTCTCTGTGTAGCTCTCTCCTCTCTATCACAAAGAGATATTTGCAATTAACAGTAATAATTTCATTTGTTAGCATTAATGATTGTTCTTTAATGGGATCAGGGGGTCAGCCTCTAACTTTTAGAAATATTTCTTTCTAAAGTAGACATCAATTCAAATCCAGTAATGCCTTAATTGTAAATTATAATCTTTGCATTTGTCCAGGGTTCCTAGTTTTCCAGGATATAGAACAATTCCAAATGGTTGTTACAAGTTAGGTCTAGGGTTACTTTTGATACTCAATGCACATTGTGAGGAGAAAAATTGCCTACATGGCACTTGAAAAACTTATCAGATGTGGATTTTAGCCAAATTGAAACCGTGTATTTCTAGAAGGTGAAATGCCTTAACTGTGCCTGCAGCAACTCCAATCCTGTTGAACAAAGAAAACTCTTTCACTGCTGTTCTGTAGGCATAAGCATTGTTTCTTCAAGTTTTTGTGGGATGGACTGGGCCAAGTGTCCTAGAATTGGAATCTGGACCTCTATATTTTCTATTTGTTTTCTATTTCTGTTTTTGGCTTCATCATTCAGCTTTCTGTGATTATGAAGTCTGTAATTATATTTTCTCTGTTTCTGTTTCCTCCTGTAAAATACTAGATAAGTCTCTTTTTATTTTTTGTCATAAAAGATGTCCTTCAAAGTAAAAACTTATACTACTATGAGATTAGCATTTTTCTTAATCTCACATTTTTAGGCAAGGAAACTAAGTTCCAAAGTAAGAGCACTAAATTAATTTAACATAAGGTATTTCTGCTTAATAGTTTGTCTTTATTCACCATTCAAGATTGAGCAGTGCTACATTACATTGATGTTAGGGCAGGGGGGAGGTGAAATAGCCTTAAAATTCTGTATTTCTTTTTAACAGAACTCCCTCGTCTCCTTGATTTGCATGAAGGCTAGACATTAAGTCTTGAGCAATTCCATGAAAATATAATTGCATCATAACCTTTAGTTTAGATAACATTCTTAAGAGAGACATTTGAGATATCAGTTTTTGTTCATTGAAACGTGTGTGTGAAGTTATTTAATTGAAGAGAGTTTCTGACTTTCTGTCAAGGTACTATGATGACAACTTTAATTCTGTAAATGTAACCATGTTGACAGTAAACAACATTTAGCATTTCTGTTTCTAAAAAAGCATTAAGCTCTCTTCAGATGTTTAAATTACAATACAATCGAACAAAAAGTGACAAATAAAACTGCAAATACTACCAAACTGAAATGTGGTCTGTGAAAGGATAAGATTTTCAAACTAGTCTAAATGGATCCATCTCTTAAAAAGTTGCTTATTATGAACTATTGTTATTCTTTATTTATAAAAATATAATTGAAATTTAAATATATTTGAAAATTACATTATCAATTTCAGTATTAAATTTATATTATTAAAATTAGTATCTGATACATATTCTAATAAATGCTTTATTAAAGTTTAATAAACACACAATAAGTCATATATATTTAAAGTGTGTAATTTGAGAATATTCGACATATGCATACACTTGTGAAATCAGCACAATTGTGACAGTGACCATATCCATCACCCCTGAAATTTTCTCAAGCCCCTTCATAATCCCTCCCTTCCTCAGCTTTCAGTCTTCATCCTCAGGCAACCAACCTCAGATCTCTTTTCAACACTACAGATTAGTTTGCATTCTGAAGATTCTATATAAATGGAATCAGGTCACATATACTCTTCTTTTGCAGCTTCTTTCACTCAGAAGAAACAACTTCAGATAGATATAACAACTATAGATAACATTTATACATGTTATCTGTAGCAATAGTTCATTGCATTTTATTGCTGAACATTCTGTTGTTGCTATACATATACCACAACTTGTTTACCCTTTCACCAGCTGACGGACATATAATCCCAGTTTGGAAGTATATCTAATAGACCTTGTATGACATTTGCATATGTCTTTGTTTAGACCTATATCACTTCTCTTTGGGAAATATCTAAAAGTGGAATGACTGGATCTTATGATAGGTATATGCTAAATATTCTCTTAACTAAACATTTTTAAAGAGTTTAAATTTGCAGAAAAATTGTGAAGACAATGTAGAGAGTTCTTATATACCCCACATCCAGTTTTTTCTCTTCTTAACATCTTACATTAATATATACCTACTTTAATTTGTACATCAACATGGTACTTTTGTCACATTAGCCAATACTTATATAATATTGTTAAGTAAACTCCATACTTTTTGAAGATTTTCTTTTTATGTACTACCCTTTTCCTGTTCCAGGATTACATGTTTTATTAGATTTTCCTTGATGACCCTCACTGTTTCATAGCCTGTCCATGAATTGGGACTAGCTGGTTTCTGCTTGATGTGTTTTGATGCTTCCTTGTTAGGTCACAGTTGAAGACTTGATCAAGTGAACTTCATGCAATGCCTTTCTTTATCCTTGGTAAACTTTCTTGTTCTAAAGTCCCATTTTCCTAAAGTGAGTATAGTTACTTCACATCTTGTTTAGTATAAACATGGTAGGGCTTTCACCATACACATAATTTTTAGACCATGTGAATCTGTGTATTAAAAGGTTTTGTTTGTTTTTTTAAATATTTTTTTTTTAGTTGCAGGTGGACAGAATATCTATATTTTATTTTTATGTGGTGCTGAGGATCGAACCCAGTGCCTCACGCGTGCTAGGCGTGCACACTACCACTGCGCCATAACCCTAGCCCCTGTTTGTTTGGTTTTGTATATATTTAGTTTGGTCTTGTTTTTGTAACTTGCGCTGACAATTTCTTTGAATTGGTGTGCTTAGAACATTCATATTTAACTGATGATTGATATGATTGGATATATATTTCACGATTTTTGGAACTGTTTTTTGCTTGTTATCTTTAAGATTTTCTTTTCTTCTTTTATGGCTTGTCCTGACTTTAAAATTAACATTTTATATGATTCCTCTTTATCTCTCCTCAGCACATTATTTATATTTTGCTTTAAAAATTTTAATATTTCCTTGGAAATTACAATGTACATTTTTAGAGAATTTAAGTCCACTTTAAATTAATGCTTTTGTTCTACATGCAATGCTACAGATGCACCTTATGATAAAGTATTTTGATTCTTCTCTCCTGTTTCCTGTGACATTTCTACCATTTATTTTTATTACATATGTATTATAATCACTCATTATAATGTTCCTATTATAGCTTTAAAGGAAATTATCTTTCAAATCATCTAAGAACAAGAAAAAGAAAAGATTTTATATTACCTTTGTCTTTCTTTTTCTAATGCTATTCTTTTGTTTATATAGAGCCAGCTTTCAAAAGTATGTTTCTCATTTGCCTGAAAAACTACTTTTAACATTTCATGAAAGTCTGCTGGGAGTAAATTCCCTCAGTTTTTGTTTATGTGAGGAAATCACTTTTCTTTTTTTCTTTAAAGGATAAATATATAATTTTATTGAAAATATAATTATAGGTTGACTGTTTTTTTTCAATACTTCTAAAGAAATCACTCTCTAGCATTTTTGTCTGATCCTTTCTTACAGTGATCACCTCTGTCCTACATTGCCCATCTGCTCTTTCATGTTGGTTAATCCTCCCATTAGTGTCCTTAACATATTTATTTTATCATAGTTACGTTAATTGCCTTCCTTATAATCCAACATCTGTGTCATATCTGAGTCTGGTTGTTCTGCATCTTCAGGTTGTATTTTTTTCTTGTCTTTTGGCATAAATTTGTTGAAAGCTAGACATGTATCAGGTTACAGAAACTGAGGTAAACAGGCCTTTGGAGTGAGAATTTTTGTTAACCTGACTTTGAGTAGAGCTGTATTCAGTGTCTTACAGCTGTAGGTACAAGAGGCTTCAACGTCTTCTATTTCCTTATTTTGGGGTCTCCGTTTGGATTTGAGTCTTCTCTGTATATTACTCCTTTGATAAAGTTTGTCCTCCAGCTTTGTAGCTGTCAGTCAGTCATATAATGCAGATTTATGATTGGAGGAGGGGGAGCATTTTATAATCTGATTCAGTTTCAGTTTTTTAGTGAGCCTGCATCTTAGGGGTGTGGCTTTCACAAATACTCTTGTCCCTCTCCCAGCAGTATATCTTTTCTCCCTCACTCTTTAATAACTTCTCTTGCTGCCATAGCCTCAATCTTTCTTTGAAGACCCCTCTCCTATTGACTTTTTTTCTCTCAAATGAGATCATAATCTTGTTGGGGGCTGGAGTTTAGAGGAATTCACTTTTACTAGCAGGATAAGTTGTCAGAAATAGTGCTCTGGTGATGTGTTTGATTTTTCCTAGGCAGTATTTCTTTATTGTGGAGAGGGCTCTGAATGCATTTCACAATAATTACTCTTCACTCCCCTTGACCAGGGCCAGGAAAAAATCTTGCTCATAGGAAAAGTCTAGGAAAGTGTGGGAGTCCCTTTAAGACTGCACTGCTCAGAATTTTCTCATTCTCATAACAATCCACACATATTTACCTGCCTCTTAGAATTCAAGATGGCAGTGTAACATGCAACCTCACTACTAGGTCCAAGAAATGTAATCAACTTTCCAGGTTGGCCAGGTTTTCCTTGTTGTATAGGTGAGAATGATGACGTCCAAGTTCAATATATGTTGGTGCTGGAACTGAAAGTTGATTTAACTTTTTAAAAAATAGTTTCAAGCTATTTTGCAACAGTTTGTCCCATTTTTATATTCCCTCTGGTGGTAAATAGAATTCCATAAGGTCCACTTCTTTACCATCTCTAGGGATAAACGTTCTAATAGTCATTATCTCATTTTGGTTTTAATTATCATTTCTTTAATGACTAATCATATGGAACATCAAAAGATGCTTATTTGCCATTGTGTAGATTATTTAGGGTGCCCATTCCTTTTTTTTGAGGGAGTGGTTTTTTTTTTTATTGCTGATTTCTGGATTATAAGACTTTTATCAGATACATGATTTATCCATATTTTCTACTGGTTCTTGACTTGATCTTTTCATTGTCTTCATCATATTTCATAAAGAAATTCTAAATGTTCATGAAGTTAGCTTATTTTTTCCTTTTATGGATTGTACTTTTGGTGATGTGTCTAACAGACCTTTGCATAACTAAGGTCAAATAATTTTCTTCTGTGATTTGCTCTATACCTTTTACAATTTTAGGTTTTTTCATTTATATCTGTGATACATTGAAGTTAATTTTTTAATACGGTGGGAGTTATGAGTTGGTGATCATTTTTTGGTTTGGGGATATTTAATTGTTCCAGCATTATTTGATGAAAAAAACCTATCTTTCCCTCACAAAATTGGCTTTGCAACATTGCAAATAACTAGTTGTCCCTGTGTTTTTGGACATATTTCTGGGATCTTTGTTCTGATCTGTGTATTATTTTAAAGCCAATGCCATCATGTCTTGATTATTGCAGCTTTTGGTAAGTTATGAAGTCTTTAAAGTAATTATTGTAATTCCTCTCATTTTGTTCTTCGATTTCAAAGTTGTTTTGGCTATACAGGTTTTGTGCATTTCCAGATGGATTTTTAGAATCTCTGCCAAATTCTATAAAAAAAGCATGCTTTGATTGGGATTTGACATAATATAACTCTATTTATTTATTTATTATTTTCCAGTGTTGGTTGAACTCATGGCCACATGCATGCTAGGAAAATGCTCTACTACTGAGTTTACCTCTTGCCCTTTTAAGTTTTATTTCTTGGTAAATTGTCCAGGCTGGACCCAAACTTGTGATCTTCCTGCCTGAGTCTCGTTGAGTAGCTGTGATGATAGATCTTTTTAAATATCTTTCATCAATGTTTTGTAGATTTTAATGCCTAAGCTCAAACATTTTTGTTAGATTTATCATAGACTATTTCATATATTCAGATGCTTCCATAATTGATAGTTTGGTACACAATTGCTCTTTGTTAGTGTATAGATAAACAATTTTATTTTTGTATATTGATTTTGTATTCTGCGATTAGCTAAACTTTCTAATGAATTCTAGAAGTCTGTGTCTGTTTTATTTTATGTAAATAATGTTAGATATGATGGTAATTTTATTTCTTTCTTTCCAGTTTAGATGCTCCATTACTTTTCTTTGCCTCTACAAATGACTAATACCCCAAGTAACATGTTGAAAATAAGGAACAGGAGTGGTCATTCTTATCTTATTTCTGATTTTAAGGAAGAAAAATGATTCAATCTTTTATCAATAAATTGATGCTAATCAATAATTTCTCAATAAAGTCACCTGAGAATTTTCTTAGGGAATATTTTGAACTATAAATTAAATCTCTCTAATGTGTGTAGGGCCGTTCAGTTTTTATCTCTTCTTGATTGGGCTTTGGTAGTTTTTATCATTCAATTTGTTTAATCTAATTTTTTAAATTAATAAATTTATTTGGTGTGTAATATTTATTTTCTCTTCTAATATGTAACATCTGCAGATATATTCTTATATTCTGATTCTAACACCTGTACAGTTTGTGGTGATATCATTGCTTTTATTCCTGAAATTGGCAATTTGTTCTCCCTGTATTTCTTGATTGGTCTGACTAGAAATTTATACATTTTATTCATCTCATTTTCTTTATTGCCTTATTGAATTACAAATTTTATTTATTGATCTCATATCCATTATTGTTTGCCTTATTGATTTTTAGTTTTATCTTGAGTATGCCCTTTTTTCTGCTTAAGTTCCATTTGCTCTTCTTTTTCTAGTTTCTTAAGATGGAGGCTAAGACCATGGTTAAGTAACTTCTTTTTAATATGCAGAGTTTGTGGGATAATTTCTTTTTTCTATTCATTTTCTTATTGCTTCCCACAAATTTTATATGTAATGTTTTTATTTTTATTTAGTCAAAATATTTATCATTTTCATTTTGAATCATTGTTTGACCACTGGTTATTTACAATTGGGTTACTTTGTTTTCAAATATTTAGGAGAATTTTAGATATTTTTCTGTTGCCAATATCTAATTTAATTTCACTGTGATCATAGAACATAGTTTGTATATCTCAAATCCTTTTAAATGTGTTGATGTTTCTTTTATGCCCATCTTGGTAAGCCAGTTTTGCAAGTGGAAACTTGTGAGTTGCTGAAATGAATATTTTGTTCTTGTTTCCTCTTGTACCCCACCCTTCCACTCAAAAGTGTAGGTGCATTTAAAATTTTTCCTTTTTACTCTTTTTTTTTCATATATGATAAAACAAAATCAAACAACACATTGCCCAAATGCTGTGATAAGGTCTGTTTTCTTACTAAAAGTTTATTTTGAGAAACTGTGGTATATATATGCAATGGAATATTACTCAGCAATAAAAGAGAATAAAATTATGGCATTTGCAGGTAAATGGATAGAGTTGGAGAATACCATGCTAAGTGAAAAAGCCAATCCCAAAATACCAAATGCCGAATGTTCTCTCTGATAAGTGGATGCTGATCCATAATGTGGGAGAGAGCACAGGAAGATTGGAGGAACTTTGGTCACAGGGGTGGGAAGGGGGAGGGGGCCTGGGGACAGTAAAGATGGTGGAATATGATGGACATCATAGCCCTAGCTTTATGTATGACTGCATGTATGTTGTGATTCTACATCACATACAACCAGAGAAATGAAAAGTTGTGCTCCATCTGTGTACAATGAATCAAAATGCATTCTGCTATCATGTATACCTAAGTAGAGTGAATAAATAAATACAATTTTTAAAAAAGCTTATTTTGAAGTATAATGTTCTCAGGATATCTGCCAATATTTTCCAGTTAACATATGGTTTTTCCTTTGACATTTGCCTTCTTTTTTGGAGGGGGCAGGTACCAGAGATGGAACTCAGGGACCCTTGACAACCGAGCCACATCCTCAGCTCTATTATTTTTGTATTTTATTAGCACCTCACTTCTGCTGAGGCTGGCTTTGAACTCGTGATCCTCCTACTGTAGCCTCCTGACCTGCTGGGATTACAGGAATGTGCCACCACTCGGCTACCTTCTTTTTTGATGCCTGATGCCACATGGGTTTTTTTTTTTTAACGTTTTATGGTTAGGCTTCTAGTGCTTTATGATATTTCTAGAAATATAATTAATTAGGGAACTCATTAAGTTACTACTACCTCTTCAACTGTATAGCAAGCAGTTTTTCTTAAAAGTTTTAACCTGACTGTATTTTCCAATTTTAAATTTTTTCTCTTCATAAATCTATTGCTTTTCTGAATTATAACATTTCCAAGAATCATATCATTTTATAAGTTCAAGGCAAATTACATTAAAGAGGATATTCAGATGTCCTGTGGCTTTCTTGTTTCATGGTAGGTCAGTTTCAAAGAAGATATTTTTTGTAGCTTCTGCTTGGAGCCTAACTTGCTAAGAAGTCCTTAAGAATAGCCCTACAATTCAGATTTTTTTTGTGTGTCTATACACAGAGATTTTTTTAAAAAGTGCATATATTATATGGTGTTCAGACTAAAGTTTTAATATTAATCTAAAAAAGCTTATTATATTAATATCAGATATAAAAATAAGATTCTTTTATATAAAAGGTAAAATTCTTTTATATCTGATATTCATGAATCCATTCTTCTGTATCACTGCTAGTAAGACTACCACAAACCAGGTATATGTGTGCTATAGATGAATACAAGTACTATAGATGGATGTGAATGTACATTAGTTATAAAAACACAGAGACAAGGTTCAAAGTTGAACATTCACTTGTGATAGTAACAGTGATTCATGTCTTTGATTTTATTTCTAAGATCCAGAAAACTGCCAGAAGCAGTATTACTTAAGAAAAAAAGAAATACTTCTTCAAAAAGATTCACAGACTGTATTCTGCATTCTTTTCTTCTTTTTTCTTGTTTTTCTTTCATTCATCAGCCAAATTTTCCAAAGTATTTACAATTTGATATCACTAAAACTTTTGAATGTATAGCACACTTTTAGTGTCTTTATTCTCAAATTAAAAAAATATTCAAGTATAGAATCAGTTCCTTTAGGTTATTCCTTTTATTCTCACGAATTTGAAAAGTCCTCTTACAGTAGAGATGCTATTACTTGCCTCTCATAAAATTCAAATAGCCAGGCAATGACTTTTTATATAACGGTAACATTTATATTTATACAAATGCTATATTTTCATTAGAAATAAGCAAAATACAGCAAATAAATATTTTGTAAATTACATCACTGGAGGTGACCACTATTAATGTTTTGGTTTACAAATAATTACATACAGACAAATTCATCCATTTATTTACTGAAGTAGCTAATTATCGGTAGGCCTACTAAATTCATCAAATTCTTGACGTTTCTTTTTCTTCTCTTTCTTTAACACAATTTATCCACCTTTAGTAAAGATCATTGCTTCTACTGAGGTCAGAAGTTTGAGATAAGGCAAGGCAGATAGGGAAATGGGCTCTGGGCAGCTTCCTGGGCAACGACACAAAGAATTGTTAAAGGCTTTTGCTGAGAAACTTGCAAAAAGGTTATTTTAAAATCGGAACCTATGGAGTCTATAGGAGTTCATAGAAAATGGGACATATGTGACCTGGGATCCACAGTGTCTCCAAAGAAGAAAAAATGCTTGATGAATATTTTGATTTAACTAAAGTCTTCATGAATGCCTCATGGATACTGAGTGCCTTACCCAGGATTGGGCTGGGATTGACTTCCTTAAGCCTAAAGAACCATGGAAACCCTTAGATAATAGACATTCACTGAGAACCCTCTCAGGTCCTCTCTCATCCACAGGAGCTTTACTTTACTTTGTTTTAATAAATTCTTATACTTTGCTTTCTCCCTCTGCTGGTCATGAATCTAATTCTTTGAATTCATGAGACAAAGAACCCACCAGACTCCACACTCCGGATTACGTTACCTTTTAAATGTATCTTGTACTTGACCAGTTCCCTACACTACTCCACCATTGGAGTCTAAACCATTATCATCTATCAATAATACTATCATCTTATAGCTAATCTCTCTGCTTCTATTGTTGACCTCTAGAGATCATTTACAAGACAACTGATCATTTTAAAGCATGTCAAGTCATAAGGCTCTTCTGCTCTCCTCCCTTTGATGGTTGGCTGTTCATCTGACTTGAGTAGAGACCCATCATTACAGTGGTCTGAAAGAACTTGCAAGATGAGTTCTTGGCCATTTCATGACCTCAGATCTATCCAGTTCCTCCTAACTTACTCCATTCCAGTTGCAGAGACTTCTTTTTATTTAAACAAACAAAAACCTCATGTGGTCTTGCTGAGGAAGATTTGCATGGGCTGTTTCCTCTCTGAGAAGTGATCTTTGCTGAGAGACACTAGATGAGATCCTATATTTCCATCAAGTCTCTGCTTTGATGTTCACTTTCCCAGAAGCTTCCTGAGATTTCCCTACATAAACTAGGACCCATCCCTCATTTTCCTCCTCAAGCTTTTTCTTTGTAGCACTTATCACTACATGGTATTTCCTCATTTTTATTATTTCTTCACTTTTTTATTAATTTTTGATTTTTCATATCTGGAGCAGTCTTTGGCACATAATGAATATTCAAAAATTATCTGATGAGTAAATTGAATGACCACAGAGCCATGACTATGTCCTTCTTCTGGTAAGTATGAGATTTTTTGAAAGGAAGTAGTGTGGGATACTTAAATCTCAGCTTCCCTCAAATTCTTGGGAATGTCATTACCAGTAAGAAACCAAACACAATAAAGCAAAACAAAACTAAACAAAATAACAATCTACAACTTAGAAAAGACAGTTGAAATTCAGCTGCCTGGATTATGAAATGTCTTTTCCTCTGGAACCAAGAGAATGAAGGCAGTGAGAGTAGAGGTCAGAACAGATTGCGGCCGGAAGGACATTGACAGTAAGTACATCAGAGCATCTCCCTTTTCCCAGCCCTGAGGTTTGGCAGAGTTCTTGAATCATATCCTACAGCTTTTCTGGGGCTTGAGTTCCCTTGAAGCTTCAGTAGTAACATAACATTAAGGATTTGGTGGCCTCTTGACTGATGAACACCTGAATGGGCTTTGAACAATGGCTTTAGTTGGCCTGAGCTGCCATAGCAGAATACCATAGATTGGGTGGCTTGCACAACAGAAATTTGTTTTCTCATAGTTCTGGAGGCTAAAAGTCTAATATCAAGGTGTTTACAGGGTTGGCATATGGTGAGACCTTCTTGCTGTGTCTTCACATAGCTTTTCTTATACTGAGAGAGAGAGAAAGAGAGAGTGAGAGAGAGAGAGAGGGAGATATCCATCTGGTGTCTCTTCCTCTGCTTATAAGGATGCCAGACCTGCAGATGAGATTAAGGCCCCACCCTTATGGCCTCATTTAACCTTGATTATCTCTTTAAAGTCCCTACTTCCAAATACAGTCATACTTGGGATTAGGACTTCTACATTTGAATTTTGGGGAAACACAATTCAGTCTATAACAAATACTTTTGCACAAGAAGGTCCAGTGACTGAAGATTAGGAAAGGGGCTGCCTGCGTAGAGGATGCCCACAGCAGACAGGTGTCTTGGTGCTTGGAACCTTAGGAGAAGGTTGATAAATCTACCACCTGTGCTTATTTCCCCAGACAGTCAAATTTAAGCAGCTGCTGTTTATCATCCCCCCCCCTTTCCGCTGGCAAATCTCGACAATAAGCACAGGCTGTTTACCCTGACAGTGTTCTTTAGGGACAATCAAAACTTGCAAAGCTTCTCCAGGTGGAGTTCCCTCCAGCAACTAACATGCAAATGCTTGTGTTGAATGTTATAAATGTAGATCTTAGAGACCTATTTCAGATCTACTGAATCAGAATCTCTAGGGTTGGCACCCTAAAATTAGCAGCCATGCAAACATCCCTGGAGTTACTACCTACATGCAAATTCAAGAACCACTGAAGAGTTTTGGATGTTAGTATCTTGCTATCCAGAAGAGTTAATTGTAGTTGTCTTCCTGTCCCCCTTCTCTCCCTCTCTCCTTCCTGCCTTTCTTCTTTCTCTTTCTTTCTTCAATTTACCCCCACTTGAAGTCCCAAGTGAGGACTCGAAAATAATATATGTATTTTCCTAGACCAATAAACTAGTATTCTGTTTATTAACATAGCCACGCAGCTTTCAGGGTTCACAAAGTGAATGTGCCCTAGCAGCCCCAGGGTGATGCTGAGCAGCTGGCAGCTGGAAGGAGATGCACACTTTCAGAGCAGGGTTTTAGATCATAGACTCTCCCAAGGGGAAAAGATGATAGGGTGGGGCAGAAGACGCAATCTCAGCATCAGTTAAGACATAGGCAGGACCCTGTCTCTACATAAAACACAAAATAGGGCTGGGGATGTGGCTCAGGGGTCGAGTGCCCCTGAGTTCAATCCCCGGTACCAAAAAAAAAAAAAAAAAAAAGACATAGGCAGATCCTTTATTGGAAAGGAAAGATAGAACAAGCATGTCTGATGGATGTTTGATTTCTATGATATCTTTTTCCTTTTCCAGTTCCTGTGTTTCGAAGCCCTTAGATAGGAAGCAGCCTCCCCTTGCAGGACTTCTGTTTGTTGATAAGAGCTTCTATGCATTAGGAAGGTCAAAGCAGTTGCTTAAAAGGAATTTTTTTTTCTTCCATCCTAGAGCTGGTGGCAGTAAGCAAATAATACTTTTCAGACAGAAGGAGAAAATTGAGTCTGGAAAAGCAATCTAATCAGTTACAAATGAGCCTCTCTGATTACTAGAATTCTTTGGTATCATATGTGATTCTAAAACAGATCATCTGTCTGACAGGCCCTCAAAGTTTCCATTATAGCAAAATTGCGTTATTGCACAAAGACTTTTTGATGTATGGATTTATCCAAGCCCCTTAAGCATAATTTGGAAAATAGGACAAGGCAGGTCCAGGGGCAGTGTCTTCTGCTCTTGTCTGTGACCCAGAAAGAAATATAATTTCAAGTGATTTGGTTATCTAAGGGAGCTTCTCTTTGCTCTGTCACCTAGCTTTTGTGACCCCAATTCCATTTATTAAATGCAGCCCAGGCAGCTTGTCTTAAGGCTGTCGGCTTAGGGTTTAATCCCCAGCAATTCATTACAAAGAGCCAAGGATTGTGCATAACTGGATAAGACTAAACTCCAGGGGAACCATGATTCCATAGGTGGGCTCAGCAGAGAACTATGTATGAAGGCCTACTTCCCCAGGTCTCTTAGGTGCCCAAGTTGTGGATGCTTGCTATTCAAATGGTCCAGTGTCTTCTGGCATGATCTTCTTTTAGTTTGTTTCTCCATGGTGATTTTCTTCTTACCCAATGTGTTGCATATGTCATTTGAATAATCTTCCTAAAGCATTGTTCTACTTGATGGCTTTCTTCTTGCTAAATGTTGAATTCTGACATTCTTCCAGACATCTTGGACTCTCTAATCATAGTGGTTCTTCAAAAAGTGCTTCACAGACCAGCAGTATCACCACCACTTGGGAATTTGCTAGAAATGCAAATTTCAGACGTTCTTCTACATCTACCAGACAAAACACTTCATTGATATGTGTTTTAACAAGTTCCTGGGGTGATTTTTCGTGTGTGTGCTGAAATTTCAGAAGCTCTAAACCCTAAAACTTTTCTGATCTTACCATGTTGCATTTCCCTTCCACAAACACATTGGAGCAGTTATAATCCTCCAAATTATCTCCACATTTTATTATCCTTTTGTATTTATTCCATCTATGTGTTTTGGATGATTACTAATTTTTGAAGTTCCAGCACAAATGTTATCATCTTGCTCCAGATTCTTTCTATCCTTGCACTTTTAGGGTCAGAGATAATTCTTTGTTGCTGGAGAGAGGTGCTCCTCCTATTGTAATATTTAAAAATGTATCCAGACTGCCAAATGTCTACCAGTGTGAGAAATTTCTTGAGTTGCTTATCTATTCATTCAACAGTTTAAATTTCTGCATTCTCTGTGCTTCTAGGGAAGTTGAAGCTTGATTATTTTGCTAAATTACAATCAGTTCTATTTTTTACAAATAAAAAAATGAGCTATTATATAAAAGTGTTCTGTGAATGTAAAATGGTATGAAGAAGCAAGATACAGCATTTCATCTCTAGTGATGCTAACTAAGCTATTAATTCATTCATTTAAAAATCTGAGCATTTATCATCTTTCAGTTGCCACATGATCTGGCATAATCAAATTCTCTAGATCACAATGGTTAGCAGGTATAATTATGAAATGTCATTCAACTATTTTTCTGTATAAGGTACTGGGAGTGAGTCTAGACACATCACATGTTTAGAGGATAAAATCTAGCCAAATGGGCAGAATAGACTGACTGGTAGGGGAATTGTGATGGTTAATACTTCATGTGTCAAAATGAAGGGTGTTTTGGAAGGAGATTAACTCTTGATTTGGTGCACTTTGAGTAAGCCGATTGGCCTTCAGAATATTAGTGAGCTTCATCCAGAGGTCTGAACATAAGAAAAAGTCTGGCCTCCTGAGCAAGAGGAATTCTCTAGCAGATTTCCTGGAATGGTACTGTCAGCTCTCTTGGATTGTTAGCCTCTAGTACACATGGAAGATTTTGGATTTTTTAGCTTGCAGAATCACATGAGCAAATTCCTTGTAATAAATTTCTCTATATACACATACAGTCTCTTGTGTATGTGTATGTCCTTGTTTCTCTGGAGAACTTGATTCATACATTCAAGGAAAGTGGGTAGTTGAACCTGAGAGAAAGAATCAAGGGGTCCAGTACTGAGATATAAATTGATATTGAGAAGCTGGTGTGTCAGAGTTATAGGGATTTTAGAAACATGAAGCATTTAGAAAGCCAACCAGTTCAGTGACATCAAAGTAGTCTTTTGGCAGGTAGGAATGCCTCCAACTTCAACTCTCTTTATGGGTAACTAGCAAACAAGATATGATCCTAAAAATATGCTGGGCAAGTAACTTAGATCAGGAAACCCATGATGAATTGAAGCTTGAATCCCTGATGAACTTGTTAGATAATGAATAAAGAAAATTTTCATTACATGATATTGGGTATGTCAGAGTTATAAGAATTGCTGATAGAGTAATACAAATAATGTCTTTCACAGAGTAGACACAAGAATCAGAAAGTAACAGAAGCTGATTCACTCATGCCTGCTTAGTACCTGATGATTTATTAGTGGTTGATCTACCTTACTCTTGTTTTTAAATACATTTTTTAAACCTTTATTTTTATTTATTTATTTTTATGTGGGCTGAGTATCGAACCTAGTGCCTCACATGTGCTAGGCAAGCACTCTATCACCTGACCTACAACCCCAGCCCCTATCTTATTCTTTTTCAATGGAGACACTAATTAGTTGCTGACTTCTTGTTTTTGTTTTGTTTTGTTTTTACCAAAAATGCCCTTGTAATTTCTAAAATTTCAACTGATAAAGCTTTCTTTTTTTCAACAGTGCCACAACACCTAATATTTTATTTTTTCCAGGCATTTTATGCAATTAATGTCTTTTAATTCTTGACTGAAAAGGAATATATCAATCTCTATATGATAGCCTAAAATAATATCAAGAATCACTCTTATGTATCATAAAACCTGATTATAAATAGGCCTATGAGCATTGTTACCAAGATGTCAATCAGTCGAACATGTCGATCTATTAATAATATGCTTCTAGAGCAGGTCTTTTATTTGCAACTAGAAATTCTTTTCAACCTCACACTGCCTTTTTTTTTTTTTTTTATAATAACTCAACAGAATACTAGTGAATACTAGCCTGATCTGTTGTCAGCTTTCTGTTCTCTACCTACCTAATCATCTTTCTCTTTAGTTGGGAATGTTGTAACCAACACCTTTCCTTGCCACCACAGAATTTAAGAAAATTGTTCTTAGACTGAAAAAGAAAAAAACATTAAAAGCATGATAAAAAAACCTGATCTCTACACCACTTCAAGATTCTGGTTTTCACCGGTCGCATGAGGCAGCTCTGATGGGGAATGATGATAAGCCACAGTTTAAGAAGCACAAATGTAAGCAATAGTCCCAGTTTCTAATATACTAATAAAGTGCAGCAGACATAATATTTAAGGCTTTGGTATAAACCTGCTGTAGATAAAGGAGATGACTCTGAGGAGAAAACAATTGGTTTTAAACACTAAATTTACTCTCTGCTTTTTCCTTCCTCTAAGACCCTGCCTCTTCTCTCTCTCTCTCTCTCTCTCTCTCTCTCTCTCTCTCTTCATAGCATCCTAAAATTACAGGTGTTGGAAAAGGCTAAATTTAGCAAAGAAGACTCCATCACTTCAATTATTTTAAATTAGTGCTTCAATTATTCAGTTTTGGTGCCAATACATAACTGAGAAAAATTGATAGCAAAATATCACAGAATTTTAATTAAGTGAAGCAACATGGAAATTTTCCAGTTTTCAAAAAAAGTAGCAACCTGATATTTCATTTTTCAACTTGCCTAATGTGGTTCAAGGAATTTCACATATTATTGTTGCATTAATTTAATGCTTCTAAGTTTAATGAGTGGGAGGACAATATTTCAGTGCATGAGCCAGAATGATTACTTGCAGGGATAGAAGAGGAAAATGCCTGAGAACTCTGGACTCCTAATATGCGTATGGTACTAGGCCAAAGAATGAATAACACTTCCAAGAAAACAATTAGTAGCAGGCAAAGCCAGAAAGACATTAGTAAAGGGAAAATCTCAAACACAGGGATATAGACAGAAGAATATGAAATTTTGAGGACAGTTTGTACGACTACATATAAAAAATAGATGAATGGATAGCTATAGAGAAATTATGAGTACTCTGAAACAAAATAATTTCCAGGGTTTAAGTGACGATGGTGGCACTAATAGGAGAGAAAATATTGTTTTTTAAGAGTAGTAGAGGTAGTGTGGTATTAGTTTAGCAAGGTTACTGTTGCACCAAAAAGTTTTTTTAATTTTAATTTTTTTATTTCACAGTCCTGAAGACTAGAAGTCCAAGATCCAGGCAACTTCAGGGTTTCTTTCTTCTGAGGACTCTCTTCTTGGCTAGATGGCTGCCTTCTTGTGTGTCTTCACATCTTCTGCTTCTGTATGTGTCAGTGTCTGAATTTCCTCCTCCTACAAGGATACCAGTCATATTGGATCATACCAACCCTAATGACCTCATTTGAATATAATTACCCCTTTAAAAATTTTCATTTTCATCTGGATGGGGTGGCACACACCTGTAATCAGAGAGGCTTGAGAGGCTGGGGCAGAGGATCGTAAGTTCAAAGTCAGCCTCAGCAAAAGCGAGGCCCTAAGCAACTCAGTGAGATCCTGTCTCCAAATAAAATACAAAAATTAGGGCTGGGGTTGTGACTCAGTGGTCAAGTGCCCTTGAGTTCAATCCCTAGTGCCCCCTCCCCCAAAGAAAATTCATTTCCAAATACATTTGCCTTCTTATAATTTTTAAAACTGGCACATAATATTTACGCAGAATAGTGCATTTGGTTGGGGCATATTTGTATAGACATAAAAGCATAGATGAAAACTTCCAAATATGAATTTTGGGTGGACATAATTCAGACCACAGCAGTCAATCACTAAGGTATGTTTCTGAGTCTCCTCAAAATATGCATTAGCTATGTAAATGCAGCCAAGAGAGGAGTGTTTAATGAATTCTGTCACTTCAGGTTTGGAATATCAAAATATCGATTAGAATTGCTCCAGTTGCGTCTTTCTTTCTCCCCACCCAGCTCCTGTCACTTTACCCAACAGAACTTTTGGCACAATTGCAGTTTGGCTCCCACAGACAGGAATCAGGGCAGGGATAGCACACAGGACTTAATTTGCCGCAGTCAAGCATTAGACAGCCAAGCAATGTGAGAAGATTAATTTCTTGCCAACAAACTCCGAGGTGTTATTATGATGACTTGCCTTATGGGGCATGATAGAAGTTCATGATCATGTACAGTGTGCTAGCCACTGCCAGTGGGGAGTAGAAGAAAGGAGGATATACACCATCTGGAGCTCTGTAAAGAAGCCTGGGGGCCTGAGGCCCTTCCAATGTACTAGGTGATATGTTAAGTCTCTTATACAGGTTATCTGCTTAATTTATACAATAGCCTTAAAAAGCAGATGGAGTTGTTACCACCACTCTACAGATGAGTAACGTCCAATTTAGTAACTTCCTCAAGGTAATATTGATTTTAAAACAGATTATTAAAGCATACTTACAAACAACAAACTGCACATATTCAGCATGCACATTCTGATGTTTTTTGACATCTGTGAAACCACCAGCACCACCAAGGGACTGGACTGATCCTTCATGCTGCAAAGTTCCCTCATGCTCCTTTGTAATCCCTCCCTCCTGCGCTCCTCTGCAACCTCCTCCCCAAACACACATCCCCAGGCAACCACTGATCTGTGCTTCATCACTATACATTAGTGTGCCTCTGGAATTTTAAAAATTTGACTTCCTCTTCCTTGTTATCTTATTACATATAGCAGGGAAAGAGCAGGACGATAGTAGGGCTCACCTTGTTTGTCTTCTGTCTTTAGCTGTCTGATATCCAGTGTCATGAAGACCATTTATTTCCTATGTTCTGTTTGGTTTTAAGGATTGCTCAGGTGGGAGACTAAATCTAGGCCCGGTTACTCTTGTCCCACTTCAGGTAACTAGGAGCTTATGTCTACCTGTTATATTGATTTAAAGTGACAGATTGGAATTGGAAGCCAAAGCTCACCTGTCCACTGTGTTAGACTGACAATGACCATAAGAGCAAAGGAGTCTAGAGCTCTGCTCTGATAAACAGCAGCTCACCTTTCAGTGACATTTATTCCCAAAATATTGGTTCTTGGAGTTTATTACTGTCCTATATATGAGCACATATGCCAGCATACGGTGTTCTTTCTTCTGACCCTCTCTTTAATATCACTCCTGCATATATGTTGAATGTGATTAATAAGTGATAATAGTTTGCTAAGACATCATGTCGTTTGTGGCTCTTTAAAGGGTCCAACTAATGTAAATAAATGCTGAAAGTTTTTATAAAATAGTTTTAATTAATCATCCCCAAACGTATTAATAACCCAAATGTATCCTAAAGAAGAAAACTATGTGAGAAATTACATATTATTATTTATTAAATATATTTAATAAATATATTATTATTATTTATCATTACATATTATTATTTCTTAAATATACACTGACTGCAAAATAATCTAGAACAAACCAGAATTTATCATGTAAACATTGTGAATTTGTCTTAAATTCAGTTATAATCTTTGCAAGATTTGAGAATTTATTTTTTAAGGTTTATTACCACTATTGCCATTTACTGAATCATGAACACAGCTTCTTTTTTATTCCCTGGGGAAACACAAAAACACATTAAGAATCCTGTCATTGTTTGATTCCCACATACTATGTAAATGAATTTTTTTAAATGGCAAACTTCTTTATTTCCATAGAAACACAAACAACAGGTACATCTGAACCTAGGCTACCATCTGTAGTCACACATGGATTTTTCACATGTTCACAAAGCTGAAAAGCATTTAAAAATAGCATTACGTCTCTAAGGACATTTCTACTCTTTGAGGCAGTGAGGAGACTACAGGTAAGATGGGCATTATGACCATCACTGATTTCTTCACACAGATAACTAAGGATTTATCCTTGAGAAATATGTCTCTCTCTCTTAATTACAGTGATTTAAGCATTTAGTTTGAGGAAAAGTAAATAACAAAACAAAATTAGAAAATAATCATGGGACATACCACATGCTTAAGACAGTGTGAGAGGACCAACGAGCTCCAATACAGTTGTATTGTGGGAATGTGTTGTAACAGAAGCTAGAAGAATTCAGTTCAAATCTCTGCTGGTCACTCACTTATAATCTTAGGGAATTGGTAAGCATCTTTAAATTTTAGGGGTAAGAGGTAACATGAAGGCACGTTGAAAACTGTTAATCGTGACAGACAAAAGTGAGTCATTTTATTAGATTCATTTCTCTTTCTCACTTTGGTTATAATAGCTGTATAGTGGAGGTATGACTCATTGGTATGACTAGATGTCTCAGTGATACCCCTAAGTTTCCATTTTTATCCCTAATTTTGTGCCAATGTGTGTGTATATGTGTGTTTGTGTCTGTGTATATGTGTGTGTGTGTCTATGTATTTATTTATAAACCAAGGGATATATTGATGGTAGACATTAACTCAAGATGACTCTGGAAAATATCTTTTCAACCAGCCCTCTTTATTTTCTTGTTGGTATATATTTCTTCCTCTGTCTTTGTACAGATCACTCTACCTTTTGCAATCTTCCCTACTCTCCTCATTTCTCTGCTCCCTTAACAGATTTTACACATCCTTGAAAGTCGACTGAGATCCCATCAGTTTAGTGATGCTCATTATGTTTCTGGTTAAAGAAAAAATTTCCCCTTCTTTGGATTCTTCACAGGCTTAGGGTCAGTGCAATTCACTTCTACACATAGTATTTATTTGCTTCTTGTTTCCTCTTCCCAACTAGATGACTCAGACATTTCTCCAGAGAAAGTTATTAATGTATCAGCCATTGGTCAACACCACTCAGCAGTCCCTTAGATACTTTAAACTCAGTAAGAGCACATAAAGTCTCCAAATCAATTTTTCTCCTTTATTCCCTTTCTAACTTAATGGTATACATATCCAGCTACTTTTGTAAGCCAAGAAAACTCAGGCACATGCATGATCTCTCCTTTGCTTTTGCCTCCCCATTTTAGGATAAAAATCAGTATTATTTTAGCATGAAACACAAAGCCCTTTATGATCTGTTCTCTGCTTTTCTCCACAACTCTTTCTTGACTTCATATTACCTCTATCTACTGCTGTGTGATTGTTCTGCTTTTGAGGGTCAACCTCCTGTGATTTCTGAAGTGCTCTTCAAATTATGCCAAATGCCTAATATAGCCTCCAAATCTTCGTGGGGGATGTTCAGGCTTTTGCTCCTTGCCTCCTTTTTTTCTTCTAACTCCTGCTTATTCTCAATGAATCATCTTAGAAATTCCAGATAAGTTTAGCCACTTCTCCCAGTTGCATGCCCTTGCAATACTCTGTACTTTTTCTGTACATTTGTCATTTTTACAAATGATTATCAATTTCTATAATTCTTACCTAATTTGACCTGACATATTTCATAAAGTCAGGGATTCTGTACTTTGCTACTGTATCCCCAGTAGCAGCAAGCATGCTGCCTATAGTCTCTTCTCAGTATTTTTTGAATGAATGAATGAATGCATGAATGAATGAATGAATGATGAATAAATACATGGGTGTATAAATCTCATTTTCTCTCTTTTCTACCCCACACTCAAGTCTCAACACAGGTACCAATTTCCCATTTATGAATTCATTATATTTTCTGTAGCCACACTATTCTCTGTGCCTGGATCCTTCCACCACCTAATAGCTGGTCGATGCCATCTCTCAACACTCCGCTGGGTGCAACTTTCTCACCAGGTTTTCTTTGGCCACCAATTGATATGTGTGCTCCCCTCCCTCATGGCTCCCAATTCTGATGTGACTGCCACCAGAGCTCTATAGCATTCAGTACTGCAATTTTCATATTCACTCTTCTGTGTTTGATTGCTTGTACTTTGTTTCTCTGCTGAGATTTAAGTTTCTAGAGAGTAGACAGGTGCTGTTTCTACCTCTATCTTTAGAGGCTTATTAACTATGCTTGCCATTTAGATAATGGACCATCCATAGCTATAATCATAATTATTGAACAAACTTCCTGACAGCTGGGACAATCTGTTCAACATCTTCAACATCTACCACTATACCTGCTGTAGTACTAAGATACATTCAGTTAATGATAAAGATTCGTTATAATTTATTTTATTTAATACCTAAGAATAGCTTCATGTTCTATTCCTCAGATTGTCTACTTTTCTCTTCTTATATATCATAAATATCTCTTTATAAGGGATAGAAGGGAAAGATTTTTCAGGAAGACAAGTGCCCAGGAATTAAAACCAAAAGTTCTAGTAATCTAGAGACTTATATCCTCAGTAGTTTTTCTATTTAAAGGGATTCAATGAAATATTGAGGGTAGGCAGATATTTGAGATGCATTTATATATCTCAATCCACCTGAAAATGTTCCATTCCTATCCAATAAACCTTTCATACAAATGCAAACTTCTAGGAATGCCCAATTTGTTTCATGTTCACATATATTTTCATGGAAAAACTAGTTTTCTATAATTAGTTTCTATTTTCTATCCTTTTCCATTTGAAAAAATAGCAATATGCTTGGGTTTTGAGCTTTAACCTCTAAATTTACTATTTAATTTTCAATTATGACAAATACACACATAAATAAAAAGATATATTACATATGTGTGAGATGAAATATTTTGAAAATCCAGGCACTATGTATTATAGTCTTTCACAAGAATATTTAAAATCTATAGAAAACAGATTTTAGATCAACCTTAGTTGTAAACCAGTGTTTTTTCTTTTGTAATACATTATTAAAACATACTGCTGATATTTTTGGTGATGTATGTATGTATGTATGCATGTCCTGGGATCACACTCAGGGCTTTGTATATGCTTAGTAAATTCTCTACCACTGAGCTACACACTCAGCTTTGGTTGCTTTTAAAAATATATTCTCAATTATGTATTGTCTTTCTTAAAAACTTCAAGGGAGTTTTTAAAAAGCTCTAAAAATCTTCTGTAGTGTGGCCAATGCACTCTTCTGTACCTGCTTCTAATAATCTGTGTAACTTTAATAACCATTTTGATGGGTAAGATCTAGGTTTCTCTGTTTGAAAACAAAAGTTGTTGGTAATATAATTTCAAGTCCTCAGATCTTTGACTAGATATGTTCCACATTTTACAGCAAAGTATGAAATTTAATTGCTTTCAAGGTAGGTCAAAAGATACAAAGTAGCATATATGTGGGATGAGCAAATCTAGAAATGTAACATATAACATGAGTACTGTAGTTAATAAAATTATGTTGTATTAGGGATTTTTATTAAGTAAGTAGATTTTATCCATTCTGTCACAAAGAAATTAACCATGTAAGAAGAAAGATTAATCAACTCTTTATAACAGCCATTTTACTCTGTATGTACTCTGTAGCATCATGTTGGAAACCTCAAAAAATGCACAATAAAATTAAAAAATACAGTTAATTTCTTTTAAAATTGTGAAATCAGTGTAACTGGTAGATTTAGGTAGGGTAATTATCTGTAACATGATCATTATTCATACATCTATGTCAAATGTGATGTCTTAGTAGTCTTTAAAGAAATGAAATTCATTTAAAATGTGAAACATAGCCTCAATGATTTCTTTTTATTTATTTTTTTCTTAAATTTTTTTTTTCTGCTTGGGATTGAACCCTGCACCTCACACCTGCTAGGCAAGCACTCTACCATTCAACTCTATCCTTATCACCCTATGATTTCTTAAATAACAAATTTTAAATCTCCCAAGATGGTTTGTAAAGCAAAGTAGCTTAATATAATAATTTAAACATTTTTAAAAACTGTGTCCATAACTAATAAATAAATTGATCCCATCTGATGCTGAAATAAATTGGTTAAAAATCTTTTCAGGCATTATTAAAGATTTCCCACTGAGGGCTCTGACCTTTATGTAACTGAAGAATGAAATCCCCAAAGTGCAGAATTTTTTCCTCTTTTGTTTTCAACTTCTACAAAAACCCAAGTTAGATGCTTGTTCCAGACGGTCCATGCTGTTATTTCACATAAAGCTGGATTTTCTGGTCCTTGCACATTGGGATTAACTCCTGAATGAACACAATTGTCCTGAATTAGTGTGAAATATATTAGTTCATTGAAATATGTTCCCTTTGAGGCATTTTTTTTGCTAGGGGAACTGATATTAAGTGGTCCTAGTTATTTGATATTATTAATGGCATTTTAATGTAGATTCAACCTCACTCATGGGTCTCCAGTGACTCTTAAAAAGTCCCTCATAAGACTAGAGATGTAAGTGGATTGATAGGATGAGAAAAGTATGCTCTCTTCTTCTCTCTTCACAGAGGCCCTTGTTTCCCCTCATTTCTAGAGATATCTAGAGGTATCTGACTGGAACCACATCCCCAGCCCAAAGCAGCTTTAATGAAAAGAGTAAGAGATGCTTTTGTGAAATAGAGCTATTTATTTGGGCTGAAAAGATACAAGTTGGCATCAGATATTTTATCCTTTCTTTGTACTAATTTTAAAATCACCAAAACACTTTTGGTATGATCACTTTTAAAGAATTCAACAATAGAACATTTTTTTACTCAAATAGTCTGATTGTTACAGTAATAACAAATATAACCATTCAACACACTGGATTTTATGACACTGCACATCTTTAAACTAATATAATAGTAGTTTATACACTTAGTATATATATAGATATTACTTGGAATGAAGATATACTGAGTAGCCCAGTGAGACCAAGTAAAGCCTTCTGAAAAGAAGTAGCATGTAGTAAAACTGAAGAGAATTACTGGAGACAATGCTGTGGTCTGAATGTTTATGTCCCCTCAAAATTCATATGTTGAAATCTAATCTCCAGTATAATAATATAAAACATGGGATCTTTGGAAGCTGATTAGGTCCTGAGGGTTCTGTCCTCATGGCTGGGACTACTAGAGGACTTGAAGAAGCCTCATCCTCCTTTCGCCACAGAAGAGACATTATAGATAAAGTGGATGAAGAACGGACCCCTCCCCAGACCCTAAATCTGCAAAGCAATCTGCTTTGATCTTGGATTGGTGGTTTCTACAACTGTGAGAAAATTAATTTCCGTTGTTTATAAATGGTGCCTTCTAAGGTATTTAGTTATAGCATCAGGACAATTTAAGACACAGGGCTTTTATTCCCAAGGTACAGACTTTTGACTTTATTTTTTTTTTTTTAGGTAAACTTTGAGTAAGAGCATGACACGATCAGAGCAGGCAGGTATTTCACAGTTCTCGGCATCTTCAAGTTCAACAGGGACTTTCTATTATGCTGTGAGGCAAGATGCTTTTAATTCATAAGGCTCTGGAAACCTCATGAAAGCACTTGATAAGTCTGATCATTTCAAATTGATTTTAAAATCCAGAAGTGCCACTTTGGGATTAATAGCTCTCCTTCAGTTTTAATCTCCAATAAGATCCCAGCAGCCTGAGTTTGCTGAAATACATGTGCACTTGAGTCAAAAATAAATGACAGTGGGGAGAGTTCACTTGCTACACCACAGGAAAGGTTGGGAAGTGAGAGCAGGAAGTCAAGGTTAAGGGATGTGAGTACTGTTGACCTAATCACAATGAGAGAGGGAAGATAAAGCCATGGTATATAATGACATAAAGGGAAATTAAATGGAGGCCAGGGACCTATTATTTCTTCTAGACAAGGAAAAGGGAATAGGATATAATGGTCATGTGCTGCGGTAGGGAATATTGAGGTCATACACAGAGAAAATTTCAACGCAAAGAACATTTAAACAAGTATTCACCAGAGGATTGAGAAACCTTTATTATATTACATTTTTCAAGGCAGAAACTTAGCATTCATTCTTTAAGAAAGATTCAACAGTAGTCCACCACATGCTCTACTAACTCTGAGTGTCTTTAAAGAAAAAAAAATATTTCTTTGACTCTGTTTTATTATCAATAGGGGAGAGAAGGAGAACATAGAGAGTAAACCAAATTCCTATAAACTTTCTTACAATATGATTTTGATTGTGCTATCCCTAATTAAAACAATTCATAAGCAGAGGCTGTGACATTGTAGAGTTTCAGTCAGTAAGTTGAAAAAGAAAATTAGCACCAAAGCCCAGTAGAAACATTAAAATTGAATGAACATAAGCTTTACAATTTTCAGTATCTTCTGATCTGATATCATGGGTTCTTTTCATCCACAAGTGTTTGTCGTGGATCTCAGTATGTTACTTGGGTACAAAAGAAAGATCCCTTTGTTTTCTATAACCTCTTAATTTCTGACAGTGGAAACTCAATGGACTGTTGGAAAATGTTCACCTCAGTTCCTTCTAGGCCTCTTGATGTTCCTCAGGGTTGGGATCATGTTATGAGGCCATGCATAGGGGACACAGTCACTGGAGCATGCTGAGGGTTGTTCCTTGTCATTTGTTTTGGTTTGAATGTGCCGCTAACCTCATCCGCCTGGCCCTTGCAGGTCAAGGACTCTTGGCTGTTCCCACTTCTACAGGAGAGAAGAAGCAAGGAGTGTGGGGATCCCAGTCCAGGCAAATAATCCCTGAGATAGGAAGAATCACATAATGCCAAGAAACAGAAAGATGGCCAAAATGGCTGAAGCTCAGGGAGGGACAGAGTCACTGTAGGCCTACCTGCGAGTCTGTTTACTTACCTGCCTCTGGGAAATCACTGCGTCCTTGCTGACCTTGCCTGCTAGTTACACTACCAAGGGACAGGCACTCTTGTTGACTTTTAGAGAACCACAGCCCAGGAGAATTTTTTTCTAGGATTAATGGAATAGGTTAAGCCTCCATCAACCACTTACTTCTCCAAGATATATTTTCTGTCCCCAAGAATCCCCTGCTTCTTGTCTACATCCTTCACAATTTTAAGCATTCTTTTAAACGTTTAAATGCATAGCATTAACTCCTCAGTCATGTGAGGAGACTTGTAGTTGACTGGGAGGAAGGGAAAGGGAAGTATAGCTAGGAAAGAAGATGCATGTCTATATCTCCAGGTATTTTTATCCCCAGTTTAACAGCAATAATCGAGTGCCAACTATACATCAGGAACTGTACTATGAATATAGATGAGCAAGGCATTTGCCATGGTGAGATTTCTCATAGACTCATAGGATAATAAAAAGAAGAGAAAGGGTCAGTACCAGAACAAGAATTTAAATTCTACTAAATGGAGTAAAACTCTTAGAAACAGAATTATGGATTCTGGGTGGGATAGAAATATCAGAGCCTACTTCAATGCCAGCCATAAGTAATCATACAATCATTGCCTGAAGCATTTCAGTTTTATGTAAATCCACTGATTTTTTTTTTAACAATTCTGTTTCTTAGAAATATCTTTCCAATAAAAATTTTAAAAATGTACTCCTCATAATTCAACTCATTATCCTTTACTCTGCACTCTGGAATCATACAATATAAGTTTAATTTTCGGATATTGTTGAAGTCTTATAATTAATTATGGAGCTATGTTTGACACTAACTTATTTTTCAAGAATTGGGTGCTTAGCTAGATGGCCTCCAAATGCAGAGATTTATCATGATGATTTGCCTAGTAATGCCTCATAATTAATGTTCAGGAAATTGGATCTGGTTTATTATTCTTTTTGCATATTGTTACATCAAAGTAAAATACATTATGATGGATGTTCTGAATTATCATTAACATATTCACATGAGATGGAACAGATGTATTTGTAGCTAAAGATTCACCATCATATTTGCAATATAAGCTTTTCAAAACTCACATGTATTTTCGTCACAAAATTAAGAGCTCTAATATAATAGCATATTATTTTTAGAGTTTTATAAAGCTCTAATACACTAAAAAAAATTTTAAAGGAGTACTAAACTGTTGCATTTAAAGAATGTGAAGGGAAGGAGTCAGGGAGCTACTAGTCAGGGACTCTTACAGAGGTGATAAACCTGGAGTGGAGACATTAAGGGCTCAGGATGTAGCTCTTACTTTTACTGTCCCAGAAATATACACTTGTTGGCTAACCAAAAATGGCATAGGCTTTTGGAAATGGACTGTCATTCACACAACTGAATATGTAAGATGATGTGTGGCTTAGAGACCAAACCCTGGGGAGATTTGTTTAGGAACAATGTGATAGGTTAAGTCCTTCTTTACCCCTTATTTCTCTAGGACATATCTTCTATTTTTGAAATTATCCTTTTTCCTCTCTACTTCTTTTACAAGCTTTAAAATATTTCTTAAGGGCTTAGATGTCACCACTTACCTCCTCTGAGTCCACAGAGTAGCGATCCAGCTTCTACCTGAATGGAAGAAAGGGAGAGTAGAAAGCATATTTAGGTTTTTGTAGTATTAGAGAATCTCAGTACTTAAGGTCCAGGATACCATCTTTTCTCTCTCAGGAAAGGCCAAAGAAATAACCAGAATATAGTTGAATTCAAGAAAGCCATTTTTAATTGTTTGCTTAGCTGCTATAAACTAAGGTCCACCTTGATAAGTCTTCCTTATTTTTTTATTAAACTATTCATCTGTGATATTGTATACTCACAAGACAAGACACTTATCTGGACATTATTTTAATTTATTTATTCTCAGTTATACATGATAGCAGAATGCATTTTGATTCATTGTACACAGATGGATCACACCTTTTCATTTCTCTGGTTGTATGTGATGTGGAATCACATCATATATGCAGTCATACATGAAGCTAGGGCTATGATGTCCATCTCATTCCACCATCTTTACTGTCCCCATGCCCCCTCCCCTCTCCTTCCTCTTTGACCAAAGTTCCTCCATTCTTCCCATGTCCTCTCCTCCATTATGGATCAGCATCCACTTACCAGAGAAACATTCAGTATTTGTTTTTTTAGGATTGGCTTACTTCGCTTAGCATGATATTCTCCAACTCCATCCATTTATCTGCAAATGTCATAATTTTATTCTCTTTTATTGCTGAGTAATATTCCATTGTGTATATATACCACAGTTTCTTTATCCATTCATCTATTGAAGGGCATCTATGTTGGTTCCACAGTTTAGCTATTGTGAATTGAGCTGCTATAAACATTGAAGTGGCTACGTCACTGTAGTATGCTGTTTTTAAGTCCTTTGGGTATAGACCGAGGAGTGGGATAGCCAGATCAAATGGTGGTTGCATTCCAAGTTTTCTAAAGAATCTTCATACTGCTTTCCAGATTGTTTGTACCAATTTGCAGTCCCACCAGCAATGTATGAATGTACCTTTTCCTCCACATCCTCACCAACATTTATTGTTGTTTGTATTCTTGATAATTGCCATTCTGACTGGCATGAGATGAAATCTTAGAGTAGTTTTGATTTGCACTTCTCTAATTGCTAGAGATGTTGAACATTTTTTCATGTCTGTTGATCAGTTGTATATCTTTTTCTGAGAAGTGTCTGTTCAGCTCCGTAGCCCATTTATTGATCAGGATGTTTGTTTCTTCGGTGTTTTTTGAATTTTTAAATATCCTGGAGATTAGTGCTCTATCAGATGTGTGTGTGGCAAAACTTTGTTCCCAGAATGTAGGCTCTCTGTTTACTTCATTGATTGTTTCTTTTGCTGAAAAGAAGCTTTTTAGTTTGAATCCATCCCATTTATTGATTCTTGATTTTACTTCTTGTGCTATAGGAGTCTTGTTAAGGAAGTAAGGTCCTAATCTGACATGATGAAGATTTGAGCTTACTTTTTGTTCTGTTTGGTGTAGGATCTCTGGTCTAATTCCTAGGTCCTTGATCCACTTTGAGTTGAATTTTGTGCATGGTGAGATATAGGGGTTTAGTTTTATTTTGCTGCATATGGATTTCCAGTTTTGCCAGCACCATTTGTTGAAGAGGCTATCTTTTCTCCATTGTATGTGTTTGACACCTTTGTCTAGTATAAGATAACTATATTTATGTGGGTTTGTCTCTGTGTCTTCTAATCTGTACCATTGGTCTACATGTCTATTTTGGTGCCAATATCATGCCATTTTTGTTACTATAGCTTTTTAGTATAGTTTAAGTTGTGGTATTGTGATGCCTCCTGCTTCACTCTTCTTGTTCAGGATTGCTTTGGCTATTCTGGGTCTCTTGTCTTCCAAATGAATTTAATGATTGCCTTTTCTATTTCTGTAAGGAATGACATTGGGATTTTAATTGGAATTGCATTGAATTTGTATAGCGCTTTGGGTAGTATGGCCATTTTGATAATATTGATTCTGCCTATCCAAAGCATGGCAGATTTTTCCATCTTCTAAGGTCTTGTACAGTTTCTTTCTTTAGTGTACTGTAGCTTTCATTGTAGAGGTCTTTCACCTCTTTTGTTCAATTGATGCACAAGTATTTTATTTTTTTAATGCTATTGTGAAGGGGGTAGTTTTCCTAATTTCCCATTCAGAGGATTCATCACTGATCTATAGAAATGCAATTGATTTATGGGTGTTTATATTATATCCTGCTACTTTGCTGAATTCATTTATTAATTCTAGAAATTTTCTGGTGGAATTTTTTGGATCCTCTAAGTATAGAATCATGTCGTCAGCAAATAATGATAGTTTGACTTCTTCTTTTCCTATTTGTATCCCTTTAATTTCTTTTGTCTGTTTAATTGTTCTGCCTAGCATTTCAAGAACTATGTTGAACAACAGTGGTGAAAGAGGGCATCCTGTCTTGTTCCCATTTTTAGAGGGAATGCTTCCAATTTTTCTCCATTTAGAATGATGTTGGCTTTGGGTTTAGCATAGATAGGCTTCATGGTGTCCCAGAGATTTTCATATGTCATATTGGAGTTTTCATTTACCTCTAAGAATTTTTTTATCTCTTTCCTGATATCTTCTGTTATCCATGCGTCATCATTCAATAGCGTATTATTTAGTCTCCAGGTGTTGGAGACTATTTTTTAATAGTTCTATTTTTTAATCTGTCACTGATTTCTAATTCCATTATGATCAGATAGGATACAGGGTAGTATCTCTATTTTTTTGTATTTGCTAAGACTTGATTTGTGGCATAACATAAGATATATTTTGGAGAAGGATCCATGTGCTGCTGAGAAAAGTGTATTCGCTCATTGATGAATGGAATACTCTATATATGTCTGTTAAGTCTAAATTATTGATTGTTTTATTGAGTTCTATGGTTTCTTTGTTTAGTTTTTGTTTGGAAGATCTATCCAGTGGTGAAAGAAGTGTGTTAAAGTCACCAAGTATTATTGTTTTATAACCTATTTGATTCTTGTAGTTCAGAAGGGTTTGTTTGATATACATAGATGCCCCGTGTTTGGGGCATAGATATTTATGATAGTTATGTCTTGTTGATGTATGATTCCCTTAAGAAGTATGAATTGTCCTTTTTTATCCCTTTTTACTAACTTTGGTTTGGAGTCCACTTTATTTGATGTGAGGATGGAAATCCCTGCTTGTTTATGTGGTCCATGTGAGTGATACATTTTTCTCACTCCTTCACTTTCAGTCTGTGGATGCCTTTCCTGTGAGATGAGTCCCTTGAAGGCAGCATATTGTTGGGTATTTTTTTTTATTATCCAGTCTGTCAGTCTATGTCTTTTAATTGATGAGTTTAGGCCATTCACATTCAGGGTTATTATTGAAATATGATTTGTAATCCCAGTCATTTTGGTTTATTTTTGTTTTTTTCCTTGACTTAGTTTTTTCTTTGTTTGGCCTTTCCTTTAGTATAGTTTCTCTCTTTGTATATTTTTATTGTTGGTTATCATTTCCTTCTCATGGAATATTTTGCCAAGAATGCTGTGTACTGCAGGCTTTCTTGCTTAAATTCTTTTAACTTTTGTTTATCATGGAATATTTTATTTCATCGTCAAATCTGAAGCTCAATTTTGCTGGATATAAGATTCTTGGTTGGCATCCATTTTCTTTCAGAGCTTGGTATATTTTATCTATGATCTCCTGGCTTTTGGGGTGTGAGTTGAAAAATCTGGTGAGATCCGAATTGATTTCCCTTATATGTAATCTGATTCCTCTCTCTTGCAGCTTTTAAAAGTCTATCCTTATTCTATATGCTGGGCATTTTCATTATAAAGTGACTTAGCCTCTTGTATTTGATTTTCTGATTCATTTTTCATGTTTGGGAAATTTTCCGATATTATTTTATTGAAGAGGTTGTGCATTCCTTTGGTTTGAAACTCTGTGACTTCTTCTATCCCAATTAATCTTAGATTTGATCTTTTGATGTTATCCTGTAATTCTTGAATGTTCTGTTCATAGTTTCTTCACTATGTGGTCAACTTTATTTTTAAGATTGTATTTTTTGTCTTCATTATCTGATGTTCTGTTTTCCAAGTGATCTAGTATGCTGGTGATGCTTTCTATCAAGTTTTTTATTTGGTTTCTTGCTTCCTTCATTTCAAGAATTTCTGATTTTTTTTCACAATCTCTTACTCTTTCTTAAAGTAATTTTTTGCTAACTGTATTTGCTCCCTTGTCTCTTTGTTGGTGTGATCAATGGTTGCCTTTATTTGCTCTCTTATCTCTTTGTTGGAGTCATTAATTTTTGCCTGTATTTGCTCACTTAAGTCATTCTTTAATTCACAGATCATTTTAATTATGTACGTTCTGAATTCTTTCTATAACATTTCCTCAACTGTGCTGTCAATGGATTCTATTATTTTAGTATCTTGGTTGGTTTGGGGCACTTTCTTCCCTTGTTTTTTCATGTTAATTATGTATATTCTTTTCTTGCAATGCCAATCTGAGGTATTGCGGTTTTTATCCTATAATCTTGTAGTGACACTACATATTACTTGTATCTCACCTTGGAGTTCACTTCCAGTCCCCAGCAGGTATCCTCAGATATGCGCTACTGCCACTAAAGATGGTGGCAGCGGTAGTGGAAATAACTCAAGGTGGCAGTGGAAGTGGCCCAAGATGGATGCAAACACTTTCAGAGATGGGACCAAAAGGGTTGGACTTACAATGGCTTTGGGCTGATTGATTGGAGATGCAGCACTTTGGCAGGCCACTGCCTCCAGACTCTGTCTCTTGTCCCAAGGTAGAGGCTACTACATCGGGAGAACTATGGAGATGGCTGCGGTGTCCAGGATGGATATAGGAAGGAGCAACAGCATGGATCTCCACTCTGTGCAGGGGTAGTCCTGGGCCTTGGCTCTCACACAGATCTGTGAGGGCAGTCCTAGGCCTGATCTTAGCCTGGACTTCTTCAGGGGTCCCAGGTGGTAGGTTTGGCTCTGGACCTGGACTCTCACATATTGGCAGGGGCTCTGGCACTGAACTGGGGGGAGTCCCGAGCCTCAGCCACAGGGGTCCTTGGAGGCAGTCCTTTGCCTGAGTTTCAGTTCCCCTGTGATTGGCAGGTAGTTGGACAGTGTTGAATATATACCAAAAACATTCTTTTTGCTCAATTATTTGTTTTTGTTTTCTTCAGCAGACCACCTCCCTACTTCCATTCATCAAGGTAATAAACAGGTAAAAATACTCCCACAGTTAAATTGTGGCCTTGCAAATATATTCTTGTCACCATAATTAGGCACTCCAGGGCTTTACTACACTCAAGAGATGACTTGACCATTTCACAAAAGGCTTGCTATTCTCATTAATATTCCTTTCAGATACATCTTATAGATGGCTGAGCTTATCCATTTTATATTGATTTTTATTAGGTTATATTTCAAATGGTGAACTTTCTGACCTCATCTTGCCACTAATCAAATATATGATTACAGAGTGTTTCTGGGAATTCTAGTAAGAACCAACAAATTTCAACAAAAATCTAAATGCTCATTGGGAAATTTGTGAAGCAAGTGAATTTTATATTTAGGCTAATCAGACTCATTATTCCATCCTTTAATTGTATTTTTTTCTTGAAAGCTCATCAAACATTAATGTAATTGTTAAACTTGAGTCATATAAATGAAATAGCAATAATGAATATTTTAAAAATCTCAAGTTTAATATTATCAAGAACTTTAATATATATTATTTCCTTTGATCCTCATAGCACTGGTAGATTATGGTAATCAGTAACTTAACCTTATACCAGAGCTGTGGTTCTTGAAATGTGGTTTCTAAACCAGCAACATCAACATCACTTAGGACCTTGATAAAAGTTTAAAATCTTGAGTACTGAGTCAGAAACTCATTTGTTTTGTTTTATATGTATAACCATGCTTTTCCTCATCATGAAGTTTTTAAATATCTTGGACATTGGTGAGAGGAGGTTACCCACCAAGTGCCCTCTCATCTGTAGAGGAGATCTGTTGTATTTGCTATTCAGCATTCATTCACCACCTATCTTCTCATATTTTCCTCTGTTGGATACTGTCCATTTTCATTTGCTGTAGGTGAGCTACCATCCACAATACTCTTACCCATTGGCTCAGGGGTATTCATTAGATGAAGCTCACAGCACATCATAGAGCCCGAATACAGTGATTGGTATAATTTGTAAATGAATAGGGGTTTAGCCAAATTTAACCCAGAGCATTAATAATTTTGCTGAATTGTGGTCCTAAGTATAAATACTAAAAAAAATTCTGCACACATCCTCAAGGGGCCATATGTAAGGACATTTAGTTCAGCAATATCTGTTTTATTCACTGATATGAATAAATCACTGTGTGAAACAGTCCCTGGTACAGTATAGTTGTCCATCATATTTGTGGTATGGAGATGGGGACAGGTGGAATGTCTATCATTGAAAGAAGAAGATGGCAAATACTGTGGATGCCAATCATAGAGTGTTATGTAGGAAACACAATCAATGATTAGAGATGCAATAATAATATAATTGGAGTATAAAAAGGTTTAGTGAAAAAATGAGATGTAATATTAATATTTAAGTAAGTTAAAGTTTGATTACACAAATAGTACATATTTTGCAAAAACATAAGATAAAATAAAAGGAAATACATTAAGTCAAAATGGTTTTCTATGGGGAAAACAACATGGGATTGGCACAAATAGATAGAAATTCTTACATAAATCCATAAATAAGTGCTTAAATCATGTTTTTTGCAAAGTCCAAAGTTGATGTAGCATGAACTAAAAGGTGTGCTTTATTCAAACTTTGAGATCTGAGGTTAAAAAATAAAAAAGCTGGGAATTCTGAGAAAGAGTTTCTTGTTTTCCTTTTGTATGGAATCCAGGTAGGATATAGTTGGAGGAGCTATAAGGAAAGAGAAAAACTGAAACTAGTTCACAACACTAAAAGACCCTGGATCAAGCTTTCCTGAAGTGTGATTATAAGTCAGATATATTTAGTTCCTGCAACTCACCTCCAACTTCATTTGTTTTTGAAAAGGATCATTTAAATCAGGTTTCCTTTTACTTGTAACCAAGAAATTCCTGACTTACCATCTTTCTCATCATTTCCACTTGTAAAAATGCCAATCTACATTTGCTGCTTCTGTTCTACCACACACACTCATGCACATGGCCAAGCAATCTAATATTCATCGATCTCCTCACCTCTCTACTGAAGCTGCTTTTATTGTCAGCAAGGATTCCCTAATCAGCACGTGTTTGACACCATCTTAAAATGCTCTCCAATCATTTCACTGTTTATCCTCAGATTTCTTCACTGGATTCTTCTTAAATATAATGATTGTCAGTCCACAGTAGCCGAGGATAACTATCTAGCCAGCTGTGTGTGACATGCCCTGTAATTCAGAGAAGATGTACCAAACAGTGAGAACAGCCAGTGGCCTGGAGACAATGGAAATAGCTTTTCTGGGCCAGATATCAGTTGGATAGGAGCTGTTTTATTTATTACTACTACAATTATTATTAATCTGCAAGGTACTCTTTAGCCCTCTGTGTTTTACATTGTCTCCAGGACTAAGTTAACCAATGAAATAAATTACTTTAAATCACTTCAGAGCCCAGGACTTCCAAATATGCATTTCTATCCCCAACTCTCTAAATCTCCTACTAACACAGAGACTGAGTACTATGATTAAATACTTTAACTATTAGCATTCACTGAATTTCTCTCCCCTGCTAAATGTCTTTTCTGGCAAAGGTATTACCAGGGATCCAGCCTCAAATTCTAGAAACATGATCATTTCTCATTCCTTTTCTTCAAGTTTCTACTTTCCCTCCCATCCAAGCCCATTATCAGCAGCCAGGTATCACAGATCCTATTCTGTTTTTATGTAAATACTCTTTTGTCCACAGCTCACAGTTAGTATGCTAATTTAAGCCCCCATTTTTAGGCCTGGATTATTGCATTAGTCATGGAAAAATCTCCCCACCTCCAATCTCCTGTCTAATTTTCCTTTGCATTGCTGTTGGACTTTTTTTTTTCTTTTAAATCCAAGTTTGGATTATATCACATTGCACTTGTAGTCTCAAGTAATATTCAGTGGTTTCCTGCTATCTAAATAAACAAATTCTTATGTGATATTCCAAACACTTCCTGAAATTGTGCCAAAGGAAATCAGTCTTCACAGCATCCTTTCACGAACCCTAAACTCAGTCATTGCATTTATTGTCATCCTGGAGGAGATAATGAAATTCAAAGCCACTCTGACTTTTTAAATACCATTTCTTGAGTTTATGTTGTCCTTCTTTATTTTGTTTATAGAAAGTTCCTCTTTCCATACAGACTTCTCTGATCCACCCAGTTACAATGATTAACTTTTCACTCGCAGTCCCGTAGCATGTCCCTTGTGCTCCAATTAGCAGTTAGTTATTCAAGCTCGTCTTGTAGAGTCACTCCCTTGTACTATTAACTTTACCTTTACCCCCATGAAAACCAGGTTCTAAGAAAATTTATGATAAAGATTCTTTCTTAAATACCATTTGGATTCAATTCCAAGAACAGTGCTTGGCAAATAGGTGCCCCCAAAAATGCTAAATTAAATTCAATATTTATTTATTTATTTTTTAGAAACTGGTGTTTATTTTCTGTAACCTATTTCTATTTTGCTTATGTGTCTGCAGAAGAAAAGCTCAAACCTACTGGGTGGTTGTTCCTACCCACTCAGTGGCAAGAGCACTGGGAGCTGCAGACCACTCTTCAGTGGCCAGCTGGGCACTCCAGTCTTCAGTAGGGAACTTCTGGATAGGCACAAAGGCCACCTGCACACCTTCAGACCAGTCTGCAACTCCAGGGTGAGTAGCAGTGAACTCAGGGGTTGAAGCAGCTCATTCACTCTGAAATTCCTCCTGTGGTCACAGTTTTTTCAGCAGGAGCCTGCTCTTCCTTTTCAATCTCTCCAGGATTTCTGTAGAAGTGGAGACCAGGCCTGACCTCCCTTGGCGTTCACAGGAAGTGGAGCCCTGCATGCACAGAACTTCTCCTTGGGCCAGCATCCACCACATCAGAGAGCTCACTCTCTTGTTGTATGGAAAGGCAATGTCCACACAGTGCAGGGGAGAATCACAGAGCAATGGCAGGCAGCTTGACATAAGATACTTCTGTAAGGCTGACTTCAACTGTTTTGCTTCTCTATCCTCTCTCATACTTACTTGGAAAATTACAGAGTTAATAAATCCAGCCTTCTTCCTACTTTGCCAGCACATGAGCAGTGCAAATGGTTGTGGATAATCAGGTGGTGATGCTGACCAGTCTTACTTAAATGCCTGTCCATTAACCTCAGCTGTGCTGTGCTGCCTAGCAATTCTGCTTTTCACCCTTCTAATCGCTCTCCTCCTAACCTAGTGGGATATTCCTCTCTAAAACCTCAAACACAAGACCATACCAATCCTCTTCTCATCCTTGCCATTGCATACTAGAAGTAGCAATGACCTTCAGCCATCAATATTCTCTATCTGTGTCCTTATGAGAAAAGCAGAGGAATTCTGAAAAGTTAGAGTTCTTCCTCATAACTTGTTATGGATCTTGCTTCTCTATGGTATTTTAATCACCTAATTTCTTCTATTAAATATCTTGTAATTGAACTGACAAAAATGTATTTGGGCTACCATAACAAAATCTCATAAACTGGGTAGCTAATAAATAGTAGACACTGATATTTCACAGTTCTGGAGTCTGCAAAGTCTTCCAGCAGATTCTATATCTGTTAAAGGCCTACTTTCTGGTCCATCTGTTGGTGGAATGGGCAAATGAAATCTCTCTGGCCTCTTTTATAAGGTGAACAATCCCTATGTATCTAAGACTCTACCTTCGTAATATAATCACCTCCTTATGGCTCCACATCCTAACGCTTTCACCTTTGGGATTGAGTTTAAATATATAATTTTGGGGAAACACAAGTAATCAGACCATAACAGAATTCTGTTGGCTATCTTTAGGCAAAATCTGAGTCATAGAACATTTGCTTCACCAAATGGCTGCAAATAATCAATACACAAAGAAATACACATCTTTTTTGATTATGAGATGATACCATTAGAAGATGAGATATATTGCCATGACAACCAATGGAAAAATAGTTATTTAAATTATTTCTTGTGATCTTAGAATAATATCCACTGAAGACAAAGCTATGCATATTGAATGATGGTTCTCATAGTCTTTTTTTTTAATATTTATTTTTTAGTTGTAGGTGGACAGAATATCTTTATTTTATTTTTGTGTGGTGCTGAGGATCGAACTCAGTGCCTCACGCGTGCCAGACGAGCACGCTACCACTGCGCCATAACCCCAGCCCCTCTCATAGTCTTTTAATGGCAGTTCAAGCATAAAAAGATTATGGGTGGAATGGAAACCTCTGACTCCACTGGAGATCTTTGAATGCCTTAAAATACCATCAGAGAAGGAGGGAATTTCTATGACTGCCTTGACATGATATCTTATCTCTTATGTCAGCAGAGCTGATGAAGTAAAAATTGGGAAACTTTCTGATTTCCAAGTGTTATAAAAATGAGCCAAAGATGACCTCTGAATATTGGCACTATGTTTTTTGCTTCTAACAGCTCAGTTATATTAGCTCAAAAGCCTACCATCACCAAACTCAAATTATACACATCCAATTATTTTAAATATAGCTCAAATAAGCAGATTTTTAGCTATTCATAACCTGTTTTCCATATCCCATGAAATTACATGCAATATCTGCTAGTCATAGATAAACCTTGTAGGTATAAAAAACACTGAGACTTTGGAGGTATGAGACCCAGAGCCTCCCTATGGGATTTTGAACAAGATTACCCAAACACATATGCCTCCTCTCTGGTCTCTCCCTCCCCTGAGAGTTCTCTTGCCCTCTTCTGCTAGGCAGGGGTTCCTATGCCACAGTCTCTGGATGATCTCATGTTGTGAGGATCTTCCCCTACACACCAACTGGTAAAAGCATTGCCAAGATACAGCTCATCTAATGTTCACCAGGTTGCTAAACTGGTCACCCTATTGACACTGTTTTTTCTCTTTTTAAAAACCAATCCCCAAATCCCTCAATTTCACTCCACTAGTATGTTGAGAGCCATCCATGGACTATGTGGACCAATCAGCAAGGAAGCCCATTAAAAAGCAAAATCTGGTATTTGGGAACTTCCAGTGGCAGTCCTGCTGATAAGATAGCCCAGATAGATGTGAATCCTATTCAACTCTGCCAGGTTCCACACAGCACCAGAAATGGGGTGACCTGCTGTAGCCACACAGCCTCTCTGAGATGGGTGTAGCTTGCTAAGATGACAATCAACATGTTGACTGCAAGACCTCATGAAGCAAGACTCCATCCCTGAAACCTTATGCCTGCCTTTGATGTACTCCCTTAAATAAAACCATGGGAAACCATTTTCTAGTTGTTTAGCTCCAGTACCTGTGTGGGCTGGACCCATCAGGCACTCTGTATTTAAAATCAATTCTTTGACTCTGTCTTTTATTTCTTCACTAATTCTTTCAGACTATTTTCTCAGATGGCTTATCTCCTCCTGAATAGGCAAAATTACCCTGGCAAGGTGCTGGAAACCTCACAATACTAGGTAGGGTAGTTGAATTACACTATGGATTGAATTCATATCTACATCAGTTTTCTGGAGTGAAAATCAAAGCAATGCTTGTAAATGAGAAAGATTTGGAGAGTTAAACAATGGTGTTTGGTGAACTGGACAAGCATGAACCTCTGAACCCTCAAATCCAATCTGCCTCCCTGGCCAGAGGAAGCAACCTCTCTGTTAGCTCAGATGTCTGGTTCTTTCTTACAAGATGATCCAGAAAATGCTTCTCTTGAAATAGTTTCATTTCAAGAGGATGCAAATTTTTCTCATTTCAATATGTTTACTTTCATTTTTTGCCTCAGGCCTATGTATAGAGTCAGGATTCAGCATGCTATAGGGAGATGATTATAAACACACACACACACACACACACACACACACACACATATACACTAGACATAAAGTTTCTACACCCAAATAATTGCAAGATGTTGTTAATATGGAAGGGAAAATCTGAGAAATATTTAAGAAAACGAAGTCTGAGATTCTACATAAGGATGAGAAAGATACATATTTGGATATGTTTCTTGTTTATATGGATTTATATAACTAGATATTCCCCAACTGAAGATTCTTGATTTATATCTCTAGGTAGAGCAGCTGGGAGTGATTCTACAGGTTTTTTCAGTGGTATTAAAACCTGGCTGCCCTATTTGCCTGTGATAAATGAAACTGGGATGTCAGAATTTCCTTAGTATAATTTAGAAAATACCCTAAATCTTAGAGAAATAAATGGTGAAATGGATTTTTTTTTTTATTGGCAACTGGCTCAGTTACCTCTTTATTCTATCTTTTTTTGAGAGGACTTAGTTTATATTCTTTCACCAGTGAACTGAGAAATGCTTCAATATAGAGAAACACATTAGCCAAAGCTATATAGTGTCTTCTTGGTAGGTCAAAGATGAAAGTAGGAAAGTAGGAAATTGCCTAGAATGGCTGATGTTGATGCAGTTAAGGAATCTCTGTGTGACAGAGGCAAAGTAGCATAACTTAATGAAAAGTGACAAGATTGTAATAATTATTCTAATAGACAGCAGAGGCAAAGTGGTAATGGAAGTGATTTAATCTCTGGTTATTTTTGGTGATAAATAATGGATGACAACATTTCTAGAACTGAAGTAGATGAGAAGTTTATGAATTCTTCACTTGAGGGGAAGAAAGTTATTATGTAGGAAGGGCAAAGAGGAAGGTTTTGCAAATAGAGAGATTGCCAGAAACTTAGGTCTAGGGTGATACGTGAATATGGTTGAATTTCTGAAACTAGATGAACAGGGGCTAGGAAAGAAGCTTATAGATTGGTGACAAGGAGGGTTTTAGTCAGCTTTTTTGCTGCTACCCTGAAAATATCTGACTAGAACAATGTTAGGAGAGGAAAAGTTCATTTGAGGGCTAACAGTTTCAGACGTCTCAATCCATGGACAGCTGCCTCCATTCCTCAGGACTTGAGGTAAGGCAGAACATCATGGCAGAAGAGTGTGGCAAAGCAGCTCACATGATGATCAGAAAGCAGAGAGAGAGAGACTGCACTCACCAGATACAAATATATACCCCAAAGCCACACCCTCAATGCCCCACCTCCTCCAGCCACACTCCATTACCATTCAGTTAATCCCATCAGGGGATTAAAGCACTGATTGGATTAAGACTCTCAACCCAATCATTTCTTCTCTGAACTTTCTGCCATTGTCTAACACATGAGCTTTTGGGGGACACCTCACATCCAAACCATAACAAGGATATTTGTGGAGGAGATACTAAATGAATATCTTGAAATGGGCCCAAAATGGGAATGATCAACAAATATCCCCCTCTTCTGAGCAGGGTATCATAAGGAGGATCATAGGATCCACATTGTTGTTGCCAGTCTCTTTCTATTCCAATTTATTACCACTGGGCTCATGACTAAACAACATAAAAGCAAGGACCTCTACCTTTTTTCTCACTGAAGGTTTACCTGACTATTGACAATGTGGTATGCCAAACATGGCATTCACAGTGAAGAATGGTGGATCCCTGGTATAACATCATGCTGTGTGGAACCAAACTGCCACCTGGGGGCAGGTGAACTCATTTTGTTATGTAAGGAGTAGAAATTTTACATCCTAGATTTGACTCTTATTCTGCAAATAGATGGAACTACCAAATGTATCAATAAACAATTATACAAGAATAAGTCACCTTGCCCCACAAATCTGATGAGTAGCATTACATAGGTCTAAGAACTACAATAAGGTCTAAGAACTACAATAAAGCCAGCAGAAAATTGCTTGATGCATTGGAAAATCTTTGTTGAGGATGATAATTATTCTTAACAAAGTTGGGTATCTGTTGCAGTCAGAAAACTAGGTTATGCTGCCATAAAATTCAACCTCTATCTCAGCACTTTATAGTAATACAGGCTTATTCCTTACCTGTGCTTCTTGACAGTTGCACATTGCCAGGTACCCCTCATGGGTCTTCAGGTGTGTCAGTTAAATGAACAACCAGTATTATGATTTTTTCTTTTTAGACTCTTGTGGAGAGTCTCATCATAGTCCAGAAGTGACTTCATTTTTGTTACACTGCATTTGCCACACTAGTTACATGGCCCTGCTTATCCACAAATAGTCAATCCTTTCATGAACTGAGAGCAAGGAGGACTGAAATGGGATTGCTGACTCCAAAAGATCTGTTCTGGAATCCTGTCAAACTTTTTTCAAGACACTAATATTATTTGTAGAAGATATCTGATAGTTTTCAAATATTGAGGACTGACTTTCATTTCTCAAACATTCTTCTAAGGATTTTCTTGGAGCTAAGCTACTTTGCTTGGTGTTCCTTTTTTTTTTCTTTCTTTCTCTCCATTTTTTTTTCTCCTGTTTGCCTTTGGCAGACTTTCCAAGAATAACAGAATCTGTGTGGAAGTGTAGTCTCATTACAAGCAAGGAAAATGTTTTCAATGGGAAAAGCTCAAGGGCTTCTAGAAGTTGATTCTGTGATGTACTTTGTTGGAAGACGGAGAACATTACGTAAAATTTAATCCTATTCTAGCTTTCCTGAAGTACTCATTAGTAGATGTGGTAATAGAGTGACTGTGAAGGAGATGTGGCTTCCATTATCCACTTAGTAATTTTTCAAACAGAGATGTGTATATTAACCTGGTTTTATAAATTGCATTATGAAAAGCTACCCTGGCTACTTCAGTTATTTCAGAGTGCTGTGGGTCTCTCTGCTTCCATCTGACATCCAGATGGACAGGAAGGGTTGTGCAGATGGGATGGTAAATGAGGATTATTTTATAGTTTATTTCCTGGAGTGAAGGGGATAGGGATGGAATCCTAAGGAATATTAATGCTGTCATTGCAGCTAGAACAATAGCATTTTAAAAAGAATAACCTAATCAATATTAATTTACTACTGATATTATTTTTAAAGCTTTTAACTTAATATTACATTTAACTGATGACTTCACTTCCATTTTTTGAGGGATTGTATTATGCACAGCACAATGGTCGTGAATATTTGAACTTGAAGAGGAAGTTCTCCATGAACTTCAAAAAAATCTAAGAAAAACTTCATAAAAATTCTACAGTGTTTTTCATCATACTGGGGAAATTGCATTTATTAAATAAGTCAAAGATAAAGACCTGATGTATGTTTTCATTACTACAAGAGTAGTAAGAATTAAAAGAGGAAAGCAAAGCCAGACATGAGGTAGGTTTGACGTGAATGCCATGATTTACCCAATAAATCTTAAGAGCAGTAGATTTCCAGTTGCTAAAGTGAGTTATTTCCCCCTAAATATGTCCACCACATGGTCTCTTGAAACCCCAAACCCTCGCATGACTCAATCATGCACTTTTAGACTTGTTTCATCTCAGGATTTGGAGAACTTCTGTTTTGTTGATGCTTGCTCACAATAGTCTCAAGAAGCATGAAAGGGATAATTTAATCCTCAAGTTAAAGACAGAAAAATTGAGACTAGAAAAGAGTCAGCAACATGCTGAAGATCATAAAAGCACCACCTATACTGGAAATAGAAGTAACTTCTATCTTTCCAACCAGCAATCTTCCCTTATATCATGTTGTCTATGCAATTCCCAAGTGACTACCTTTGTTGATAAATTGAAATAATGCTGAGTCCTGTTATGCTAAAGGAACAAAATTTAATGACTGTGCAATATCTGCCCCTCCAGAGATATGAAGGATGTGCCATTATTACTCTTTAGGAAATTACTAATCAGCAACTCAAAAAAGAATTTAATGCTGAGTGCCATACTTTGGAGTTGATACCTGATTTCTGTAGTATAATTTTCACTTTCTCATTCACAAATGACAATTGATCTAAGAAGAACAGATGCCCAAATGTAATTTGTGAACTGAGGGAAAAAAGCTCTCATGGAAAAAAAAAATCTAAAACTAAAATTGAATGATGGTTAAAGTCAATGCTTAATGCTCAAACCAATAAGTAAAAGTGACTTTTAATTAGTGCTTCTTATGGTGCACACAGATTATTGTTCTCTTTATAAAGGTAGAAAATTAATTTCCCTTGCTAGACTCTGGATTGCTTTTACATAAGACAGCCAGTTTCATAACAAGAAAGAGAAGTATTTGAACCTTCACCTACATTAAGTCACAGGAATAAGCACCCATGAGTGGCTTAACATTCCTTAGAGATTCCTGATCATCAGATAAAACATGTGGACCATCCAGAAAGATTATGAATTATCAGTAATTTGCAAATATGAAATCAGGTGAATGTCAGGAGAGGTATGTAATTCTATCATTCTGTGGGGGTCTTAGTTCCGTGATAAAAGTCATTAAACTTGTGTTGACTTATTAGGAGCCCTTGCAGCAAAAAAGTATTTGCCATCACTAATGTAAATCCAAGCTTCAGCTCATGTCAGACGTAGAAGGCTATACGAATAAAACATTTCATGATGTGTATACAATTAAAAACTAGCAGCTGGTAAGGGTCTCAGAATGTAGGTGGCCCCTCTATGCCTATAGAAGCATGACCAACTCAGAAGACTTTAAGCTTAAATGAATGGATTTTAAGCCTAAACTTATATCTTTTATACACTTCTAAAAAGACTAAATTTTATTTATCCCTTGCTAATGGCAGCAAAAGGTAAGACAGACAATATGTTGAAACAGAAAGAAAACACAGAGAGAAGAGGCGAGGCCAGAATTCTAGTTGTAATTTTAATTATCTTACATATTTTCCCCATGTCTAAAATAATGATAATCCTATAACAGAACTGTGAGTATAATACATTTATAAAAGTCTGTGCAAATATAACACATAATTGTATAAATAAAATTTAACACATAATAATAAATAAATAATAAATAAAATATAACACATAATTGTATAAATAAAATTTACATGTACTAATTGGATATTAATGTGTGGTCTTAATTATTATGTAAGTTAATGTTTACTTATATTTTCCTTTGAGCTGTAATTATACCATATTACCTATTTTCAAGAATGTTCTCCAAAAGAAAGTTTCCATTAATTGAGGTGTTTCTGTCTATAAACTTCATAAGACCTTGTATAAAAGAGAAAATTGTGAATCAGTTAATTATACTTGTTTACATTTCTATGGATTTGTGAAATTGTAATATAATAAAAATACAGATGTCTCTCAGAATCCATGGGGGATTGGTTCTGGACCTACCACAAAGACCAAAATCTGAAGATGCTCAAGTCCCTCATAAAAAGGTACATATGAAATGTAAATGTAGCTGGATGTCATGCTGCACACCTATAATCCCAGTCACTCAGGAGACTGAAGCAGGAGGATCACAAGCTCATGGCCAGCCTCAGCAACTTAGTGAAACTCTGTCTCAAAATAAAAAATGAAAAGGTCTATGGATGTGGGTCAGTGGTTGAGTGCCTCTGGGTTTAATCCCTGGTACCAAAAAAAGTATAAATGTAAAAATATAAATGTATGTATGAAATAGTACATGTGTATAGCCTATCCATATCCTTCTGTATATTTTAAATCATCTTTAGATTACATATAATAACTTAAGGTAAAAACTATGTGAATAGCTATTTTAACTATTCTTAGAGAATAATGATAAAAAATTTCTGTATATGTTCAGTTTACACAGTTTTCCTTTTTCTGCATATTTCCAATCTGCAGTTGGTTGAATCCACAGATACGGAGAGCCTACTGTTCATATTGGATCTCTGCCCCTTATCTTCTTGCACACAACTCCTTAGACTTCAGAATAATTGAAGTGGTAAGTGTATGTTAACAAGACCACTAATACCTGGGAGTCCTGGATATGCTGGGAATGGAGGCTGGAAGCCAGGGCTTAGAAAGTTGGGAACTTCAGCCCTACCCCCTAACCTCTGGGGAGAAAAAAGAGGCTACAAATTGTGAATCACAAGTGGCTGGTGACTTAGTCAGTCATACTTATGTAAGGAAGCCTGCATAGAAACCCCAAAGGACAAGTTCAGAAAGCTTTCAGGTATGCCTTGAGGGCATGCAATCTCTGCTCCTGTGTCCCCATACATTGCCCTAGGCATCTCTTCCATCTGGCTCTTCCTGAGTTATCCTTGGTAATAAATGGGCAATGTAAAGTAAAGTGCTTTTGTTCTTTAAGCTACTCTAGCAAGTTTTCAAACCAGAGAAGGGGGTTGTGCGAACCTCCAATTTATAGCCAAGTTGGAAAAATATGTGGGCCACTTAAGAATCTACAATATGTGATAGACATCTGGAGAGGAGACAATCTGATGGGACTGAGCTCTTAAACTTGTGGGCCCTGTGCTAACTCCAGTTAATGTCAGAAGTGATATAAATATCGAGTACCTAACTAGAGGAAAAAAATAAAAATGTCTTGTGGAAAAATCCATACCTTTTGGTAGCCAGAAGTGTTGTAACAGTATAGAAGAGGAAAAATGGTGTTATCTCTCTATAATACAGGGACAATATGATGTCACCACAAGCCCGAATATTAGCAAACCATGGCCAACATTATCTGTTTGCTATTTAGTTAAAAACACAATTTGAAACAGAAAAAATTTTGCATTCTTAGACATAACCTCTTACAGTAGCTTGGAAACTTGGGACTGGTGGTTAGTAAATTGTTCACAATAAGCATTTTTAAATTTTCAAATTATAAGTAAAAGTTTCTGATCGATGAAGCACAAGTGTGTAGTCATGTGATTTATGAGTCATGTCAGTTATTCATCTATCTGGAAGTGACTGATTTATTCATCCAGGGAGTTGTTTCCAAGTCATGCAACTGCTTTGTGAACATGACTAATTTAGAATCTCAGGAGATGATGAATGGTTCATGTGCTTGATTTATAAGATGTATTACTGACTTATAATTCCTCCAGCTGAGGCAGAAGTCAGTGCTTTATACTTGGGGTATAAATATCCATTTTATTAATGAAAAAGATTGATTTATTTTACTTATTTGTGTACACAGACTTTAAATTTTAACCATAGTCAAGCCCTATATTCCTGTGATTCTCAAATTGGTCTCTTCTCTAAGGTACAAATTGCATAATTACAGTTGGGTTTACAGAAACTTGTACCGCATGGTGTAATATGCTCTTTCAGAACATGCTCTAACCGAGATGAATTCTTTGCCTTTTTTTTTTTTTTAGGGTGAAATACACAAGTCTTTGCTTGTTTTGCCTGTCACCTCCTATTCTCTTTCCTTCCTTCCTTCCTTCCTTCCTTCCTTCCTTCCTTCCTTCCTTCCTTCCTTCCTTCTCTCTCTTCTCTCTCTCTCTCTTTCTTTCTTTCTTTCTTTCTTTCTTTCTTTCTTTCTTTCTTTCTTTCTCCTCCCTCCCTCCTCCCTTTCTCCTTTCCTTCCTTCCTTCCTTCCTTGTCATACAATCATAACTCTCTCTTCAGGATTTCAGTTGTCACTTTTAGGAATCAAAATCTAGCTTCATGGTATCCTGATGGGCATTACAGCTAAATATTGGGTTGCCTTGTGAAGGAGGTGGAACCAGTCCCTTTGGGACACAACGCTGGCAATCAGTAGAGAGCAAGCTGGAAATGGAGGTCTCCGGAGTAAGGTAAAGTGACCAGGCTGTCATCTTGAAAAGATGGTGGGGTCTGGGTCAATACTTGGAAAGGAGCCAATTCTGAATATTGTTTTCAAATTTGTGCAAATGAGGGCATTTATACTTAGAACAAAGGCATGGAATACAGTAACATAGAGTCACATGGTAACCAGATCACTGGAAGCCAAGTGTTCATGATTCTAAGGAATAATGTATATTTAATATTTATTACATGCCTACTGTACATCAGATCCTGTACTAAGTGCTTTGTGGATATAAACTCAATCATTGAGTAGACACTAATATCACCATTTTTGGAGAAAGACAAACCCAGAAAGGATAATTGTCTTACCCAAGTTCACAGAAGTGATAGAACCAGGAATCAAATGCAGCCGTTCTCTAGTCTCTTTGAAAGTGTCAGGCATAGTAGCTCACACTTGCAGTCCCAGCTACTAGGGAGGCTGAGGCAGGAGGTTCACAAGTTTGAGGCCAGTATAGCAACTTAGGGAGACCTTGTCTCAAATAAAAAATAAAAAGAGCTAGAGATTTAGTTTAGTTGTAGAGTACCCTTGGGTTCAATACCAGTACTACAAAAATACATAAATATATCAATAAATAAAATAAAATACCTCCTAAGGATAGAATAAGAAGTAATTTTGTTTCAGAGACAGATAAAACAGTTTAGAAGAAAGAGTGGGTGAGAATTTCAGAATATGAAAATAGCGAAGAGAATCAGTACTGGCCTGAAATAAAGTTGACTCAATAACTTTATTAAGCAAATGTTGATAGAAGACTTCGAGGAAGTTATCACAGTCTTTCATGACATTTACGAATGTAGACAATTTGTATGGTTCTGAACTGAATTAGGAAAGGTAAAGGAAATGAGCAAAAATAGAGGATTACCATAATTTAAAAATATACATGTTTTAATATTTTTGTTATGAACTCTTTGGCTAAATACTAGCTTTTAAAATGATTATTTCAATTATAAAATCAATTTATTACTATGGCTAAAAATACAGCAGCATTTAAAGTCAGGACTTTCTAATTCCTGTCTTTCTAAAAACTGAGATTGAACTTAACCTATCATCATAAACAACTGGAAAACTGGACAAAATTTATGAGACATCTGTTTTCAGATATTAGAGAGCAGAGAGCACAGAAATGTGGTCACTGTGATAACGGAAGCAGGAAGTGAGCTTTCTGTCTGAAGGCTCTTTTTAGATCTTAAGCTCGGTGGTACTGAGTTGAGACAGTTTGGAGGGAGGAGGTAGGGAAAAAAGAGAGGGCTTAAATTTGCAACCAAAGTAGGATATAGGAGAAAGCTATGCAGAGAGATGCCAGAAATCTGCATAGGAATCTCTTTGAGTCTATGCTTAAACTGTAATCTGTGTGAGTAGAGGGTAGCTTAACATCTAAAACCAAAACAACAAACAAATTAACCACAAAAGACAAAATGCAAAGGCAAAACCACAAAAAACCCCTGAAATAAAAATCAAGAAGAGTGGAGCATGAGATTAATGATGGTCTTAATACAAGGTCATGAGCCTTTGTTTTGATGCCACGCCTGGGGCAGTTTTCAGATCCAGAACCCATTGAGTTGGTGAGATCTCTTGGAGAAAGGACCCTCAGCACCATGGCACTAATTATGTACCAGCACCATTCCTCAGTACTTTCCCAAAGTGACATATGGCCATTTTCTTGAGGGCATGTCAAGTTTAGGAAGAATACTGGGACAGAATCTGAGTTGACCTTCATTTTCAGAATAAAATAGTAGAATATCACTACTGTTGCCCATCACTACACTGGGAGCCTATAGGAGCCAGGTAATAACACCATGGCTGAAGTCCTGCTCAGGGCAGGCCCACTGTGGTTAATTGTTTTGCCCAGTTGTATAGTTAATATTGGTATTCCTGAAAGTTGGAGTAGCACTCACATAACATCCCTGGTGTCTCAGATAGATTTTGTGTCTCAGATAGAAGACCCAGCTGTGAACATGGCTGCTTCATGGTTGAGTAAGACCTAGCTACCATGATTTTCCAGGATCCACAAGATCTCTTCAGAGATCAGCCTGGAAAATTGAATGGAGATGTGATGGGGACCATGACTCTTGTCTCCTTCTGTTTGTAACAGTGAAGCTCATCTCTGCTACAAACCCCTACCCTCACCCTAGGATTTGCTCTTGTTTTTGAGAACCACTGCATCACACTGATGACTGGACAGGAAAGAAATTGGTGGCTTGTATGCTAGTAGCTTTGGTAAGATGCTACGGAGTATGGGAGATGAATCCTGCACTTAAAATATAGTCACTTCAGTGAAGGTTCAAAGAGTAGGATGTCCAGAGCTATGCTAGAATATCCCTGTAAATTAGTAGGCAAAATTTGGCATCTTGGTCCCCTACTACAAAATAGGCTGGTATACTTTTTTGGGGTTCTGGAGGCAGCACATTCTATTGCTTAGGAACAGTACTCCAGCCAATATACCTAAGTGGCATGGAAAGGAATTAGCTTTGAGTGGAGCCACAGTAGTTCCAGACTGTAGTAAAATTACCATATTGCTTGGGTCATACAATTCAGCAGAACTCATGATGTCAGAAGTATTAATGGAAGGAAAGATTCAGTATAGAGATTATAGCAACCTTTAGTGTGTAAAGCACATCACATCACTAAGATTCTGTATTATATCCATAGTGTTTATATATTATATAGTTCTGACAGAAACAGCTAATTTGACGATGGAAATTCAAGTGACATTATTGAGAAGCATATCTCCATGGGTCTCTTATATTTCTGCATATTAGAGCAAATGTGCTGTCTATTCTGGACTATCTCTTAAAGGATGTTTCTACAGTAAAGATGCTTGGAAAATAGAGATAGTTTCTTATTTGATTTCTCTTTTTCTCTCATGCAAAAGACAGGGCTATTTATTGTCAAATTGAATAAAAAATATTTATTTTTAGGTAAATGTCTGGAAGGCTTACTTCCCATTTCAAAATGTTTGGATTCTTTTAGCTCAAAATTCTCTCCTGTAATGCAATTCTTTGCATATTTTGGTGGTTGTCACCTGATTTTCTTTCTATTTCCCTAGGAGAATTGGGACAAAGGAAACCAGAACAAATGTTGCTACTGATATTTCTGGGAATAATAACATCATTAGTCTCTTACTTAGGAGTCTCATAAATTCTGCTAGGATTGAGAAATTGGCAGAATAATTTCTTAGCGTGCAAATGGGGCAAATCCCATTTCCTTCACAGTTTGGTATAGTGTTAACTAAATATTCATTTGTTGTTGATTTCTGAGTCTTATTGTTGACTCAAAATGTGCATTTCACATCTTAGGAAATCTCTGTGGTTTCTAGAAGCACTCATGTTTAATGGGGCCATTCTTTAGACATTTAAGCTCATGTCATCTTGATAATGGAGACTTTCAGGTTATCTTCTCGTCTATCTTTTCAGTATGTTCTCTCTTCTCCCTGACAGGAATTGTAACAAGTAGGGTTTCACACCATATAGGTCAAGAAAATGTGTCATCAAGACTCTAGAAAGCTCAAAAGGTTTCGTTTCTCTCACACTTGGGGCAGACCTTTTCTGTTCAGATCTTGCACAACCCCTGAGTTTCATTTTTGTTTTGTGATTCCTCACAAATAAAGAATTTATGTAAAAAAAAGAATTTATGTAAAGGGGAGTTTCCTAGGTTTGAATTTTGTTCTGAGAATTTTAGCAAAGCCATTTAGTGGCCAAATTCTTGAAAAGAACAGATATCTTCAAATTACTTTATCACTTTTTTAAATGAATTTTTGACTACACAGTTGTACATGCATTTAATTTAATCCTATTTATCTCAATAAGTATTAGTGCAAATTGGAACATATATATGAAAGAATGCTGAAAATAGAGACTAGAGTTCCCTGGCAAGAAAAAAAAAGTAGAATTAAAAATAGCATTAAAAATTTTATATTAAAATTAAAAATTCTGTTCTTTGTTATTTACCAAAAAGAGAGGAAAACATATGTCCTCAAAAGATTTTACATAAATGTTTACACCTTATTATTCACAACAGCTCTGAATTAGAAACCACTAAACCTATCAACACAACAACACAGCAAAAGATGAATGTGTAAACAGGTTGTGATATTTCCATGCAATGGAAAATCATCAATAAAACAAATTGAAATATGGTACATGAAGCCACATGGACAAATCAAACCATTATGCTGAGTAAAAGGAGATACATAAAGTTTTTGCATTATTATTCAATTTATGTGAATTCTAGAACAGGAGAAATAATCTATGGTGACTAAGAGTGGACAAATCATTGTCTGAGGAGTTGGGGTGCTAAATAAGAAATGAGTAAGGCCAGATCTGGGAGAGGGGCCAGAGCCATGTTGCTTCACTGCAGACCACTCTGCCTGGCTCAGAGGTCTGGAACTTGGAGGAGGAAGGTGGCCATGTGTTTGCTGCCATGGGTTGCATCCTGTATGGTGGCAGCCCAGGTACTGGGAGACCTGAGGAGTTAGGTCTAAGCTTTCAAAGATTTTGAGAAGAATTTCTGTTCAGACCTCCAGTGCTAGGATGATGCCTGGAAGCAGAGGATGTAGTTTAAATGATGTCCATCACTCAGGAGACTCTTCATTTAGACTGGATTCTGAATATCAGCATTTATTTAAAGGACTCTGAAGAAGAAGAAGGTGAGTTATGTAGAATTTGTCAGATAGCAGCCATATCATCATCTAATCTGCCAATAGAGCCATGCAAGTGCACAGGAAGTTTATAGAATGTCCACCAAGATCGTGAAAAGTGGTTACAGGCCAAAATTAACTCTGGTTTTTCATTAGAAGCTGTAACCACCTGTAAAATTTTTAAATAGAAGTGGAAGCTTAACTTGGAGGATTTTGATATCGTGACCTCTATAGAACTCATACAAATGAACAAGTTAGTATATTTTGCCAAATTTGGGTATGAGTTAGTCAGCTCTGGTTTGTTTGTGTTATTGCTCATGTGTGGATCTGATATGATGGGAAATACAAGTGAACCAAACACATGTGTCCAATTTATTAATCTTGCAATAATTCTTCAGGCACACAGATCTCAAAACTTCAGAAGATGATTCTGAAGAAGATGGAGACTATAATAGAATATTTGATATTGCCTAACTTCATTTAGGACAAGTGGATGATCTGTGAACAAGTGTTTATTAAAATTGGCAATTAAGTATGAATTAATTTTGTGGAAGAATGTCTATTCAATATATTGAATTAAAATTCTACTGGATCTTTTAACATTAGCCAGCAAATCTGATGTTTATAAACTGGTAATCAAAAGTATTTTGCTTTTAGGTGAGTGGGAAGGTACTACCTGTGTTTGTAATATCTAAGCAATGCCAAACAACCCTTTTGTGTGTGTTCTGATTAGTCATGTTTGTGAAAAAAGGTTTGTGTTTTAATCTCTTGCTAGGAAAAAAATGGGAAAAAGTATGCCTTTGAAATAAAATGCCAAAAGTTACCTAATTAGTGCTCCTTTTAAAATGCCTTAAGTTCCAGTCAAATCTTAACATTTACTTCCAGTGTTTTTTTAAAAAAATTATTTTAAAGAATGAGAAGAAGGTTATAAAGAGCAGTATATTATATTTCCCAATTTAACCTGAATTCTAATTCACTTATCCATAAAACCTAATTTTTTTAAAAGTATATAAATAAGAGATGTAGAAATGATGGATAAATTTTTGTATTAATTTTCAAAATGCATATTTTATTTGATAGGGCATAATATATATATTATTCCTTTTAGGAATACTACAGCTGTACATTATATCAGAATTGGCAGGAAAATAATATTTGGTTAAAAATCTTTTGCAATCTCAAATTAATGGAATATTTTTAAATTCCACATAGTTTAAGATGCTAGTTTTCAATGTGCTTTCTAGAGTTGTTACTTCTTTATAGATAATATGATATAAATAACCTATTTGGATCCTGGTCATTTAAAACTGTTTCTTGGTAATTCTGATCATTTATTTGGTGGTTATTAATATTTTTCACTACCTTTGAAAAACAGACAAATGTTACTTATTCAACATGAATAATTCTATACTGTGACCGTGAGTTGTGCAAATTTCCATAATATTGTGTTTTTCCTTTGTCTACACCCTTAAGATATACTTAAAAACACCTTCAGTTGATTTCAGATTAAAGTCTGATGTTGTTTGTGGCAACAAACTACTCTTTTAAAATCTAAATAGAAACCATGCAATTTCTCAAATCTGAATGAATAGTTTGCCCAGCTTGTTAGTCTCATGTAAAATCTTGGCTTGAAATAAAGTGCATATTGATTGATTGATTGAAAAAGAAAGGAAATGGGTAAAAGGGAGCTTTCTGAGGTTATGGAACACTTTGTAACTTGATTATGATGGTGATTGCAAAAACATACACATTTGTCATAGCTCATTAAACAAAGTACTTAAGATAGGCACATTTTTGTCATATGCAAATTATACCTCAATGAAATTCTTCTAAAAAGAGGAAGAAAAATTAATAATGTTAACTATTTTTATTTTAAATATTGTGTACTTGTAGTTGGAAATTTACTTTGTGTTATGCAAGAGAATATGTTGAGATTGGTGTTGGAGAGAATTACATGATGAAAATGACAAGGTAGTTCTATAGCAACTCAGTGTAAATGAATTGAAAGATGCTTTTTGTCCAGGCATCTCAGATGTCTATTGCCCAATGTCCTATTATAGGATGGCTTGTGTATGTGAAAGATACTATATTATCCCAGTGTCCTACTTTTAGGACAATCTATTCTCCCTTCTTAATGATAATAAGTGATAGGTCTAGATTATGATTTCGAATCTATTTTAATACACCTCTATCAATTTTGATAAAATATTTGTGGAATTAAAAACTAGGGACTTAGTGGGTTAAGAACCCAGGATAATTCTTTAGTAAGGCAAACAGTATTTTTATATATGTAGTTAGATTTACTTTGTAAATTTATAGTTTTCCTTATTATAAAATTTTCTATTACATATTAAAAATGTGAGTGCTGGTCACATGAATTATGCACCACGCAACTTAAGGGGCACCACTCATGAGTACTTCTGTATGATTTTACAATACGCTTTTCATTGCATAAACACTTGTTTTCAAGTATCCTTAAGTGGGGCTGTCCCTGATACTTTTTGGTTTCAGGGCACCTTGAAATCAAAAGGTTTTGAAGGCTTTCTTAAAGGACGGCGCTAGTCTCCTTGAGAGACAGCTGCCAGCTTACAATTTATCTGAGGAACGTTCCATTTGCTCTTCCAAATGTCTGGTTTATATTTTTACCATCACTAGACTGAGAAAAGGAGAGGCCTTACAAGAATAGTTGTGGCTGATTTATTTCAGTCCTCCTTAATGCAACTTTTACAAGAGGGAGAGATGATTCTTCATTACATGTAACTAGTTTTCTTTAAAGTTCGTCACTCTTTACTCATCTATAACTTGATTCTACAATTGATGTTTAAATTCAATAAATACTAGTTGTAGTTTCCCTGAGCCTTTAACATCTAGTTTCCAAAAGAGACCAGAGAAGCAATGTTCCTTTTCCATAGGACTCACTAATTCAGTTTCATTTTAAGACAAAGAGTTAGAAGGCAATTTCTCCACTTATATACTAATGTGAGGGAAAACAGTACATATTTTTGGCAATTTAAGATTTCCTCATGTGATAATCTATTCCCCTGGTACTGTCTCAAGCAGTAATGGAAAATGTGAAATGTTTTTTGAGGTTTTTGTTCTTACTGTACAGGATAGACTAGATAATGACTTTGTAAAACTTTCATTAAAGGACCTAATAGTATTTTAAACTTGTGAGCCAAGTGGTCTCTGTTGCAACTTCTCAACTCTCTCACCATAGCAGACAAGCAACCATAAATGCTGTTACAATGAGTAAGGATGCCTGGATTCCAATAAAATTTTGTTTACAAAAACCAGTGGTTGGCTCAAAGACCACAGTTTGCAGACCATGGAATTAAATACTATTTAATTTTTCCTAATGGTCTAAGGTGCTGTGATTCTACTATAACAAAACAGAAAATATTCTAGAAAAATACTATGTGCTTTGAATAAGAAATATAGGTTCCAAGTCAGAAATCTGGAACAGCAAGGTTGTAAACTTAGCCTTTATATGACAGAAGATTTACCATTTAAGATTATTTCAGAAGCAAAAATTAATTTCTTATCTCTCTCAGTCTGTGCACATTCAGGAAATGTATTACATGTATTTCTTTGATAGGAGCTGAGAATGGGCATATTCAGATTAAATGAGCTTGAATTGCAAGGTGTATTTTAAAAAGCCTTTGGTCAAAAACCATGTTATATTATAAAGGTAAGATGCTATCATGAGTAATTTATGGAACAAGAATTTAATCCTCAAGTATGCCAAATTTAGGACAGAACCCACTTGACATTGTCACAGAATATAAGTGACCTTTCTTGGGTAGTATTTCCTTGATAAAATATTATGAAAATATATTCTGCTCTTTATAAAATGCAAATTCATTTCAAAGCATATTACACTTGAATAAATAAATTTTTAATGAAACAGAGGGTTGTTTTTGAAAATGACTCTGTTCTCTGACAGACTCTAAGTGGCTTCATTTCTCTGTGCTCATCCCTTTTCCATAAGGTCTGCGACTATGATCCCATGATTCTTAAATTCTGGACAGTTTCTTGAAACTCTGACATAGTTTGAAGAAGGAATTGATGCACAGCCAGCCTGTAAGCTACTTGCTCAACTTCTTCTGTGAAGACTACTCACCAAAGACCACTCCCAAACAGCTGTGTGCACAAGTCATAAAGGACAGTCATGAGCAGTGACTGAAGCATGACTTTCAGCAAGGATTCGCCTGGAGTTACTTGTCGACAGGAATATTTTCACTATGTGAAAAGTTACTTAAAGGGGCTCTGTCATCACTTAGTTATCTACATCCCATCTAGCCCCTGCTGATTTCAAAAATGACACAAGGACAGAAGCTAATTTACTCTTTCAAGTCACAGGAAGATCAGTAAACCGATTTAGGGCTCCAAGTTCTCCAGGGACAGGGTCCATCTGTCCCTTAAATCCCTTTTCCTTCTTCCTGAAGGCATTTGTCTCATAAATTTCATACAAAACTTCAACAGTACCATGAAACAGAGAAAAGCAGTCTCCATTCATCACCCCAATCTTCATTAATCTTTGATTTGATGTGAGCAGGCCCGTCCTGCTTGAAATTGCATCTCAGGAGACTTGGGGGTAGAGCTTTGGATGGTGATAATGCTTGGCAAAATTATATTGTAAGACTGGCTTGGAAAGCTCAAGGGGGAAACTCATTCACATTTAAAACATTTGCGACTTCCTGGTTCCCATCAAGGCAGAAACACCCACAAACATAAGCACTTTTCCAAATTGGATTTTGGCACCTCCTTTTCCATTTCCAGCTGGATTCAGGAAATGTGCCAGATGAAAAAAAAAATAACAACATAGTATAAGGAAGATTTTTTTTTCTTTCATTTTTTTCTTTTCTCCTAGTGTTCCTCCAGGAACACTATTAATACCATCAGAGAGGCATGATTGCTTTTTCTTGGCATGCATTAAACTTTTAGAATTATACCCTCAGTCCCCTTGATAGAACTCAGAGTTAGGATGGTATATGGTGATAGGTTGTGTATGGGGGACAGGAGGAGTGCTGAGCCTAAATACAGAGCCAGGAGAGGGGAAGTGTTGTCCCACCTGGATTTCACCCTCACATATGTCTACAAAGTACAGCTGGTCAGTCCAGATCAGATGGCGCCCAGGACTTGCAACTTCATCTGTCATCTGGTTTTTCTTCTCATCACATCTGTGAATTCGGTTTTTTCCTTACAACTGTTGTACAGCATCTGTAGGACTTTATCCTTGCCAGTATTTATCCATTAAGATAAAGTATTTAAAAATTAAGAAAGTAAAACTTAGGCAGAATTTTGGAAAATAGAACAGCAATTTCTTATAAACTCAAACACATCCTACTGTATGACCTTATAATCCCACTCTTTGATATTTTCTCATGACAAATGAAAATGTGTGCCCACTAAAAATCCCGTGCACAGATGTTTATAACACTTTTAATCATAAGTCCCAAACTGAAAATAACTTACTTGTCCATAAATTGGGGAATAGATAAGTGATCTCTAATACATCCACTAAATGAAGTACCACCCAACAAAATAAAATGAAGGTATCAACTACTGATACTTGTGGCCTTGCAGATGATTCTCAATGTATTATGCCAAGGGAAGTAAACCAGTCAAAATTTACATGTTGTTTGATTCATTTCATTTATATGCCATTCTGGAAAAGTCAAAGTAATAGTGATAGAAAGCTAGCTGATCAATGGGGAAACTGGCAAACTGTGTGAGGGAAATTTGAGAGGTGATGGATGTGTTCTCTGTTTTGGTGGTGTGGTGGTTACATCTCTTCATGCTTGCCAAAAATAAAAAAACTGAATTCTATGAAGGTTGTGTGTAATAAGTGAACTGTGTCCCTGTAAGTCTGACTCTAAATTAATTAGGCCCAGTTCCACTGTGGCATTGAGCAAGTTAACATATGCTTTTTCTGTCTCTTCTTGTTTCTTGAGTTAAAGAAAATAAAAACTACCCTCTGCCCTCCCCCAATACCAGCAATCCTGCTCACCCACCTTATAGTGACAAGCTGGGCAGAGCATCGATTGTTCTTGACCAGTTGTGAATATAATGTTTTCTGACATCATTTTAGTTTCCACGTATCTCTAATCACCCTATTACTTTCTTTAGCACCCTACTGTTCTCTGAAATCCCCCATCCTCTGATAGCCAACACAGGATCTACTTTTCTTGTTCTTTCATTGAGACTTCATAAAGAAGGATAGGACCCCCATATAAATCTTTGTCTTTACAATGTCTATGAATTGTAGAGATGACCAGTTTATTGACTCATTGTACAAAAGTATGTGGATGGCCAATGAGAGTCAAGCAGCTGTGATAGTGCCCTGTGCACAGGGGACTTAGGTCACAGCCTTGATGTTGCTCCCTGCCTAGCATGAAACAGTGATAGAAGTAATTACAATGTGGACAAGGAAGGAAAAAAAGAACTCTGTGAAAGGTTAGAGCAGGGTCTGAAAAATTTTCTTGTTGAGACAAAACCTATTTGATGTAATAGTATAAAATGGTATCTAATTAGCAGCTGGGATCAGTAGAGGTGAAGGAGATCAATACCTCAGTATATCAGCAACTCATGTTAGGCAGTAGAGGTAGGAAAGCTCTGTTTTGGGGGAGTTAACTGGAACATTAGATAAGTCTGAGAGCTTGTTGTGGTTTAGATATTAGGTGTCCCCCAAAAGCTCATGTGTGAGACAATGCAAGAAAGTTTAGAAGTGAAATGAATGGGTTATGAACCTTAATCTAATCAGTGCATTAATTCTCTGATAGAGATTAATTGGGTAGTAACTGAAGGCTGGTAGGGTGTGGTTAGGAGGAGGTAGGTCATAGGGAGCATACCTTTAGGGTTTATATTTTGCCTTGTTGAAGGTCCTCTCTTTCTGCTTCCTGGTTCCATGTCCTGAGCTGCATTCTTTCTTCTCACCCTGCTGCTATAATGTTCTGCCTCACCTTGGACCCAGAGCAATGGAGCTGGCTGTCTATGGACTGAGACATCTGAAACTGTGAGGGCCAACTAAACGTTTTTTCCTCTCAAATCGTTCTTGTCAGGACTTTTGATCACAGCAAAAAAAAAAAAAAAAAAAAAGAAAGCTGACTGAAATAGACTTGAAAGATGAGTTCTAGCAGTAATTGTAGAGTGGCCTTGATAGGGGCTTGGATTGGGATAATTACAGTGTAACAATACTAATAATAGAGGTAGCAGAAATACAGAAAGGCTGTGTAGGGGGAGACTTTCAAACACAAAGACTGTTAACTGGGCATTACTTAATGTGAATAAAATTGTAAAAATCCTGATGATGGGGTCTGGGGATGTGGTTCAATGATAGAGCACTTGCCTGTCATGCATGAGGCCCTAGGTTCAATTCCCAGTACAAGGACAACTACCACCATAATGGGGAAGACTACGTAAGGATTCATAATATGTAAATATTTAAATATTAGAAGAATTAGTAATAAATTCCATTGTATTTTATACTGGCAATTGCTTTTGTTTTTACTCCCAATAAGATATTCCATGTAAGTTAACTTGGATATTTTGAATCGATACTTCTTGCTGTTAAGGCACTAATTTATTGGGGGAAAATAAATACACACTAAAGAAAAAAATTATAAAATAAGACAGAATTATTCATTTTCTAAAACATCTGCTACAGTAAGTAGGAATCCAGGATGGAATGAGTCAAGTAGGTGAGAAGGAATGGCCTCAAGGATGGAGACAGAGGAGGTTGGATTATGTGGGATTTGAATCCAACCGGCTTGGTGAGGTGGAGTGCAGGCCTTTCCAGTCATAGAGTTCTTTTTTTTTTTTTTTGGCACTAGGGATTGACCTCAGGGGCACTTGACCACTGAGCCACATCCCCAGCCCTATTTATTTTGTGTTTTATTTAGAGACAGGGTCTCACTGAGTTGCTTAGCATCTCTCAGTTATGGAGTTCTTGAGCAAACCCATAGATGCAAGGGAGAGAAATTTACAACAGAAAGCTGGAGCACATTTCATTTAAATTATTACGATAATCTGTTTGTCTATTTCAAAATGAATTTGTCCCCCAAAACATGCTCTGTTCCCATTAGAATTGATATGCTACTTCTTGACATTACTTCTCGCTCTACTGGGGGAAAATGCATTATTCTCCCATTATGTGTGCACTGTATCATCTCACCATAAAATGTGCTAGATGCTTTGATGAAATTAGCAAGATTAACATCTGTAGCAATAAAAGGTGCAGAAGCGTCATTCAGTTCACTTTTGTACTTTTAATATTTGCTGGCTTAGGCTAGGCCCTCCTGTGAGAAACACATTTCAGAGATATTTGTCATGTTTTCTGTGTGTCTCTTGTAATCTGTACAATAAGATTGGGAGCTGCTGAGATCTGAACGGTTGTGTTCTCCTAAAATTCATATGTTCATATTTAATTATTAAGAAGTAGAGTTTACAGGAAGTGATTAATTCACGAGAACAGAGCCTTGCATATGATATTGATGCTTTTATGAAAAAGGCCTAAGGAAGTGTGTTGGCCTCTTCTGCCACATGAGGATGTCTCTGAGGAACAGGCTCTCAACAGACCCAGACCTACAGGAATCCTGATCTTGGACTTTTCAGCTTCTGGAATTTTGAGTAATAAATATGTTATTGAAAATTATACAGTCTAAGATATTTTATTGTAGAAATAGGAACAGGCCAAGACAAAAGCCTCACCAGGTATATACCCTGAGTTTTTGGGATGGTCCCATGTATGATGTATTCTCAGTGCTGGGCGTCTTTAGAACAATGACTCTTCAGGAATCTGTAATGGAAAGTTGAGGAAAGGGTAAAACTTAAATTGCAGTAAATCAAAGTTATTTTTTTTTCTTAAATATTTTTTTGTTATACATGGACACGGTGTCTTTATTTTGTTTACTTATTTGTTTGTGGTGTTGAGGATTGAACCCAGTGCCTCACACATGTGAGGCAAGCACTCTGTTACTGAGCCACAACCTCAGCCCTAAATCAAGATTTTGAAGTCAGGGTCAAAGACCTTTTTGAGAGATAACAAACTCAACAACAGAATCCATCTATCTAATAATGAAAAAAAAAAAACAAAACAAAACAAAAAAAACTGAGCACACCCTTGGATGAGTTCACAACAATTTCCTGAATTTATCTTCAAAAGATAAATTTACATAATTGTTCATGCACAACTACCTTTCTGTGTTGGCATTAAAAGTAAGAACAACTGGGTGTGGTGGCACACTCCTGTTATCCCAAAGGCCCAGAGGCTGAAACAGGAGGATCACAAATTCAAAGCCAGTCTCAGCAACTTGGCAAGAAGCTGTCTCAAGGACATAAAAAAAGGCAGGGGGTGGGGCTTGGGATGTGGCTTAATGGAAGAGCACCAGGTGTTCACTCAATTTCTTGTACAAAAAAAAACAAAAACAAAAACAAACCACACACACACACAAAAAGAATGCAAGTACACAATGCAAGCTCAGTTTGATTTTTGGTCTAGTTTGTTAACCAGAAATTTGACTGTAGAATGTTATGCTATCACCCCTTTAAATTCATGTTTATTTCAACCTTAGCCCTTGTGAATCTCTCAGAGGTCTCAATAAAATCTTGTATTTTATTTTATTTTTTAGTCATTAGCTGTGATTCCCTCTTAATTGCAGATTGCATTTCTTTCCTTCTTATAGGCTTCTGAATTCTCAGTTACCAATTTATTGTATATTTCTATTCAATTCACACCAAATGATTTCACCTCATCAGAACTTTACTGAGTACCTACCATGATCTTGGCATTGACAGGCCACATAGTGGATCACAAAGATGACTGAGCCTTTTTGCTGTCAATCTAGAGGGCTGGAGGGAAACAGGCACACACCAGTGAGGCCTAGGGAAGACGCCAGCATGAGAACAGAGAAGGGAAAGATGAGTTTAATCTGAAGAGCTTTGGAATACCTTTGGAAAGTCATGGAACTTCTAAATAGTCCTTGAAATATTGGATAATACAGAGGAAGTTGGGGACATGAGTCAAAAAGAGAAATGAGAGAAGAGAATCTGTCAGTTTCTCTGGGTTAAGAATTTTTTTGGAATTTACCATCTTGATATCAACGTATCTAAGTTTTTCTTTGCCTAATACTCTGGTTCAATTGTTTTTCTTTTTTAAAATTCTGATTCATAATTCACACTCGTATCTACTGAATCCAGTTTTCTTCTCATTCCTCTTTTTTTGTGGCAATAATAGGCTAGCTCTGCCACTTTTTTGCTTTGTGAACCTAGGCCTCTCTCTCTCTAAAGGGATTAAGCAACATCATATGCCTCACACAAGGAGTACATAATCCATGATAGCTAAAAAGTCATTGGCACACATTCATATTTAAATCATAGATAATTACATTTACTTGTTAAACTTCTACATATCTATTAATTTTTCATTTATATTATGGTTTTTCCCAGATTGCAATTGATTTCAGTGTACTTACACATTATAAAATATGAGCTTTTATAGTCAGTTGGGATAAGAAACCCAAATGACGAAGATAATTAAATCCAAATTATTATTAACTGCCAAAGGGAATGAATAGCAGACGGAGAAGAAAATTATGTCCAGCACTGAGGGTTCTTTTGAAAGGACAGAATGGCCCTAATACTGCTTCCTTTTCTAGAAGTCAACCAGTAGCTCCAGCACTTGCATGAGACTGGTAAAGTTTAAACCACAGACATTTCTAACTTAGATCTCAAAGTCTAATCAAATACTTCAGCACACAGGGATTTACAATTTGGAAAATTATTGGAGTATCCTCATGCTCTAATTTTTCCAGTCCATTCCATGTGTGAGTTTTATTATGACCTATGGTTGAAAACCCTCAAGTTTTAAAATAAGCCTGGAAGAAATTACATACATGACTTGGAAAGATATTTCCCTTTATGTTTTTTTTTTTTTTTTTTTTTTTTTTTTGCCTAAGACTTCCCTTTCCTAGAGGAGAGGAATTTGTTCAGAATTGCCTTTCACTTCAGGGGCAGGATGCTCTCGCTTGCGTGGGTATGAATAGGAAGAGGAAATGCGTACATTTGGCATTGTGCTGAATTTTGGACTTCTTAACATACCTGATGAAAATAACTTCAATATGCTGGCAGTGTTTGCTCAGAAACAACTTCCTTGAGGTAAAACAATTTCACAAATGAATTCAAATATTTTAAGGCACCCCCGCTTAGTACATAATCAACACATATAGGAAACATAACCTGATTTTTCCAATGTTTGCTTCAGTGTGCTTAAAGATTTTTGTTTTATCTTACCAAAATGATAAATGGCCAATCTATTCCTTTTTTTGCCTGCTACCTAGCCTAATGGACATTGCTAAAAATACTTCATGGTGTGTTAACATTCCTTAAGTAAATTACAGCATACGGATTAGAGCAACAAATGATTATGGATAGGAACAGAAGTTAAGGCAGGACAGGACATTGGTTATCAAGGCTGTCTACTATGATTCTTTTTGCTGAAGCTGGGTAGGATCTTAGCACCATCTATTCCAGTTATTGCAAATTCAGGCCATATTTGGTGACAATTCTTCACCCAGCAACTTGCCAATCTGCACACTCTTGCTATCCTCTATTTTAGAAAGTAAAATGCAATTTATCTCATCATACACACTTTTTTTTTTTTTTTTTTAACCTGAGGAGTGGTCTCCTGGAGCTGATGAATTATACAGATCAGCAAATGTGAAACATGATAAAGTCCTTTTGTCAAAATAATGAGAGAAGTTAAATTATTTTTCCCTGATATGTCTTTCTTAGATTTACATTATATATGCCTAATAACAGGGCTAGAAATTGAACTAAAGCCTTTTGTTGAACTAAAATAAAAGGAAGGAAGATAAATTCTATAAAGAATCTGACATCAGGCATGTTTGGGGAAGGATAGGTGAGACCCACGTTTGTGTGCAGGCATGTGTAGGTTTACAAATTCACACGTGAGCATGTATATAGGTGTGCAGTGAGGAGGGTAGATTAGAACCAGACTATAATTAGATTCCTTGTTCTTATTTATGATATAAAACATCAGAAGCAGATTATCCCCTCCACATATTTTAGCAATGAAATATGTTTAAAAGAAGAATCAATATTGTATTTTTTAAAAGTAATGCTAATACATAATAATTATCAAAATAACTAAATACCAACTGGAATAAGCTTCATGGTGAAGGCTCAGAAAAACATTGATTTAGATTCTGCCTCTTACCATCTATTTGCTGTGAGTCATTGAACACATCACTTTATTTTTCTGACCTCAGTGTCTGTACACAAGTACAGGCAAATAAGGATAATAATACCTACTGCTTGGAGTAGTTATGAAATTAAATGATGCATATATGGTTTTTATCCCAGTCCCAGCACATTGTATGTTCTCAATCAATGTTAGAATAACTTTTTGTGTAAATCATAGAGTTCAATGATCTCTGCCCTTGTGGCAGTTGCACGGCAGTGCCTATCTCTTGGATGCTGAAGAAGAACAAATCTATTTACTTAGTTTTACTTGCACTTATATCTACTAGGGATGGTAAGCACAGTACATACAGCCCAGAGAACCTTTAGGGTACAATAGAAATGTTAGAATTTTTTAAAAATCAGAAGAAAAAATGACCTCTAGATTAAAACGCTTTCATATATATTATCAATATATTCATCTTTATCCCAATGCAGTCTTAATATAGTTTTTATAGTCTTAAATATATACTTTTAAATAATATAAATATGAATAAATATGTATAGATACGTATTTATTTATAATAATATAAATATGCATAAATATGTGTACATATTTATTGAGGCCCAAGAAGTCAAAATTGCCAAAAATCTATGATAGTCATATATCAGCCCAACTTAAAATAAGATTCTAGATTGCAGATAAGCAAATTTTTTCTAGAATTTTTTCTGAACTTCAGTTTCAGGAAAAGACTGGAGTTGATGACGCACTGACACCGAGAGCTTGCTAAAACAGGCCATGGAGAGTTTTTAGTCATTTTTCTTTGTTTGTTGGAGGAAAGAGGGTGGTGGCTAGGTGGAATGATGTCATTTAACTTATTAGAGTGTTCCAAACATGTTTCTCTCAAACAATATTGATACATGGTGTCAAAACTAAATTAACACTAGTGTGTGGAAGGACTCATTGGATAAAAACAGATGAATAAGGCCAGAGTAAGTAATTCAGAAAACAGAGGAAAGATAATGAATATAGATAATAGCTTTTACTATTCTTCAAATATGAGGAATAGTACCTCATTGAAAATCATAAAAATATTTCTTAAAACAGACTGAAGAGCTGAAACAAACTCATAGAAATATGTGTTACCACTAATATTATAATAGCCTCTTGGCTCAAGAACACTATGCTATATTTAAAACATATCAACCTGCATATGCAATGTCTTAACAAAGTAAATCTGAACTTGTTGTTAAGGCAAGCCCTGTGCTTAATCCTTTGATGTTCTTATTTGAGCTCAGTATCCAATGTCTCATAAGATGATTTTGGACATATCAAGACATGTTATACTTAGGAAAGAATAAGGGAGCGACTTTTCTTTCCTAAAGCTTAGTTTTGTGGTACTGTGCAAAATTATATGCCTAAATTTCTTCCTTAATCAATTTGAAGTTTTTAAAATGGCTTGTGAAGTCCTTGAAATCTCTAAAATAAAATATGCAAAAGATAATTTCTCACCCACTTATCTTTTTGAAATCACTCATTTCCATTATATGCCAAAAAGATACATTTTAATTTTAGCCTATAACATGAATCTTCTAAGCAATTTGGGCAATCTAATGTTGAATCATAGATACAATCAGTTCAGCAAATCTAATAGCCTACACTAAAGGTTCAGTCACTCACAATGTAGATGACAATATGTTAAGCATTGGGAATTTTGGTTAGCCCTGCCAACTATGGAGTAGTTGATGGAGCACTGAATTACTGGAGATATCATTTCACTACTAGTAACCTCAGTTTTCTTATCTTTGTACTGGCGGTAATAATTCCTGCTTCGTAGATTTATTGTGAGGTTCAAATCAGATAATGCCTATAAAAGTGCTTTGTAAATTGCAAGGAACCATAAAAATATAAAATGTTTATTGCTCTTCTTTGGGCTCAATTTTGATGTCATAACAATTAATCATGATTAGTTAATAAGAGAAGAATATGGGATTTGGGGTGAATTTGTAGACTTAAACATATTCATGTATGTATCCTTGGCAATGTCCTGGGTCATGATATGTCTCTGAGGACTAATGATAGGTAACACTTTTAACTAGCAACACATTCAGTTGCCCTTAGTTGCCTACTTAGCTATTCTGCAAAGTGATTTGTTTTGCTCTTGGCAAAAGTGTTAGTTCACAGAATCTTCACCCACAACTAATTGCCAATGAAAATAATGACTGTGCAATGGCAATGAATTTATTCAGAATCTCTGACTTCAGTGACAAATAGGTGGTAAATCCCCAGCCCATTCAATCTGAATGCTTTACTCTGAAGTCATAATTATAAAATCTTTACACCTAAAGTTCTTCCTAAAATTAATAACCTTATGTCTAATTTTGAATCAAATGTGATTTAAATTAGTTATCCAGGTTAATTTTATGGGACTTGTAACCAAGAAGGCCAAAATCAAGTAAATGAATTTGAAAATCCTTTCAGTGCTCTGTGTTTTGCCTTTCTTATTTTCTGTATTTCAACTAACATTAATTACGTAGCTTCTATATACTTGGTGCTACTATATATATCATCTCCTGAGATTTTCATAAGAGATTCCACTTTAGAAACTAAGGGAATAGAACTCTACAGAAACTAAAAATCGTGCAAGATGACCCAGCTCAGGTAATGACTTTCCTTCTTCATTGGCTCCAGGCCAGCATATTTCAAAAATAATCTAAGTGTTTATGAAAATTCACATGCCGGCCAGAGAGTTCTCCTCATATTCTTTCTATGTTTCTGTCATAGTCTGTCTTTCTTTGCTAATAACTGAATATCACAGATTGGTTAAGTTTTAATGAAAAGAGTTTTATTTTGGCTTATAGCTTGGCAAGTTCAAGGTTAAGGATGGCATCTTGTGATGGTCATCTTACTGGCACGGTCCTGAAGCAGTTCAAGGTATCACATGGCAAGACACATCTAGTGCACATGTGTACGTGTGTCTTTCGGTCTCTCTTCCTCTTTTACAAATACCAGGATTCAATCATGAGGGCTCTACCCTAAGAATCTTTTCTAATCCTAAGCACTTCTCCAAGGGCCCACTCTAAACACCATAGTCAGATTGTTTCCAGCTTTTTAATATCTCACAATGGAGATTAAATCTCAACAAAGAATACTTTGGTGCACACATTTTAATCATGTGTGAAACACAGCATTTTACCCTGGCCCCAAAGTTCATGTTCTTCTCATAAGGAAAAATATGATCATTCCATCCTCAGCAATCTTGAAGTCTTAATTTGGCCCAGTATTAATTAAAAAATTCAAAATCCAAAGTATCATCTGCGACCCAAGGCAAAATCCTTGCTGTTGTGAACCTGAAAAATTAAGACAAGCTATGTGCTTCCAGTATAAAATTATAAGGCAGACACAGGCTATACATTCTTATTCCAGAAATGAGGAATAAGCAAGAAGAAAGGAGCAACTGACCCAAAGCTAGACCAAAACACAGCAGGGCAAACAATACATTTTAGTGCTTCAAGTTTAAAATCTTGGGCACACTGCAGAAAGGGGCAGTCCCCAAGTCCTTGGGCAAACCTGCTCTGAGGCTTTGCTCATCACAGACCACATGGTTTCTCTCTGGGGCTGCATTCACATGGTGGTGGCTTTTGCAGGTGGCCGTGACATGTTGCTGGTCACTCAACTCTTTGGGGTTGCCACTATGGCTTCATTCCCAGAGCTCCACTAGACATCACTCCATCAGGTACTCTCTACTGGGGCTTTAACCCTGCATCAAATTTCTTCTTGGCCTTCCAGGCTTTCCTTTGAGATCCATGTAGAGGTCACCATGTCCCCATAACTATTGCACCTGCTTAATCAGATCCATTTGGACACTAAGTACCACCACCAACGTAAGCTCTGCCTGGGCTGGCTTGACTCATGGTTGCACCTGCCTTAGGAAATTCACCTAAAGCCAGAGTTCAGAGGCAGCCTGGTGGTGGGACTGCATGTGGGAACAAGCAATGGCATCTTGAAGCAGGAGAAGAGAAAGCTGGTGGTGCCAAATCTGGGCTTTTGTTAACTCTCTTGCATGAACTAACAAGGAGTCGCATGAGAACTGCCTGCCAAGGGCATGCCCACAATGATGCGAGGACAAAGACCCACCTCCCAACAGCATGCCCCTCTAGACCCAGATTTCAATTGTGTGGACTCGTGAGGGGACGCTTAACCTATATTTACACCATAGCCCATGGCAGGACACATGGGTCACATATGTACGTGGTGTATATGTCTTCTGATTTCTCTTCCTCTCCTTTTAAAATCCCAAAGATTCAATCATGGGGTCTCTACTGTAATGACCTATGTAGCGCTAATCACCTGTCAAAGGTCTGTCCTCTAAATACCATAGTCAGATTAAATTTGCCCCTTTACCAAGTCATAATGGTGATTAAATTAAAATACATGAAACCTTGGGGAATGCTTCTAGGTCATATCCAGACCACAGCATCTTCTAATCAAAACTTGATGTCAGGAAATAGTTTGTCAAACTGATTCACAACAAGGTTGTACTACACAAAAGACTCATAAGCTTAAAGTAATATCAAACACAAGGAGAACCACATTTCATCAGAAAAGACTATTTATCATCCTGTGTCAAATGTGTGAAACTCTTCCTGATATTTCAGACATCACAGATGAAGTAAAGACACTAATCAATATTTTGTAACTATATTACATAAAGGATCTTTCTTAGTTAAGTAAGTGGGCCCTGGAACTAGAACAGCAAGAGAAGAGCTAATGCTTCTTTCATGCAAAGCTTGTACTTAGACCTGTAACCACTACTTATAATCTTCACTTTTATTAAAGTTACCTGCAATAAGATTGGTGTTCAAATTGGCACTGGTAGTGGATGTCAGCTACTCCCTTTGATCTCCATCTATATGTCACAGTAAGGATAAATAATATATAATAGACATACACAAACACACACATATATATATTTTTAATTTAATTTAATTTTTTGATACTGGGTATTGAACCCAGAGGTACTTAATCACTAAGCCACATTCCCAGCCCTTTTTATTTATTTTTTTAAATTTTTGAGACAATTTCTCACTAAGTTGCTGAGGCTGGCTATGAAGTAGCAATCCTTCTGCCTCAGCCTCCTGAGTTGCTGGGATTACAAGTGTGTGCCACCATGCATGGCTGTAACACATTTTTCTAGAAAGACATGGCTACAACCAAATGCAAGATAAATATTTTTGAAGATAAGAAGCAGAAAAAAATATGTGGCAGTAAATGTAGTTTGTTGTAGGTCTACTGAGTTCCAGGAATAGAAATGAGCAGAAATGTCCATGTATTCCAATCCTTAGCATCAAAGTAGGGGAGAGAACAGAGCCAGGATTAGTATATGATACAGGGAGCAAGGCCAAGGCACTCATCAATCAGAGGCAGAGCTGAGTCTATTATTGCTTAGGAAGAAGCACCAAAGGTAGACCAACCCAAATAGCTTGCTAATGTATCTATAGTATCTTTACATTATAAGAGCTGTGGTTTCCAATAAAGAACAAGGCAGGTAGAGACAACGGCAAAATTGTCACACATGGAAAGATGAGAAATGTGAGATTAAATGAAACAAAACAAACAGGAGAGGCATATTGAAAAAATACCACTAAACTCTCAAAGCATACTAGGAGAAAAATAATAATAATGAGAGGGAGATAGCCATCCAACAGATGTAAATCTCATGATGTAATTATGGTTGAGTGATTTGAGAAAGATTTACATATATATTTCTAAGGTCTAAAAATGCCTAAATGTAAAGATTACCAAACTACAATTATATACACTTTTAAATGATTATCGTAGTGAAAAAGTCTTTAAGTTATGAATTAAAATGTGGACATAAATAAGTACTGAAGATAATCTTTAAAAAAAGTATATTCACTGAAATTAAAAGCAACAAAAGTCAAATAACAAAACAACAAAACAAAAACAAACAACAAACAAAAACTACCCCCCCCGGGGGGGGGCTGAACCTCAGCCTGGAAGAGCTGAGAAAAGATGAATGGTTCAGGAATGCAGAGAAAATGAGCTCCAACATGCAAAAGGAAGATCAAGAAAGGGAAAGCCTGACATCAAAGTTATAATAGACTTGGAAAACAAACTGATTAACACCCCTCCTCACAAATTATCAAGGAAGAGAAAATATCAATATTTCAAGAGATAATAACAAAACATTCCAGACTGGATGACTGAGTCTTCATTTAGAAAGTGCATATTGAGAGCAACAGAAGGTAAAAGTAAAACACTTCCTGCTTAGACAAGCAGCCAAACTGTAGAAGATCATAGCTCAAACAGATTTTCTGAAAATTAGAATGAAAGAAGACATTCTTTTAGAAGTAAGAGAGAAGAGAATACAATCAGTAAGAGCTTCAAAGTGCAGGAGGAAAAGATCTTTGAACGACAATTATGTATACCCCAAAGCTATCACTTAAGGGCACTATGAAAACATTTTTAATACTTAGGTGGGTAGTGAAATTCATCACTTATAGGAATTCAGGAGCATCTACTTTAGCAAAAAGAAAAGTGTACTAGGATAGCAGGTGCAGATTGCAGGAAGAAATTGGAGGGAATTAAAAGATAAAATGTGTTCATACATTTGACAGAAGTAATTTTTGTTGAATTTTTTTATTACTTTCTGAAAAAAATTGAAACTAAAATTCTAGATAGAGAAAATAGAGATGGGGTGTGGTGTGAGGAGAAGAAAGAAAAACTTCCTTCATTCCACGAAGTTTTTTGAAAATACTGATATTACAAACGTGGATCAACAAAAAATGGAAAACTTGAAAAGAAAAATAAGCTTTAATAAAATGATTCGTTCCTGTTTCTCCTTCCCTTTCCTCTCTATCTCTCTCTCTCTCTCTCTCTCTCTCTCTCTCTCTCTCTCTCATAGTGCCCTTAAGTGACTGCTTTGGAATATACATAATTGTCATTCAAAGATCTTTTCCTCCTGCACTTTGAAGCTCTTACTGATTGTATCCTCTTCTCTCTTACTTCTAAGAAGATGTCTTCTTTCATTCTAATTTTCAGAAAACCTGTTTGAGCTATGATCTTCTACAGTTTGGCTGCTTGTCTAAGTAGTAAGTGTTTTACTTTTACCTTCTGTGGCTTCTTTAGATTTTTTGTTAGAAAAATCTAAAGTTGAGGCTATGTGCTTAACTTCAGGGAGTGCATTTGATGGGAGTATGAATTATGTGGGATCTGGATGGCCAGGTGATTAGGACATCTATTAATATATATTTATATTCTAGAAAAAAGAATATTTAACCTTAGTGAAGTATACAGTAATCTTTAGAAGCTAGGCAAAAGTGAAAAATAAAATATATTCAATAAATAATTCAAAATAGCCAATAAATAAATATATGCTCCAAATACATGTAAAATATGAAATGAATCCAAGAAGGAAGATACAAATTATAGAGATAAAAGCAAAAACTAAGAAGGTAGATAGCATGAGGGAAAAAAGACAAACTCTAAAATGCAAAAGCTGGTATTTTTGAAAAGAAAAATAAAATTTTCAATCAAGTTAACTTTAAAGGACAGAGAAATTAAAATAAATATTGAAAAATGAAAAGGAAACTGTATTTTTAGACTTAGCATGGTAATTTACCAATTATAAGGAATAACTGTTATTCACTTAGTACCCCCAAAAGGAAATTCTTTGAAAATACTGATATTACAAACATGGATCAACAAAAATAGAAAACTTGAAAAGAAAAATAAGCTTTAATAAAATGATTCATTCCTGTTTGTCCTTCTCTTTTCACTCTCTTTCTCTCTCACACACACATACACACATACACACACAAATCACTATGTAATGGAAATTGTTTATAAAACTAGAAAAAGAAAACACCTGCTACAGATAGTTTACATCCTTCCAAAGTTCATAGGTCAGAAGTAATACAAAATCTAAATGTCATTTCTACTTGGAGTTGGGGCCTTAATAGATAATTAAAATTTAATAAGGTGGCCAGGCACAGTGGAACATGCCTGTAGTCCCAATGGCCTGGGGAGGCTGACACAGGAGGATCATGAGTTCAAAGCCAGCCTCAACAAAAGTGAGGTTCTAAGCAATTCAGTGAGACGCTGTTTCTAAATAAAATACAAAAAAGGGCTAGGAATGTGGCTCAAGTGCCCCTGAGTTCAATCCCTGGTACCCCCTCCCCACCAAAACATTGAATAAGGTCATGAGGTGCCCATCCCCACCTATGAGGGTATTTAGTAGTTTTGTAAGAAAATGAAGAGAAACTTGACCTAGCAAACTTGCTCTGTTGAACCATGTGATGCCCTCTGCCATGATATGCAAGGAATCTTCACCAGATACCAGTCTTGCACTTTTTGGCTGTCTAGACTCCAGAATCACGAGACAAAATGAATCTCTACTCATTACAAATTTTCCAGTCTCAGGTACTTTGTTATAATAACAGAAAATGGACTAAGACACTGGCCAGGTCATTCTTTAAGACCAATATAACCATAATAGAAAACTCAGAGACATGAGAAAATTTTACTAACTTAGGAAGGTGGATACAATACTTTGTACTAACTTGCAAACCTCAAATAACAACTTACAAAGAAAAATATTAACAAATCCTGGCTTTGCCATAAAATTTTTAATGTCTTGACAAATTGGAATCATTTCAGAATAATCTATCAATATAATTTTGTAGGTTAAAGAATAAATTTTATAGGTACAAAAAGTTAATAAAAATGTAATAGTGGTTTAAAATTTCAAAATATTAGCCTGGCGCGGTGGCACAAGCCTGTAATCCCAGCACTTAGGGAGGCTGAGACAGGAGAATCGCGAGTTCAAAGACAGCCTCAGCAACGGTGAGGTGCTAAGCAACTCAGTGAGACCCTGGCTCTACATAAAACACAAAATAGGGCTAGGGATGTGGCTCACTGGTTGAGTGTCCCTGAGCTCAATCTCCAGTACCAAAAAAAAAAAAAAATTCAAAATATTAAAATACTTCTAAATTACTATTTATAGCAACTACCAATATCCTATTTCAAGTATCAGAGGTTTTTTTTATTTTTTAGTTGTCAATTGTCTTTATTTATTTATATGTGGTGCTGAGAATCCAACCCAGTGCCTCACACATGCTAGGCAAGTACTCTATCACTGAGCCACAACCCCAGACCCAAGTATCACAAATTTTAATATTTAAAATTTTTAATATTTGTTTTAATGGCGGATAATACAATTGACTTCATAGAAAATTCAAAGGAATCAACACAAAACTCTTAAAATGAATACAATAATTTATTGTTAATTGGATATAACATCTTGACATTAAAACTAATTGTATTGCTCTATATCAGCTATATCAATTAAAATGTAATGAAATATCACATTAATAATAAAATGATTCAGAATAATAGATACCATAAAATCTATATAATGTTTTACAAAGAAAATAAAAGATAATAAAGAAAATAAGTACATAAATAGGAATATGTATCATTTTAATGAATAGAAAAGTAATATCTAAAGCAACTTTTCCATCAAAATAGTCTGTATAGTTATTTTAATTGGCAAAGTCCTAGATCCTAAAGTTGGCTTTGAAAAATGTTTTTATTTTATTTTTGTGCCTATTTTATTTTATTTTTATTTTGTACCAAGGATTGAATCTAGGGACACTTAAACACTGAGCCATATCCCTAGACCTTTATTTTTTATTTTGAGACAGGGTCTTGCTAGGTTGCTTAGGACCTCACTAAGTTGTTAAGGTTGAATTTGAACTTGAGATCCTCCTGCCTCAGCCTCTAGAGCAGGTGCCATTATAGGGTGGGATTATAGGCATGTGCCATATGCTCGGGACTTAATGTGGTTTCAAGTCTCAGTATTAAACAATACTTATTGGAGACAGGAATCAACACAAAGAGCTTAAAGAAAACCCCTAAACCCATATAGAAACATGATGATGTAGCAAGGCAAAATAATCATGGAAAGGTAAGCTCTGTAATCATTGGTGCTGGGTCAATTGGCTTTACATAGAGTAAGAACACAAAGAAATTCCTTATCAGAGAATGTATTGTCCACAATAATCCTTCTGGAGCCAAGACTTAAAAATTAGCAACAGAATTTTAAAACATTAAGAAAAAGTGCACACTTGTTCTTTCTCTCCATGGATGTCCTCTGTGGTGTTATGAGGCAGCAAGGAAGTCCTGGTACCAGCACCATGCCTTTTGACTTCCTGACCTCCAAAATCATGTGAATTTTTCTTACATGACTATTTTCCTTAAAATGTGGAATAGATGAATTTTTTAAATTAGACAAAAAGCCTTGAGGGAAACAGATAAATCTGACACATGAAACTTAAAGATAAATGAAGAATTTTTTTATTCATGTAGCAAAGAATAGGTAGCTATAATGGCAAAAAGAGTTCCTAAAAGTGAATAAGAAAAAAAAGAACCAATCTAGTAAAAACGTAGCTTATGGAAAACAATTCAGACAAACACAAATTAGGATGCTTCAAAAAAGACACTTTAAAATGCAGACTAAAGTGAAATAGTCCTTTATGGCATGAAACATTTTAAAATGTTGACCTTTCCAAATATATTTTAGAATTTGAGTGAATCAAAACTCATATACTGGGGTAAATTATAAGTTGGTTTGGCAGTATATCATAAGATGCTCTACCTGTGGCTCAGAAATATACTGTATGCAAAAATGCCAGAGAATTTCTTGCACATTACATGAAGACAAGAAGCTTTTTATTGCAGAATAATTTGTAGTGGTAGAATATAAGAAACTAATAAATTAATATCAAAAGCAGAATGTATAGTAAAATGTGATACGGCCTAACAATAAACATGTATCCATATGAATGAGATCTAAAAAATTTAATATTGAATGAAAGAGAAAAATGAGTGGCAAATGTGATACCACTCAACAATATTATAGGTGAAAAGTTAAAATATACATGTTTTGATAGTGACTACCCATATCTAAGGTGAAAGTGTAAAAGTATAAACATAGTATTCACAAAGCGGGGGTGATGGTTGCCTCTAGATGGTAAGAAATAAGTAGAATGACAAAAAGGGGCAAAGGAAACCAACTTAATTCATAATAATCCCATTTATTTTGGGAAAATGTATCTGAAGTCAGTATGAAGCAGTTAATATTTGTCAATCTGGGTTGTGGATGTATATATGTATATGGGAATTTTTTAAAAGTTTTCTGGAATTATAAATTTTTCAAGAAATGAAATTATAAACCAAACCCACCACCATATATGTGCAGTGATATATTTGCTGCCTGTCAGTGCACTTTGCAGTTATATCTTATGACTTGCTGCAGTGGCATCTTTTATTTATTAGAAGAAAATTATTATCATCATTATTATGATCATTATTATTTGTATCCTTCTGATTCTGGATGGTGAGAAATATTCCATAAACATTCCTGGAGTTTTGTCCCAACCTCTCCTGTAGCTCACCTGCTTATGACTCAACCCTTTCTCCTCTCTGTGGGAGCTAGAGATTTCTGTGAATGTGCAGCCTTTAGATTTGTTTGCTATGTAGAAATATATCCTTTTAATTGTTTGATGGGAAAATTTATGCTAGCAAAGGAGAATGACAGTTTGATTTCATGTTTTATTTATTTCTCAGACAATAGACATTTAAGTGACCTAAACAGAACCTGAATATTGCACACAAGATGAAGAAAAAAGTCACATATCCAGGAATGGACATAAGAACATGTGGGCTCAGTACAATCTTATTCAGTTCCAAAAAGTGTTTTAATGCAAAAATATAAAGTCACTTGGGCTAAACTTCCATTTTATTCCAGGTTTATAAGGAGTATGAATAACTATCTGTGTTGCATGGTTTTAGAAATTTTCTAAATATTATAGTACCTCATGTTCCTATGCATTTTGTTAAGCACAAATTGAGACACTGAAAATTTATGCAATAATAATACCTTATGCACTATATAATAACTTTTCTTTAAACTGTGAGCTTTAGTTTGTAAACATCTTTTTTAAGAAGTAAAAAATAGTGGCAAATATTAAAAAGAATACTTCCTGGTAGCTAAATTTGAACTAAATATTTTGGTCTGCCAAATTCCAATGTAATATTTAGAAATATTTTAATGAATGCACAAGATTTTTTTGCCATTTTTAAGTCTGAGATAACATAAGAAATGCCTTAAGCAATGAAGTTATCTTAAAAATAACATTCATTTCAGAAAATAAAAGACATGTTCTTTGTTCTATTTAAAATCTTTGCTTTTGACATAAAACCATTTGGGGATTTCTATGTTGTTTTTTTTCACCCCCACTTCCTTCCAAAATGATAAAGTCTGCAACTTCTACATTCTCATGAATACAGGAGCAATTAGATAAGCTACCAGAATCTTTTGCCATACCATTTAAATGATGAGTCTGATAATGGTTTCAGTAATACTTTTAGATAGTTACTTTTGCTGAAACAATTCCTATTTTCTGAAAAAAAAATATAGCCAGTGGTAAATATTTCTCAACTGCAATACACCCAAATCCTAAAATTGTTGAAAACGAGTATGAATATGTGGTGTACATACTTCCTCAGACTATCACCCCTCTAGAGCTTCTTGGCAAAGACTGCACCTCTTAGATCTCAGTAATGCTCTTGGAAGAGCTATTCGTTTGGGAGAATGCCTTCTGATCCCTTTGTAGTCCTGGTGCCAGTCACCATCCACACAGGCTAGGCATTGGACATAGATGAGAAGTAGACACAAGGTACTCTGCAGGTACTGAAAGACATCCCATTTCACTTCCCCCAACAATTATTTTCTCACCCCACAATATGCTACCAAGAATATTAATTCTTTCAAGAATTACATCTCTCTTTTTGTCACTCATAAAATGGAGTCCCTCACTCCCAAATCCTCCCACTTATTATCCAACCACTCATTCCCATGAAGCTGTGTATCTCTCCCTCTCTAACCTGGTCTTACACATGTCCCATGCCATCAATCCTTACTATTCTGTTCTTTGAAACTTGAGTCAGTCATCATCAACGTATCCTGTATATTTAATCTCTTGGAAGGTGTTCATTCCCCTATTAATCTGAGCACAAAAATGGCTCATCCCTGAGGACACTGCTTTCCCTGTGACTCTTGGAATTGGTGGTTGTTTTCATGTCTTATTTTTCTTTCTTCTTCAACATGCTACCTCCAGAACATTCTCCCACCATTCTTCTTAAAAATTCCCAGATCCTTGTAGATTAGGCCATAAAACATTGTAGCCATCCTCAAACCTTGAAGACATAGCTACCTGAATCACAATCTCGATCTCTCACTTGAAAATTAATTTTGACTCACTTTTCTGCTTTCTTTGCTCCTTGCCAAGCTCCAACATACAACCAGAGTCAAGTTGAACCCCAAAGTCTACAAATTCCACACATACCATACACTGTGAGCTTTCTATGCCTCCCTGTATCCACTTTCACACTTGATGGATAGATGCAATGTTTAAAAACATAGCTTGGAAGTGGAAGGTCAGCTTCCCCCAATGTGACCCTCAACTACTGGGAAAAAGGAAGTGAGATTTTTCCCTTTCATGGGCTGCTCCAAGGTATACTTTGTTTTCACAGCCTTCCCAGAGAAGCCTCATATATTAAGTGAAAGCATTTGCTAAATGATGTACCCTCTCACTTTATAAAGTACATTTCTGAGTACTGCTTCCTATTATATTGCATTGTGTCTTTTCTTGCCTCATCTTTCTCTTTTTTTTAATATTTAGTTGTAGATGGACACAATACCTTTATTTTATTTATTCCTTTTTAGGTGGTGTTGAGGATCAAACCCAGTGCCTCACATGTGCTAGGCAAGCATTCTACCACTGAGCTACAAACCCCAGCCCCCTCATCTCTCTTTATTTCTTCATTTTCACTGCCCTGGACTTTCTCATACCAAGTAGAAGATAAGCACTCCAACCCCTGCCTCAAGCTCCATTTTCTGGAAGCCTGAGGCAAAGGAAAATAGTTAATATCTGTGAACATCATTTGTGGAGACCAGTGGGAAATCAATAAGAAACTTCCAAGGTGAAATAAAGGCAGTATCATATTCTTTCCCAGTGGGCTCTTTTTTCTTGATCACACATTTAAGAAAAATGATGCTCAATCAATGCTTAATGATCCACAAGACAACATCTTTTTTCTGCTTCCCTTGCTGGTGGATGAGCTCTGATTTCTCAACTGGGATTACATTTTATTAATTTTTGTTTCTCTTAATAAAAATAGAATATGGGTTGCACATGCAATGAATCAATGTAAGGCTGGTTACAGGGATCCATCCTTCTGCTACCAGCTGCCAAATGAGCATGGATTTTCCTATAGCTATTTGATGACTGAAAATTTCGTTTTCTGGTGAAAGTAAAGAAACCACTCCACTTCTTGTACTTTAGATCAGTGCTGTCCAATAGAAATTTTCAGAGATGAATTTGTTCTGTGCTGTTCAAAACAGAGATGCTTTGGGTCACATGTGGTTTTTAAGCATAAAAATGTGGCAAGTGAGACTGAAGAATGAAGTTGTTAAACTCTTTTTTTTGGTACTGAGGATTGAACTCAGGGGTGCTTAACCACTAAGCACATCCTCAGCCCTTTTTTTACATTCTACTTAGAGACAGTCTCTCTCAGTTGCTTAGGGCCTCGCTAAATTACTGAGGCTGTCTTTGAACTCATGGTTCTCCTGCCTCAGCCTCTGGAGCCACTGGGATTTCAGGCAAGCACCACCGTGCTCAGTTAATGTTTTTAAATTTTAAAAAGTCTAATTGAAATATAAATAGCTACAAATAGCTAGGGGCTCCCATAGTGAACATTTCTAAACCAGCAGGACTGATGATCTTGAAATCTATGAAACATAGTCACCTATTTCAAAACCAACCAAGCAGATAGCTTGTCTCCTGCTATTTCTAGCATACAACATAAACTAAAATACAACTGAGTGATAAGAAAAATCCCTAATATAAATAGGATAAAGTGAACGTGATAAAGTTCTACAAACCTAACACTCAGACTGAAGTAAAACTATTTTAGACATATTTCTCTCTCTCTCTAATATCTCTCTCATGTTGCTGAAAACTTAGTATTGAGTATCTGCAATTGTTTACATGTTTTGGAAATACTAATTTTTAAAGGTGTACTACTGCTCATTACACTTTAATGAAAATGATACAAATGATTGATCAATGCTTCCTAAACAATAGTTAATTCTTTGTATTTCTCAACAATAGTGTTAAAGTCATGTCCTTAAGGAAATCTTATATAGAGCTTCCTCTGTCTTCCTTTTGAGCCAGGATTCTTTACTTATATGTTGTTATAGTATCATGTACATTTTATGTAATTCAATTTTCTATTCAGAATTTTACATTCACTGCTGATTCAAATTTTATCTCTTCTCCTAGATTCTAAGCTCTAGTAGCAGGAGGATGACTCTTCTTCACCTGCCACAGTGTGAGGCTCTGGGCTGTTAATGAAGGATAAAAAGCTGAATAGGAAACAGTTTTCTTTGTATTCATAGAGCTTGGGGCATGGTAGGTAGCAGTCTAATATTCACTTTACTTCTAAATACTAAATCAATAGTTTAAATTATAATATTTAAATTTAAATTATTTAAATCAATAATTTAAATTTAAATTTACTTCTAAATATTAAATCAATAATCAATACTAAATCAATAATTATTTGAGTAATAAACTAATTGGCTAAGTAAAAGACTAGATTCTTTAGCTTTGTTTTTAGTGAAATGTGGTCATGAGATTTTTTTTTCTTTTTTTTGTCAACAACTCACTTGCAAAAATATCTTCTGGTACTCACTAAAATGCACAAAAAGGATCTGGAAGATGTGTTTATTATGATCTCCATCTCTGTTCTTGTACCCAGGAAAATAGAATAACAGTATTCCAAACAAAGAGAAAGGAGCACCAGCTGGCTTCATGGGCCCATAGGTGGCCCTGCCTATGGAAACCAGACTGAGAACCTCAGAAGAGAAGGAGGAAGAAGCCTTGTTGATTTACTGGAGACTGTAAAGTTATCACATATTCATAACTTTCAATCTGAAAACTTATTTAGTTTCATCTCATGTTTTCAAGGTATTATAGATATGTAAATTAAAATATTAATTGATATATATTTGGAGATGCACTTTCTTTTAACTATCTAAACAAAATGTTGGGGAGAGAGGGCTTCTAGCAGCTTGGTGATGTCAGGGATGGCCAGAAGCACAGACATTTGAGTTATGTCTTGAAGGCTGAGTAGAAAAAGTTAGGTAGATAGAGAGAAGGGAAAAAGACAAGATATTATAAGTGTGGAAGAAAGAGTACATGACAAGATGTGTACATTTTAAAAGTCTTGTTTAGTTTAACAACTATAAGTAATTAGATGATGGTTAACTGAATTATAGTTTACATAGTTAAGAGGAGGATAAATTACGAGATCAAACCATCCATGACCTTGTACATTAAAGAATTTTATCTATAAGCTGTGTAAGTTTCTAAATCAGTAAAGTGACATAACCAATTTGGAGTTTGCAAAGATAGATTAAAGTTATACTGAGCTAGAGACTGAGGTAATGGAGGACTAGTCAGGGTAAAATACTAAGGCAGTGTACTAGGAGAGATTTCAACACAGAAATTAGTATATTATCCATGGATATATAGAGGGGAGTTAAATATAGAGGGGAATGCAAATCAATAAATCAGTGATTTACAGTTTGCCAAGTGAAAGAGGTAAAAGAATGGATTTTAATATGCATCCATTTTTATTTGCATATACTAGCAATAAATAATTGGAAAATAAAGAGTTTAAAGGATACTATTTGTAATAGCATAACATGCAATCTCATGGAAAGAATATAATAGAACATCTACAAATTTCTTCCACTGATAATAACTGAACTTTATTAATAAAAATTAATAAGGCCAAAAGAAATAAAGAGATATATTGTATCCATAGTTGGAAGAAGTTATTAAACAGATATTAATGTTCCATGGGTTCAGTTATGGACTCAATACAATTGCAATAAAATTTTTGACTTTTTAAATAAATTGATAAGTTGATCACAAAATTATCCAATACAATTTTGGATAAGAACTTACACTATTAGATACAAAGACTTATTAAAAAGCAACAATATTAACACATTGTTATTAGCACAAGGTGACAAATAAAAAAAGAATAGATATAAATAGGTCAGATATAATAAAAACAGACTCATACATGTTGTTACATGATTATCACAAATGTGATACTGCTATATAGAGGAGAAATCATGGTCTTTTAAAAAAGTAGTGTTAAGTAACTTAAAACTAATTGGAATAAAATGAATCTTGATCCCTACCCTATACATTTAAAATATCAAACATGAAAGGCAAAAAAGAGAGACTTCATAGGAGGCAAGATAGGGAAATATCTTCATGAATTTGGGTAGTTAACAATTTCTTAAAAAAAAAAAGAATAAAACTATTAGCTATAAAGAATTCATAAAGTGACTTACATTAATATATGAAATTTATACTCATAAAAATTAAAAGGGCAAGTCAGAGTGGGAAAACATATCACAATATAAAATATATATAGTTCACAAAGAACTCATAACTAAAATACATAAATAAGTCCTACAAATAACAAAAAGGCAAAAAACTGTAAAAAATTATGTGAGCACTTCCTGAAAGTGTCCAATGTATTTATAAATTAACACTCAACCTCATTAATCATCAGGGAATTGAAAACGTGAAATTAAAATTTGTCATTCCACATGAACTAGAATATCTAAAAGGAAAAAGAAGGATCTGAAACAAGGGGAAGTCAGACACTGCTGCTAAGTGAGTTGATGGAAATATTTTAGAAAAAATACAGGTAGTATGAAAGTTGAAAATATGCTTATCCTATGATCTGGACACTCCAGGAGTAGGTGCACGCCCAACCAAAATATACATGCACGTGTACCAAAGGGCAGGTGCAAAAATTTTCACAGCAATGTTTTGTAAGAGACCAAACACAAAACAAGCTAAATGTCCAATTTATGTAGAAGTAAGTAGAAAAGTTTAAAAAGTGGCTATTCTCATAAAAGAGTATTATAAATCCATGAAAATTAATGTTATTCCCACACAGAACATGTAAATGAAAGCATTTACAAACATAATGCTGAGCCAAAAAATGTCAGAGAAAAATAATTTCTGTATGATTCCATCAATACAGATCTCAAAAACAGCCTACGAAACAAAATTGATGCTATAAAAAGAAATGAGAACAGAACATGCTTTTGGGGCAATACAGTGGCTGAGGGGACAAAAAGGAAGCTCATCTTGGACTCCAGTAATATTCAATTTCTGTTGTAATGAGTTCTGCATTTATGGTCTTTATTCATTAGAAAATGTATAATTCCATTTTATTTGAGGTCTTTGAAAAGGATATTTTCCCATGGAGGAATTGACTTGGAGACAAAAGTAAAATATAACTAAGATATAAACAATTTAAGAAATAATGTAGAAGAAATAGCATTAAAATATTTTTAAATTTTTAGAAATGTTATTTTCATTTTCCTCTTAGATTTGCTAGAGCCAGGATTGCCATATTGTCGAATAAAAGAGCAATATTATTGTATCTATTTCCCTACATGGAAATTAAAAATGCTATTAAACATTTCTAGGAGTATTAAATTCAAAATCTTGTTATGAACCATAGTGAGTAACACTTTTCCTATTTATGGAATTGCCTATTGGTACTTTTACCTCTTTGATTAAAAAAGAAAACCACTTATTGAATCTTAAATTACCAAAATAAGCTTTTAATCAGTATATGAGAGCAAAGTTGGAATGAGAAGTTAGTTTTACAGTTTTTCCGAAACAAATAAAGAAAAAAAAATACTTCTCAGCTTTCATACTGACTGAGATCTATTGTTCTGAAAAAGGCATATAGGGGGACACAAACTAAGACCTCACCAGATGATACTCTGCAGAAATAATTATAAAACCCAGACTCAATGCAAAAGCAACCCTATGAAGCTTCCATGGTCCTCCCTTAATTGTGATTCACTTTCTGTAATTTCAATCACCTGTAGTTGATCATAGTGAGAGCTTTAAATGAAAAATTCCAGAAATAAACATTCATAAGTTTTAATAAACCTCTACTATTGCAAATTTTTAAAATTTTCTATTTCATTATAGTTTATTGGTGTTGTTCCTCTTTCACTATGCCTAATTTATTAATTAAACTTTATCAAAGGTATGTATGTGTAGGAAAAATCGTAGCATATATAGAATTCAACATTATCCATAGTTTCAGTCATCCACTGAGGGTCTCGGCACTTTTCCCTTGAGGGTAAGGGGGACCTACTCTACAACTATCTGAAGGAGATCGAACAGAAGCAAACGCTGCCACCTGGGAGGGCATACTCCAGGGAAGAGGAAGCTCTGAAGTAAAATACCTTCTCCATGGCTTTTAATCTGGTGTTAATTAAGTACAGTCCATGTGGTAAGCAGAATTGTGGCGGATTACACATGAAAAACCCCACATTGTTTCTGGATGGGAAATCAGAACTTTAAAGCTTGGAAATTATGAATACTAGAGTTAAGGGGAATCCCAGAGAGGAAAGAGTCAGAGAGTGATTTCCTATGTGCCGCTTACACCACTTCTTTGATCTCTGAACTAATGCAAGTGTAGAGCAGAGGATAAACAGCTGTACTAAAAACAAACAAACAAAAGAAAATTGATCAGAAGGAGACTACTACCCAAGAAACAGACCTGGCAGTTCAAGCCAAGTTAGCAATATAACCTGGGGAAAAACAAAAACAAAAACAAAGGATATAAGCCTTATCAATGAAAAAGAATACAAGTCAGAATCTCCAAAATTTAACATTTGTCATGTCCAAGGCACAATTCATTATTTCACATAAGCAAAACCCAGAAAATTTCTAGAAAAAATTCTACTTAATTTGAGGTCCAAATATGTAATGCAAACAAAATCAAGAAAACAATAGCTTCAGGAAGAAAGAAAATAGATCAAGTATAATCTTGAAATGAAACAGATGTTGAAACAAACAAGCAAGGATTTAACAATGGCTGTTGTAACTAACATCAATAAAGTAAAAACTAAACACATTTACAATGAATGAAAATACCTCAAATGGAAATTTTAGAACCGAAGAAGGCAATTTCTAAAAAACAAACAAACACCACTCTGGATATATATAACAACTAAAAGTACAACAAGATAACAAAGTAAATGAATTTGAGGAAATACAATAGAAATTCCACAAGATTCAAAACAGCAAGAAAAATCTTGGGGGAAAAAATAGTCAGTCGGAAAACTATGGCCCATAGGTTTAATTAGCCTTCAAGGTAAAATGAATTTCACATTTAAAATTATTATTTATTTTAAAAAATATAAAGGAAAAGAAAAGAGCTCTCATCTTCATAGCAGTTAAAATCCTAATAGTCCAAAGGTTGGAAGCAACCCAAGTATCCATTCATGAATGAATTGATAAACTATCTGGGGTATATACATGCTATGATATATTCCTCAGCCTCAGAAAGACTATATTCATTCTATAAAGTAGATGAAACTTGAGGATATTATATTGATTGAAATAATTCAGTCCTCCAAAGACAAATACTAGACGGGTTGAAATTATAGGAGGTACCTACAGTACTCAAATTCATAGAGACAGAAAGTAGGAATGTGGGGCAGTGGCCAGGTGCAGAGGGAAATGGATTCCCTTTGTTTCATGGGTAGAGAGTTTCAGTTTTTCAAAGTTCCAGACATGGATGGTGGTAAAGATAGCGCACGATGTGAATGTATGTTAATGTCACTGAACTGCACTTTAAAGTGTTTAAGATGGTAAACTTTAAAGATAAAAGTAATTAAAGATTGAAAAAGGGAAAAAGAAAAACACATGACAGAGATCCTATGTTGACTAGGAAGCCTGCATTATTTACTATCTGACTCTTCACAGTATGTTTGCTGACTCTTGGTTCCAGAAGGAGGGGAAAGAGAAAATGAGAAAGAAAAATGTTCGAAGAAATAATGAGTAAATATTCCACACATTTGATAAAACTCCAAATCTGAAGATGTAAAATGGTAGAGGAAAACCAGGATAAACAAAAAGCTGCCCAGCTAAGACACATTTTAGTTAATCTGTTAAAAGCCCCAGATAAAGGTCAAAAATAATAAGTATCAAAAAAGAAAATACATATTACATAAGAGACAACAAAAGTATTTTTTGCATGTGGTACTGGGAATTGATCCTCAGATGCTCTACCACTGAGTTATATTCCCATTCCTTTTTATTTTTCATTTTGAGTTTGAGTCTCACTAAATTGCCTAAGATGGCCTTAAATGTGTGATCTTCTTGCCTCAGCCTTCCAAGTTGCTGGGATTCTAAGTGTATGCCTACACATTTGGAAATACCTAATATTTTTTCTGCAACCATGGAGATGAGGAGAGAGTTGAACATTATTAAAATGATGAAAGAAAAAATGTCAACACAGAATTCTTTATTCAAATTATCACTCAACGATCAAGGTGAAATGAAGATATTTTAAGATAAAATTAGGACCATTTGGGTCAGCACTATAAGAAATGCTCAAGGTAGTTCTTTAAGATGAAACAAAAAGAATTTCAGAAAAAAAAGAACATCAGAAATTATATGTATCTGAATAAATTCAAAAGTCTATCTTTTTGTTTCTTTCTGACATTTTTCCTATATTTCTTTAAAAAGCATATACATATTAAAAAAATTGTAACACTGTGAGGTTTATAATGTACATAAATGTAGTACATTTAACACAAGACAATAAAGATATAGTCAGGCGTGATTGTCAGATTTCCATATTTTACACGAAATAGCACATTATAGCACTGAATATGGATCTGGAAAAGTTAAAGATGTACATTGGAGTAATTAGAGCAAGCATACACACACACACACACACACACACACACACACACAAATATGCAGAGGTGTAAATAAAAAACCAACAAGAAGATTAAAAGGAAATCATAAAAAATACTATATTAAATCTTTTTAGAGGTGAAAAAAGTATAAATGAAGAACTAAAGAAGCAAAAGATAAAATATATGAATAGAAGCAATGAAGTGTAAACCCAAATCCATCTCTACTACATGAATTTTGCTGACATAACAACTTACCATAAGCTTAGTGGTTTATACAACAGAAACTTATGATTTTATAGTTCCACAGATCAGAATTCCAACACAAGTCTCACTAGTCTAAAATTAAGTTCTCTGTCTGTCTGCACTGCTTTTGAAAAGTACTAAGGAAGGATTCTTTGTCTTGCTTATTTGAGTTACATCCAGAAGGCAGTTCCTTATGATTGTAGGACTGAGATTCTTATTTTTTTGCTGGCTGTCTCCTGACAGTCATTCATTCCCAGCTTCTAGAGACCATTTGTATCTTGGTTCTTATCCCTATCCTCTGTCTTCAAAACCATGTACTTGGTCACTAGGTTTTGAATTTCTCCTTCTTTTACCTTCTTATCTCTCACTGTAGCTAGAGATACAAATCTGATTACATTAGGTCAAACCTGTAATCTACTGATTTTAAGGTTCTTAAGTTACCTTCAAAGTCCTTTTTCCATGCTTGACAATATACTCAGAGGTTCTGGAGATTAAAATATGAACATCTTTGGCAGTTATTGTTCTACCTACCACAGTGGCCTCTAGTCTCCAAATATTTACATCCACCTAACATTTAAAATACATTTACCTCATCCCAAATAACCCAAAGTCTCAATCTATGATCACATTAACTCAAACTTCAAATACTCATTAAAATCTTATCAGCTCAAAAATCCTAAATCTCATCACCTAAACTATATAAATTACCTGTATTGGAGGTTCTTAGAATAATCCACACTGTAACATAATTCCTCTCTCTCTTTGGACCTCAGTGAATAATTATCTTTCTCAAAATATGCTAGTGTAACAAGTCTTGAATAGAAGTTTTAGTGTGTAAATTGGAAGGAAAAATGATTTACAAGTCCCAAGAAATGTAGAAATCTCTCTAGGCAAACTCCATCTTTAACTACCTGGGAATGATCCTTTATGGCATTAGAACTAACTATAGTCAAGGTTCTGTCCTCAGAGTCACCCTTCACTTTTCATGAAAAGAAGAACATTTTTTTTAGCTGCATATTTCCTTCAGCTTGTTTCCTGACTATGGGATTTTGGGGATTAGTCTTTTGTTTTGCACTTTCTCTTTCAGTTCAATCTCACAGTGTTTATATTGGTATAAAACTTTATGAATCTTGTGAGTCTCCTGTGTGTGTTACAGGGATTCAATCCTTTATAAAAATAGTTTGTGCACATACTTTTCCAGATTTCTCATATCTTTTTTGTTTTTATTTTATTTTTATGAGATGAAGGTCAGGGAGAAAAACTCTTAATTTTTTAAAACTTGAGAAAATTTGTAGTTGTGTCCTTAATCTCGTGAAAGAATATTTTGTAGGAGTAACACTCTGAACTTTTGACTTTCTGTGGTATTAGCACAATGTTGTATAGTACAACCTTTGTTTTTCACCAAAGCATGCTTTCTTGTGAATCTCTTACGTTTACTTTTTTTTTTTTTTCAATCTAAAGATGTTTCTCTGGAGCTTCTAAAGTTATCAAAGTATAGTATCATTTTGTTTAATAGTTCTTTCTTCAATTTTTCACTCTTTGTATTTTACTGTAAGCAGAAAGAAGAAACCAGGCCACACACTCAATATTTCACTTGGAAATTTCCCAAGCTAAATTCTAATATCCTTGTTTTACATGCTCTATTTTCCATACTAACTTTATTAAGTACAGTTATTTTGATTTTTTTGCAGACCAAACAAATTGATGCAAATTTTATATTTTAAACAACATGAATTTATTCTCATAGTTTGGTAGGTCTGAAATATAATGAATCTCAATAAACCAAAATCAAGGTACAAAGAGTTTTCCTTTTTTGCTAAAGGTTCTGAGAAAGAATCCATTTCTTGCTCATTTAGGATGGTCATAGAAATCAGTCCCTTGAGGTTATAAAGTTTCTGAGTTTTTTTGTTGCCTGTAAAATGAGGGAATTGCCCAGATTCCAGATGTTGCCAGCTATGTGTCTGTTCCTTCATCTTCAAAGCCAGTAATGGCAGGTTAAGTTCTTGTCATTATCACATCTCTCTGAAACTTCTGTCACTTATACCTCTGTCTGCTGAGAGCTGAGAAGGGATCTTTGCTTTAAAAGATTTATGAGATTAGAATGGACCTTCCAGATAACCCAGGATAATCTCTCAATTCCAATGTTTTTAATCTTAAACATATCTTCAAAGTCCTTTAGTCCTTCTTTTCATGTAAGGTCATAGATTCACAATTTCTGAGGATTAAGGAACAGATATCTTATGCATGTGTGTGTGGGGGTACTATGGATTGAATATAGGGGTGCTCTACTACTCAGCTACATTCAGATCCCCACTTTTAACATTTTGAGACAGTCTTGCTAAATTTCTGAGGATGACCTGGAACTTGCCATCCTCCTGCCTATCTTCCAAGTTGCTGGGATTATAGGTGTACATGACCATGGGGTGGAGATGTGTGTCTTTTTCTATCAAATCAATCATTTAAATAAATTAAGCAATCAAGGACCAAAATTCTCCAATGAACCTGCAAAGATTTCTGAATAAACATAAAACCCAACTATATGCTGTCTCCAAGAGACATACTTTAAATATGAAAAGATGAATATGTTGAAAGCAAATTAATAAAAAGATATATCATACACACTCTTAAGGATAAGGAGTTTGAAGTGGCTACATTAATGTTAAATAAAGTCGATTTTGAAGCAAAAAATATTACCAGATACAAAAAGGAATACTTTATAAAGATAAAATGGTCAGTTCATAGGAAGATAAACAATTATAAACAGAACTTCAAATTGCAAAACACCAAATTTACATAATTAAATGGAGAAATACTATTTCATAATAACCATTGTATATTTTAATATGTGTTATTCAGCAGTCAGTGTAGACATACTAGTCATAAATGGAATCATTGACCACCTTGATTTAATTGATATTTAAAAGCTCAGTATATCAAAGTGGCAAAATAGTACTCATTCTTTTCAAATACAATAGTACTGTTAGCAGGATAAACTGTATATTAGTCAAAAAAAGTTTCAATAAATATTTAAGACATCTGTATAGATTACTTTTCACAAAAGGTAATAGAGAGAAAAATGAGAAAAACAATGACATATGGATCAGCTAACAGAATAGTTACCCTGTCCTCTTTTCAATTATAGTGAAGTTTATTAGGTTTCCAAAGGATGTTATGTACGTTTTTAGCACCAATAATTCAAGGGAAGGAAGCTAAAGGTGGAAGGCAGATAAATAAAATCATAGTTTACCAGCAACCAGGTAACACATGGATTTACTTCTTTACATCAACATTGAAGCAAATACAACCTTTAATGCTTCCTAAATGAAGCATTAATGCCTCCCATTTTGTCCTATTAGCTGTTATCATTCAAATAAATCTTTGACTTGCTAAGATCAGCTCCAGTGAGAATTTACCTATCTCTAACCTTTAAGAAAGAAGACCCAAGCCCCATTCTCAAATACTAAGCCCAGAGCTCTATATCACATTAATTTCAAGGCTTGTTATGGCTTGGATATGAGAAATTTCCCAAAAGCTCATGTGTAAGACCATGCAAGAAAATTTAGAGGAAAAATGACTGGGTTATGAGAACCTTAATGTAATCAGTAAATTAATTCTCTCATGGGGATTAACTGGGTAGTAACTGTGGCAGGTAAGATGTGACTGGAGGGGGTGGGTTGATTGGGACATGTCTTTGGGGTTCATATTTTGTCTGTGGTGAAGTGGAGAGCTTTATTTCTCTCTTTCTCTTTCTCACTGCTTCTTAGTTCCATGTCCTGAGCTGCTTTATTCTGCTGCACTCTTCTTCTATGATGTTCTGCCTCATCTTGGGCCCTGAGGAATGGAGTTGGCCATCTATGGACTGAGACTTCTGAAACCTTGAGACCTAAAATAAATTTTTCCTCCTCTAATTGTTCTTATCAGGTATTTTGGTCAGAGCAGCAAACAAAAGCTGACTAAAACAAAGTTACTTGAAAAACTTATTTCCAAGAAAGTGTTTTTTAAAATTAAACATTTTATTGAAAGATGTTTAAACACTAAATTAAACATCTTATTGAAAACCTATGATCTAAATAAGATAATATATATGAGAACATTTTATAAACCCTATGGTCCTACAGAAATATAATGATTATATATTCTATTGATATATCAATTTCTCATGTGAGAATTTCATTTAACAAATTCAATTCCAAGATTGGATTCCCCAGAATTATAACTGAATTCAAGGAAGACCCAATAATATCTCCTAAAATTGAAAGAACATACTGCATTCCTGAAGACACATAAACATACCTTACTGGTATAGTTTACTTGTGTGAAAGTAATGACTTACTATTCTATTTATGAGATACTGTTTTTTAGTGTTCAGCATAGAACTTAACTTCCAGGAATCACTCTTGACCTAACACACTATGATGGTTATTTTTGGGTGTCTACTTGATTGAGCTATATGGTGCATGCACATTTGGTCAAACATTATTCTGGGTGTGTCATCATTTCTAGAGTATTTTTTGATGAGATTGACATTTAAATCAGTAAATTGAATACAACAGACCACCTTCCTTAATGTGGATGAACTTTATTTAAGCAGTCAAAGACCTGATAGAATAAAACTGTTGATTAAGTGAGGAATTCTTTGGTCTGACTGTTGGGGCTGGGAAATTGGCCTTCTGCCCTTGGACTGGAGCTTACCATCCATTCTTTTGATTTCCAGACTTTTGAGCTTGAACTGAAACTACATTATTAGCTCTTCTAGTTCTCTAGTTTGCCAACTTCAGGTCTTGGGATGGACTTCTTAGCCCCTATAATCATGTGAATGAAATCATTGTAATGAATACCTAATTATCTCTCTATTCATCAATTCATCCATGCATCCATCCATCTGCCTCTGTCTCTCTTAAGGGTTCTGTTTCATTGGAGACCCCTCATTAATACACTCACTGTCTTTAGGGTAGCTTAATCTTTTTGACTTTATGCCCTTAGTTCCTTCCCTAACTTTCCCTGTAGCACATTACTTTAGTTATAATTGCCTCTTGGCTTTAAGTTCTAAGAAGGCAGGAATAACGCCTATCTTTCTCATCCTTTATCCATAGTTCTTAGTATGGTGCCTGACATATGGCAGTGAAAATTATTTGTTGAGTAAATGAAAAAATAGATCAAGTTAAGTATTTTCAGACAGTATTAAATTTATTTTTATAACATGAGACTCTTCTTTATGTATTTTATCTGTGGTTGGCCCATAAATACATAAAATCCAGGTAGAAATTAATGAATGTGATTTTCATTAAATCCTTCAGTCCATATATGTAGCAATTTGCAGCTTTCTGTTTGCCATTTCAATTTACAAATCCCTGAAAGAATATGGCTTTATGATGCATACCGCTTATGATGAAACTAGACATTCTGATGGAATTGGGTATTTCTGTTCCTAAAAAAGACAATCAAGTCCCAAAATGGAAAAGAGGATAGAGAGAGAGATAGAGAGATAGAGAGAGAGAGAGAGAGAGAGAGAGCGCACATGTGTGCACCATGATGGAACGAGTATGCTCCTTTCATTCTCCTCAGCCATTGGTTCAAAGTGGGATAATCATCTTCCCATAATAATAATCAAAAGCAGAGGTGGTTATAGGTAAACAATTATCATGGCTGAAAATTCCTGATCTTAAAATAATTAGAATTAGTTATCTTTCACAATATATTTATTGCTTTAGAGAAAAGAATGAGATCTAAGTTATTAAATGCTATGGCATGCAAACATACATCAGTATTTTGCCTTTTCTTCAGGCATGTGTATTAGTTGGGTAATAGAATTTTTAAAAAGTAGGTGAAGATGGTTAAAATGATACTGTTTTCTTCCTTATTCTTTGTGAAAAAAAATTTCTAAACAACTCTTAAAGCCAAATGTCTAGGTTTTGGACACATCAATAGGAAATACAAACAAGAAATAGAACAGAGAGACCATTATCGATCCCTCTGTACACAGAAAGAGTTGTTTTCTTTGGTATTGGCTTTAAAAGTGGTGTTTACTCCCCTCCCCTCTCCTTCAATAAAGAAGCCAACAATTCATTGTATGTGAACTGGAACTATAAGGAGTTATTGAGAAAGAATTAAGGAAAAAAAAGTATTATACTGAAGAAAGAATGCATTTCAAGTCAGACTTATCTACTCTTTTGGATTTAGGCACATGCATCTTTTACTGTGTGCTGAATGAGATTGAACGCAAGCCTGCATGGATGATGCCTTGCACCCAACCATATAACTAAAATCCTTTTTCTATAGAAATTGCCTAGCATTCCACCCTTTTATTCTCTACATTGTTGTACCATAAGCCCCTAGTTTAAACTAACACCTGATTCCATTTTAGAAAGCTCTGGAGAGCCATTCACTTAAGTACATGTTACAGCAAGGAGAACAAGCTGGCACCCATCTTACTGGCCAACTCCACCATGTAAACAATGGCATTTTATATTTCTTTCAAAAACTGATAGTTATGATTTTAAATTTTAAACTAAATTTCTAAGAAATAGGTTCATTGTGTCCCAAAGACTAGGATGGTGCCTTTAAATTTACATATAAATGTATTACTAGTGCATTTTTTATAAGTTCTTAGGAGTACACCTTTATCAAAATATATGATTTTTAAAAAAGAAGCAAACACTCACAATTAGCATTTTTGTATATTGCCCTTCATTTTCCATTTTAACTAGTGAGTTTACATCTTAGCTTTCTTCACTTAATACAGTATTGTAAGCATTTCACTCTACTTCCACATGCTTTCAGCATGGGAGCTCTACCACGTCCTCAGAATGAATATTGGAGGGAAAATAAAACAAAACAAAATGAACAAACCCTTGAGCTTCTGGCAGGGGAAGGAAAAGAAATCATCTAGAAAACCATGTAGTAAAACATTCTGTTCTTAAGGTGGCCTGCCCTTAGGAGAGACCTAAGAATCAGAGCCCACCTGCTGGAGTTTTAGCAGAACTTATCCTGGAAGAAAGGAAGTACCCAACTCTAGTTCCCTTTAGTCTTC
>CM053409.1:74810850-74864554 GCA_028644305.1 Xerus rutilus | reverse complement strand
AAAGCAAAATATCCAGAACAGTCAACTCTATTTTGAAAAACAGAGTTGAAGGATTGACATTACTTGACTTCAAGACTTACTGAAAAACTACAATTATTAAGATAGTGTGGTATTTGGTGAAAGACAGATCAATGGAACAGGATAGAGAGCTCAACAGTAGACCCACATGAGCTTCATCAAATGATCTTTGACCAAAAAGAAAAGGCAATACAATAGAGCAAAAATAACATTTTCAACAAGTGGTGGACTTGTGAACAAAAAAGAATCTAGACATAGACCTTACATCCTTCAGAGAGTAAGCCAAAATAAATTATAGAACTAAATAGAACACACAAAGCTATAAAACTTCTAGGAGCTATCATAGGACAAAATGTAGATGACTTTCAATGTGGTGAGAGGTTTCAGATACATCAAAAGTATAACTCATGAGAGGAATAATTGATAAGATAAACTTCATTAAAATTAAAAGTTTCTGTTTTGTGAAAGACAATGTCAAAAGAGTAAAAGGACAAGTCATACACAGGGAGAAAATATTTTCTAAGGACTTACCTGATGAATTACTAATATCTAAAATACATAAAAAATTAAAAACTCCAAGAAATTGAATGGCCCAAACAAAATATAGGAAAAAGATCTTGGACACAACAAAGAAGACATACAGATTACAAATAAACATATAAAAATGTTTAAAATCGTCTATCATTAGAGAATTGAAATAAAGCAACAAAACATTCTGCTTCACCAAAATCCAAAACGCTGACAAGACCAAATGCCAGCGAGGACTTAGAATAAGAGGCAATCTCATTCATTGCTGGTGAGAGTGCAAAATGGCACAGCCAGTCATCTTGTGAAACCATTTGGCAGCTTCTTACAATCACTAACGGATTCTTATCACAAAATCCAGCAATTGCACCTCCTAGGTATTTACTCAATGGAGTTAACATCTTTTGTGCAAACAAAAACTTACCAGTGGATATTTATAGCAGCCTTATTCATAAATGCCAATGATTAGAAGTAGTCAAAATATTCTTCAGTAGGTGAGTGGATAAATGAACTGTAGTAATCCAGGCAGTGGCATATTATTCAGCACTAATAAGAAATGAATTATCAAGCTATAAAAAGATAGAGGAAAGTTAAATGCATATTACTAAGTGAAAGAAGTTGCTTTAAAAAGGCTACCTACTACAGTGTTTAAACTATATGACATTTTGGGGAAGCCAAACTGTGGAGACAAGAAATATGTTAGCAATTTCCAGAGGATAGAGGGCAAGGAGAGATGAATAGGTAGAGCACAGAGGATTTTTAGGGCTATGAAACTATTCCATATATTATTACAATAATAGATATATGTTATTACCCATTTGTTGAAATCCATAGAATGTACAATACTAAGGGTCAGTCCTAGTATGTGTAGTGGGCTTTGGTTGATAATGATATGTCAAGGTAGCTTCATCAATTCTAAAAAAAAAATGTTATTTCTTCTGATAAGGGATGTTGATAGTGAGGGAGGTTGTATGTATATGGGGAAAGGGGCTTATGGAAACTCTCTGTATTTTCTGCTCAATTTTGCTGTGAAACTAAAGTTGCTCTAAGAAATAAGGTTGACTAGAAAGTAAATAGGAATTTCAATGCTTACACGGTCATACAGGTGATTATGTATATTGAAATATGTGATATTAATACAAATATAAATGACTAAATCACTATGATTCAAGATAATAACAATATTTCACAAATTGGTAAGCACTTTATAATTTAAAAATGAAGGAAAAATTCATGACATAAGAGAATATTAAGGTGACTATATTTTATTAAATATTGCCTAAAATGTTATGCTAGTAGTTACATCATTTCTAGATGAAAAATAATGAGTTTTGTGAAATATTTCTGTTTGTAAAATTGATGCTTCTAATTTGAAAAAATGCTAGGGGAAAAAGATTTGAATGGCGAAACAGCTTAGCAATCTCTAAGTTGTGTTTTTTGATCTCCCTTGGGTAGTAGTTTCAGAAATCTTGACATCTCAAGGTTGTTATTGTTGTTATATTTTTAAAACAGATTTAGAAGATCTCTGGCAGAAGTATTTCAGATACCTAAATGATAGTAGCCTTTATTTCTAAAGCAAACATCTTTTAAAATTCTAGTTTTCCCTTCCTTGTCTAACCTGAAATGTGATTAGTTCCAACACTTAAAATAAGTACAGTCATCCCTTGGTATCTGGAAGGGATTGGTTACAAGGATTCCCATGAGTACAAAAGTCCATAGATGCTCATTTCTGTTACATAAAATGCCTCAGTTTGCATGTAACCTCCATACTTAAAATCATCTCTAGATTACTTGTAATACCTAACACAATGTAAATACTACATAAATAGTTGTAATTTGTTGTTTAGGGAATAATGACAAGTAAAAATGTCTGTACATATTCAGTACAGGTATACTTTAAAAATTTTTTTCACCCATGGCTGGTAGATTCTGAGGATGCATAACCCATAGATATGAAGAATCCACTCTACGCAATTTTATTGCATTGAGCTGCATCAAATGCAAACAAAGTTTTTGTATTTTTATTCTCCTATTGATAATTTTTTACTGGATCTTTTTTCTTTCTTTTTCTTTACTAATTTAACTCTATTATTGCAAATTATTTTTATCTTGGGAATTAGTGTGACAAATGAACAATCATTTGGGATATGTTTTATAAGATATATAAGCATATTATGTATGGTGTCTATGCCAGTATGCTTTTAGGTCCTACATAAAGTTTGTGTTTTTATTTTATTTGGGGATGTAAGTACTGAAATTCTGGTTAAAATAAATTGTTTCCATTACAAATAGCCCAAGCAGGTATTTCCAAGAGCTAAAGATGTGGAAAGAGGCGTGTTCTAGTTGGTAATTACTCAGTGGCCTGACAATACTATTATAGTGGAATAAGGTAGCTATTTAACTTTACTTTATCTCTGGCAAACAAACAATACCAATTGAATTCCTACATGTTACATAATATTATTAAAGTTATGACAGATCATTGATTATTTTAAATATTACTATTTATTTATAGGGAATCAAGAGATAATTTTACAATTTGAATTTGCCTGTTATTTTCACATAAATTGAAATAAGAAAAACCAGTAAAAAGATGAAAAGAAGAATCAGAAATATGGAGTTGCATTTGAGGAAGCACATCATAAAAATAAAAATGATTGATAATTTTGATTAGAAGACTGTGATGTCAGGATTATAATTCAAACAAAAGTCAATATGTATGAAATATGAGAAGGCTGCTGCCCTTCTTCTTCTTTTGTTCTCTATTTGTAATCATAATTATTGTTATGGTTCAGATGTGAGGTGGTCCCCAAAAACTCATGTATGAGACACTGAAAAAGTTCAGAGGTAAAATGATTGGGTATGAGAGCTTTAACCTAATCAATGTGTTAATCCCCTGATAACATTAGCTGGGTGGTAACTGTAAGCAGGTGGAGTGTGGCTGCAGGAGGGGGGTTGCTGGGGGCGTGCCTTTGGGGCCTATAGTTTTTTCTTGGTGAGGGGAGCTCTCTCTCTCTGCATCCTGGTCATCATGTCCTGCTCCATATTTTCTTCTACACCCTTCCACCATAATGTGCTGCTTCATCTTGGGCCCAGAGCCTTAGAGCCAACCAACTATGGACTGAGACCTTTGAAATCCTGAGTAACAAACTTTTCCTCCTCTAAAATTGTTCTTGTCAGGTCTTTTGGTCACAGCAGTGAAAAAGCTGATTAAAACACTTACGATAACCAAACAATTCTGGAAAATGAGGCGAAGGCTATAGGGGCCTTATCTGAGCTGCCCACTTAGGAATTCAGTGATGATAACAGTTTATGTAAGTTATATTTTCATGAGTCTTCATTGGCTTTCTGAGACCAAGGAAAGGTTATTTGGTGCCTAAAGATCAGGCTTCTCAGAATATCAGAGAAATAAGAAATAACTATGATGAAATTGTACAGATTGCCCATTCTGAGGACAGAAATACTCTGGGGGACTTTGTGACCTGGTCCCTGACCTGAGACTTAATTTGTAATAATGTGGAAAATACATATTATGTTGTAGCCTTTAATTCTCTTTAAATTTATTTCCAGAGAATTCCTACAATTGAATAAGCAAGATTATATAACTGAAACTTTGGATGGCAACATAGAAATGTAAAGAACTATAACAGTTGAAAGGAAAAAAAAGCTTCAGGGAAAAAAAATATATATATCATCTCCCCACTTTGTGGTGGTAGCTCTAACCCCAGGAGAGAGAAGAGTGAGGTGAGGCAGTACCTACGTATTAACTACTGCAGGACTGCAAGACAACAGGGACCTTGGAAAGGCTGGGAAATGCAGAGAGGAATGAGCTACCCTGTCCTAGTATCAAGGGGAGGGCTCGGAAGAGAGTACATCCTAGGCAGAAACAAACAAAACAGAACAATGGGAACTGAAAACATGTCAAACATTTGCTGAATGGAAACAGTCAGTTACAATGATCACTATGGGGGTTAAAATTGATTTTCTAACGGATTTATAATGAAGGGATTTATTTTAACACAGTGGCTGGACTTAGATTTACTTTCAGCAGTGGGTGTTTTAAAGATCAACATGCCTCAACTTGTTAGAAATATGTGAGGTTAGCAAAGCTTTACTTGCTTAGTCCTTGGTGCCCCCTTTAAGTTGGTCCAAATCATCTGAGAGAAACCCAGGTTATAGTCTCATAGAATAAGGAAAAAGAGTCATTCATTCTATGCACCACACTAATAACACACCCTAAATTTGTACCATCTTTGAAGTCTTTGTCCACCACCTGGAATATGAAGAGACTGAGTGTATAGAGGATACTTTTTAGTGTTTAAGAGAATCTACTGTGACTTTGTTAAACCAGCATTATAATCACCCAAAGACCCATTTTCTAGGCCTTAGTTTGAATAGTTCTTTTAAAAAGAGACAAATATTTGAATATTATTCTTAGATAATTTCTCACTGACCTGCAATAGAAATTTGCACTTTGAGTTTTCAAGTATATATTTTGAAATTTTAGCCTTCTCCCTTGCAAGGACCGTTGGCAAAATCTCCACCACCTCTACTAATACATTCTACTTCTTATTAAGTTGAATTGTTATGATAAATAGCATCAGCTGTTGAATGCTTGGGATTGTTTTTAGTAAATCAATTTCCATTATGGTGATGTCTAAATATGGAAATACAGAGTCTTGCTAATAGAGACAGTCATTAAAACTAAAATTCATTAAAATTAGTAGGGGGCCTAAAAGAGTAATGACACTGGCTTATCGACATTTGAAGTTTTCTGTTTACAAGAATTACTTATTACCCAGCACAAAAGATTAGATGAAAAGAAGTAAGTTTTATCTCCAGCTGCACAGTTATGCATCATTTAGAAAGGTGAAGCAGATTGTGTGTATGAGTACTTGAGACGGGGATGATTGTGATGCTCTTTCAAACAAACTGAACTGAGTTTTTATCTTCATTGCCTTGAAGAGATAAAATAGGCAGTTGGCTGGAGGGAAAAGTCACCAGCAAGAGTTAAATTGCAGACCTCTCACTTTAAGGAATCTCATCTAATCAGGTTGCAGCAAGCCAGTGGAATCAGATCTGAGGCTGAACACACAGAGGGCCCCTTCAAAGACTTGCTTTCAAACCACTGGGACTCCTCAGATCATTTGTTCCCTGAGTGACTTCCCAGGCATTGACATTAGTGTCCTCTGTCCCTGCTGAGTGCTGCACACACTCCCGTGGCAGTGTGTGAAACAATGCAGAAATAGACTTTTCAGCAGAACCTCCTCCTTATTCAAAAAGGAAGAATCAAAATGCATATAAAATTCATCTTTATCTTTGGAAGGGAGCCTATAGATTAAGTTTCCATCTTCTCTGTAACAGAATTATCTGTAGTTGGTCATCCTGCAATGGGGCGTGCACAGACTTGAAACAAATCCTAATTTTGAATAATTACAAAACACAAGAAGCTCCTCCCTAATATTGATATGCAGTCTCTCTCACCTAAACTTCTGTACATTAATCTATCCATTGAGGTTACCAATTTAAAGCAATTCTCTTACTGCATTTATAAGCATCTCTTCTAATATTTTATAATAGTTCTCCCATCCCCACTAAGTCTTTGATTCCATGATAAATCCCTAATTCCTTCCAATATTTCTTATATAAAATGACAAGGACCTTTAATGTCCAAACCTCAAATCCCTGTACAATTTTGTCACAATACATTTTAAAATATGATAACCAGATATAAATCTAGTACACTACATATGACCTGACCATCATAGACTATGAAGGTCTAATTATATAGCCTCTTCTCTTAGTATACTAGAAGTTTTTATAAATGATTTTTATTGGCTTATATTATAAGTTTATTTACAGTTTACTAAAATACTTGCTTAGTACTTTTGGAATTTACTATTTAATTGACTTAATTGAAAAGTAATGCAGGATATTAGATATATCTTTGTTAAATTTACCTTGTTAGTTTTGATTTTGATCTTAATTCTTGACTCTGGATAATTTTTTATAATCTGTGTATTATATGCGACAAAAACAGAGAAGTAGTGAGCCTCCTGTTTCATTAGAAGATGACCTATAGGTGGTCGCTAATCCCTTTTAAGTAAGATTATTCAAATGGCTACAAGCCATGTAACTGCATGTGGTGTTTTAGCTTATCCTCAGGAGAGAATTCCTCAGCTGCTTTGCTGAAAAGGATGTCATGTCTTTAATAAATCTATACCTCTTCTTGGTGAGCACCAGCTTCCTTTGTTGAGTATTGACAAGTCATGTCATTAAAATCTGACCGAAATATTTTCAGGTATGTTTGTCAAATTTTTGACATCTCTACTTGGAATTTAAGTTTACCATCGAAAGAATTCACATTGTATGTGAAGAACAAAGTAAATTTTAAAAATAATTTAAAAATCACTAATGCTTTTCCATAATGGTGTATGCAAATTATTTTTAATATACTAGATTATGATAAATGATAAGTTGTAATGAAGCATTCAGAGCTTAAATCTGAATATCAGAGAATGAATTTGACTGGGGTCACTTAGAATGAGTGTGATGTTTGTTAAATGACACGTTCTTGGGCTTTGGCTTGTGAGGATGATGACTATGAAGGTACTGGTAACAATAACAATTTGAGATTTCAATATATTTATAATATATAATGCACCCATTTTCACATTTTCAATAAAATTTATTGAATTCAGTGAATTATTCTTTTCATCATGCAGTTTAGGAAAGCTTATGTCCTTACTTCTTCCTTCAGTTTCTCAGCATTTCTAAAAATTTACTACATGAGCTAAAATTTCTTTTGAATTCACCTCAGTTGAATCTATTCCTTTCCTGTTTTGGCACTGGCCCCAGATCATTATTTTTTTAGTTTATCATCTCCCTTGCCAAAGACTACTCATTATTGCCGAATATTTATGCCAAATGAACACCTGAAATTGTCTTGTCCACAAAAATGTTTTCTAATCACCAAAGAGAGTGGCTTAACTTCTTTCTATGACAATCATCTTCATATTTCTGATATTCTCATATCCTTTTCTATTTAGAGCAGAGGAAATCAGTCCTTTAACATACCATTCTAGAAATTTGTTATAAATCCATCTAACTTTAGATCATTTTAAAGATTAGTACCATGTTTTGGTAGTATTTCAAAAGAAAGAAGCATAGCCATATTATGATTGTAAAACTCTGGACAATAGAATTGTAATTCTTTCACCAGCACACTATATTATGGGATAACACTTTCAAGAGCATCTGAATGTGATTTTCTTTCAAGCTGCCAGTTTTATAACTTTGGCAAACATCTTTCTCTTTCTCTTTTGACATCTCTAGGCATTCAATTGTGACACATAGAAGGCTGTGTTTTAAAGGATGAAAAGCAATATTCTGCCCACAGTTCTGGCTGGCTTTCTCTATCATTTTTCCCTCAGAATTGTGCAATCTTTGAATTATTACAAAAAATATGAAAATGATCATTGCCACTGTAGGACATTGTCCAATGTGCTTGGAGAGTTTGAATTACAATCCTGCTCTTATTACGGTTTTGCATACAACCTACATCATACTAGAAAGATGTAAGTAATGAAGAGGGCAATGACCTTCTTATTTGACATCATAAAGAAGAAAGATTGTTTTTAAATATTTTCCTTAAAGTGAAAATTCTTCAAGTAAATTGAGGTATGATTATTGGCATTAGGAGGGACATTATAAAGTGTATGGTCCTTGATACAAGCCAAATCTTTTTTATAAAATATTATTTTTTTTTATAAAATATTATTTCACTCACTTGAATTCAGGATTGTTGATTATATGAAGGGTATAATGTTAACCAGATTTTCATTGTTGTGATCAAAATGCCTGAGCAGAACAACGTAAAGAAGGAAAAATTTATTTTGGCTTCCAGTTTTAGAATTTTTGATCATGGTCAGCCAAATCCATTGCTCTGGGCCCATCACGGCAGAAGGGCAGAGTGAAGGAAAGCTGTTCAGCTCTTGGCAGCAAGGATGCAGAGAGAGGAGGAGTGAGGGACAAAATATATACTCCCCAAGGTATGCCCTCAGTGACTCACCTCCTGCAGCCATGCCCCATCTTTCTGCAGTCACCACTCAGTAATCTATTCAAATCATCAACCTACAAAATTAAGTAATCTGCTGATTAGGTAATAACTCTCATAATCTAATCATCTCACCTCCTATGTTAACACAGGAGCTTTTGAGGACATCTATCAAAACCACAGTAGGCACAATTAAGGGTGTGTGTCTCTATTACAAGCCTAAATATATTTAACTAGGTATCTTAGACCATTACATTTTCATGTGTGCTTTTGAATTGGTAATGACTACAATCCTGCTCTTTGGATAAATTCTCCATAGGATCCATAACTGCCCTTGCATTACAAAGTGAGAGTGAGTAGAAATGATTGGTACACTTGACTATTATTCTCATGAGCTTTAGATGATCTTAATATTTTTCACTTGAGTGGCTATTAAAAAGTTCTATTTTTTCAGGCACAGATTTAAAACACCATAGAAAAAACAAAAAAAAAAGACATAGAAAGTTGGAAACGATTCATGCTGAAAGTATTTTTCTTGCCTGGGGAGTGCTATAGTTTTCTGGGAAATATTACAATAAAACTCTTGATATTTTTAGAATGCTTTTAACATAAAAAATCTGCTACATTTTCACATTGATTTGCTTTTCTTTCATTGCAAAATGAAAATCCCAAGCTTCAAGGGTTTTATATAAATGATTGCCTTTACTCTCTCCTTCTTCTATTTCCCATTTGCCTAGCTTGGGAGTACCTGGCTCTGTCTTTGGCTCTTCATGGGCATGAGGGAGTATCTGGAATATATCAGATATCTACAGCAGGGCCACTAAATCATGGATACTGAATGGGGTCATCCTAGTTGATGATGCTAGTGAAACAAGCATATATCCTGACTTTCAAGCTTCATGAAGGTATTTCAAATTTGTCTTTTCCTGTTGCTATAAAAAATTGAAAAAAATTAAAAATTAGAAAAACTAGTCACTAAGAAAGTGGACCTTATTATCAGAGAAAACCATTGTCATCATTACCACTGCAATATTTAGAAAGGACCACCACAAGTTCTAGAGCAAAGAGGGACTTTCTTGTTCTGAGAATGGAAACCCACATGGCAAATAACGAGTCCCCTAGGGATAGTGTATATAGACCAAAACTGAGGGTGGAATTTTCCAGAATTTTATTTCTATAATTAACTTAATGACCTTATATAAATAAATACTTCCCTCTGAGAATAACAACATCATTAGGAATTTCTGAACACTAATTCTGGTTTGTGCATCTCTTCTCCATTGTTTCTGGTTGCTTATCTTTTAAGGAGAAATGGTTCACTTTATGGAGGAAAGAAAAGAGGAAATAAATAATAGTCAAAACTAATGTGCATTAAGAACAAAGTGAAATTACTATTGGAGAGGCAATACTGACAAATGGGGAAAACAACTTTCAGCATTAAAAATCTATAAACTTCTAAAGTTTCAGTTTCTAAGGAGACTTAGAAACTGAATCAAGGGACAACAACCAAGGAACAACAACCAAGTCCTGGAAGACTGTCACCAATGTCTGTGTAGGAATAGTAGCACCAGAGGTATCCCTACTAAGTGTGTTAACAGACACCATCCTGTTGGAGAGGCAACAGGAAACCTTGCATAGGGTCACCTCTCTTTTTTTTTTCCTGATAACCACCACCTTCTTTTGATTCCTATTTCACTCATCCTATAACCTAATAGCTCTATATTCTCATACCTTACATCATACATATCATATCCTAATCCCTCCCCATCCCCCCACCGGCATTGTTTCTCTGTCCATCATTAGAAGCTATATAACCTTATGCAAATGTACTGGATATATGGTAGAAGATAACTGAACTCATCAATTTTATTTATAGCAAAAAATCTGTAAATGTCTAAAGAAGAGCTAATTGCTTTATGGCTACATATTCATTGCTTTGGGTGCTGTAAATATTGATCTCCCTCTTAAAGGTGAGGTATTGGTAATCTTCAGGGACACTTTAAGATTACAGGGTAGAAATTGCAATACCTCAGACCCACACTGGAATAGAGGAAGACACATAGATAATATGAAAAAAAAGGGAGGAAAGTGCCCCAAACAAACCAAGATACTACAATAATAGAATCCATTGACAGCACAGTTGATGAAATGTCAGAGAAGGAGTTCAGAGTGTACATCATTAAAATGATTTGTGAATTAAAGAATGACCTAAGTCAGCAAATACAGGCAAAAATTGATTAGTCCAACAAAGAGATAAGAGAGCAAATACAAGCAACCATTGATCACACCAACAAAGAGATAAGAGAGAAAGTACAGGTAGCAAAAGACTACTTCGAGAAAGAGATAGAGATTCTGAAAAAAAAATAAACAGAAATCCTTTTAAATGAAGGAAACAATAAACCAAATAAAAAACACTATAGAAATATCAGCAGCAGATTAGATAACTTGGAATACAGAACCTTAGACAATGAAGAAAAAATATAAAATATCAAAAATAAAGCTGACCACACAGTGAAGATGTTAAGAAACCATGAACAGAACATTCAAGAATTATGGGATAACATCAAAAGACCAAATCTAAGATTTATTGGGATAGAGGAAGTCACAGTTTCAAACCAAAGGAATGCACAACCTCTTCAATGAAATAATGTCAGAAAATTCCCCAAAATGAAGAATGATTTGGAAAATCAAATATAAGAGGCTTACAGGACACAAATTGTATAACATTACAACAGATCTACACCAAGGCACATTATAATGACAATACCTAGCATACATAATAAGGATAGAATTTTAAAGGCTGCAAGAGAAAGGATTCAGATTACTTATAGGGACAGGCCAATTCGAATCTCAGCAGATCTCTCAACCCAGGCTCTTAAAGCTAGGAGATCCTAAAACAACATATACCAAGCTCTGATGGAAATGGATGCCAATCAAGATTCTTATAAGCAGCAAAATTAAGCTTCAGATTTTACAAAGAAATAAAATCTTTCCATGGTAAATAAAAGTTAAAATTTACAGTGAGAAACCCTGTACTACAGAGCATTCTCAGCAAAACATTCCATGAGGAAAAAATGAATAACAACAATGAAAATATGCAAAGAGAGGAACAGCACTAAACTAAAATGACTGGGAATATAAATCATATTTCAATAATAACTCTGAATGTTAATGGCCTACACTCAGCAATTAAAAGACATAGAATGACATATTGGATTAAAAACAAAAAGACCCAACAATATGTTGCCTTCAAGAAACTCATCTCACATGAAAAGATATCCATAGACTGAAAGTGAAAGGATGGGAAAAAATGTATTACTCACACGGACCACGTAAACAAGCAGGTGTTTCCATCCTCATATCAGATAAAGTGGACTTCAAACCAAAGTTAGTGAAAAGGGACAAAAAAAGACAGTTCATACTACTCAAGGGAACCATACATCAACAAGACATAACAATTATAAATATCTATGCTCCAAACAATGGGGCATCTATGTATATTAAATAAACCCTTCTCAACTTCAAGAATCAAATAGATCACAACACAATAATACTGAGTGACTTTAACATATCTCTTTGACCACTGGATAGATCATTCAAACAGAATTTATACAAAGAAACTATAGAACTCAATAAAACAATTAATAATTTAGACTTAACTGACATATATAGACTATTACATCCATCAATGAGTGAATATACTTTTTTATTTGCAACACATGGATCCTTCTCCAAAATAGACCATATGTTATGCTACAAAACAAGTCTTAGCAAATACACAAAAATAGAGATCCTACCCTGCATTCTAATTCACCATATGGAATAAAATTAGAAATCAATGACAGATTAAAAAATAGAAACTACTCTAACACCTGGAGACTAAATAATAAGCTACTGAATAATGCATGGATAACAGAAGACATCAGAGAGGAGATAAAAAAAATCTTAGAGATAAATGAGAACTCCAATACAACATATCAAAATCTCTGGAACATTATATAGGAAGTGCTAAGATGAAAGTTTATTGCATTAAGTTCATTCATTAAAAGAAGAAAAAGTCAACAAATAAATGACTTGACATCACATCTTAAAGCCCTAGAAAAAGAATAACAAACCAACTCTAAAAGTAGTAGAAGACAGGAAATATTTAAAATCAGAGTGGAAATCAATGAAATGGACACAAAAGAAACAACTAAAAAAATTGACAAAACACAACGTTGGTTCTTTGAACACATGAATAAAATTGATGTAAACCCTTAGCCATCCTAATAAAAGGAGAGAGAAAATTCAAATTAATAAAATTTGAGATGAAAAAGGAAATATCAGAACGGACACTATAGCAGTACAGAATACAATTAGAAACTATTTTGAAAATTTATACTCCATAAAATAGAAAACCTCAAAGACACTGACTAATTTCTACAGGCATATGATCTACCCAAGCTGAACCAAGAGGATGTATACAACTTAAACAGATCAATTTCAAGCAAGGAAATAGAAGACACCATCAAAAGCCTACCAATAAAGTAAAGCCCAGGACCAGATGGATTCTTAGCCAAGTTCTACAAGACCTACAAAGAAGAATTAATACCAATACTCCTCAGATTATTCCATGAAATACAAAAGGAGGGAACCCTTCCAAACTCATTTTAGTATCTTCCCAATAACAAAACCAGACAGAGACACATCAAGGGAAGAAAATTATAGACCAATGTCCCTGATGCAAAAATTCTCAATAAAATTTTGGCAAATGGCATTCAAAAACATATTAAAAAGATAGTGCACCATGATCAAGTGGGATTCATTCCAGAGAAGCAAGATTGGTTCAACATACAGAAATCAATAAATGTAATCCATCACATTAATAGACTTAAAGACAGGAATCACGTGACTATATAAATTGATGCAGAGAAAGCATTTAACAAAATACCGCATGTTCAAAACACTAGAAAAACTAAGGATAGTAGGAACATACCTCAACATTATAAATGCTATGTATGCTAAACCCAAGGTCAACTTCATCCTAAATGGAGAAAAACTGGAAGTATTCCCTCTAAAAACAGGAACAAGAGAGGGATGCCCTCTTTCACCACTCCTATTCAATATAGTCCCTGAAACTCTATCCAGAGCAATTAGACAGATGAAAACAATTAAAGGGATACAAATAGGAAAATAACTCAAACTATCATTATTTTCCGACAATATGATTCTATACTTAGAGGGTTCAAAAAATTTCACCAGAAAACATCTAGAATTAATAATTCAATTCATCAAAGTAGCAGGATATAAAATCAATACCCATAAATCAAATGCGTTTCTATATATGTGATGAAACCTCTGAAAGAGAAATTAAGAAAACTACCCCATTCACAATAGCCTCAAAGAATAAAATAAAATAAAACACTTGGGAATCAACAAGAGGCGAAAGATCTCTATAATGAAAACTACAGAACACTAAAGAAAAAAATTGAAGAAGACCTTAGAAGATGGAAAGATCTACTATGCTCTTGGATAGGCAGAACTGATATTGTCAAAATGGGCATACTACACAAAGTGCTATAAAGATTCAGTGCAATTCCAATTAAAATCCCAATGTCATTCCTTATAGAAATAGAAATAGAAAAAGCCATCATGAAATTCATTTGGAAAAATAAGTGATCCCAAATAGCTAAAGCAATCCTTAGCAAGAAAAGTGAAGCAGGAAGCATCACGATACCAGATCTTAAACTACACTACAAAGCCATAGTAACAAGAACAACATGATATTGGCACCGAAATAGACATGTAGACCAATGGTACAGAATTGAAGACACAGAGGCAAACCCACATAAATACAGTTATCTCATACTAGACAAAGTCACCAAAACACACATTGGAGAAAAAATAACTTCTTCAACAAGTGGTGCTGGGAAAACTAGAAATCCATATGGACCAAAATGACACTAACTCCTTATCTCTTACCATGCACAAAACTCAACTCAAAGTGGATCAAGGACCTAGAAATTAGACCAGAGACCCTACACCAAGTAGAAGAAAAAGTAGGGCCAAATCTTCATCATGTCAGATTATGGCCTGACTTCCTTAACAAGACTCCTAAAGTACAAGAAATAAAATCAAGAATCCATACATGGGATGGATTCAAACTAAAAAGCTTCTTTTCAGCAAAAGAAACAATCAATGAAGTGAAGAGAAATCCTACATCTTGGGAACAAATTTGTGCCACACGTATGTCAGGTAGAGCACTAATCACCAGAATATATGAAGAACTAAAAAAAAACTTTACACCAAGAAAACAAACAACCCAATCAATAAATGGGCTAAGGAGCTGAACAGATACTTCTCAACAGAAGATATACAATTGATCAACAAATATAGGAAAAAATGTTCAACATCTTTAGTAATTACAGAAATGCAAATCAAAACTACTCTAAGATTTCATCTCACTCTAGTCTGAATGGTAGTTATCAAGAATACAAGGAATAACAAGTGTTGGCGAGGATGTGAGGGAAAAGGCACATTCATACATTGCTGGTAGGATTGCAAATTGGTTCAGGCAATCTAGAAAGCAGTATGAGATGCCTTAGAAAACTTGGAATGGAACCACCATTTGACCCAGCTATCCCACTCCTTGGTCTATACCAAAAGGACCTAAAAACAGCCTACTAAAATGATGCAGTCACATAAATGTTTATTGCAGCACAATTCACAATAGTCAAACTGTGGAACCAACCCAGATCCCCTGGGTTGTTGAATATTACACAATGGAATATTACTCAGGAATAAAAGAGAATAAAATTATGGCATTTGCAGATAAATGGATAGAGTTAGAGCATATCATGCTAAGGGAAGTAAGCCAATTTCAAAAAACCAAAGGCTGAATGTATTTTCTGATAAGTGGATGCTAATCTATAAAGGAGGGAGCATGGACTGAGTAGAGGAACTTTGGAATAGCCAAAGGGGAGGGAGGGGAAGGGCATGGGCATGGGAAGAGCAAAGATGTTGGAATGAAATGGGCATCATTACCCTATGTACATGTATAATTGCACGAATGTTGTGACTCTATATTTTGTACAACCAGAAATGTGAAAAATTCTGCTCCATTTTAGGCAATGAAGCAAAGAGCACTCTGCTGTCATGTATAACTGATTAGAACAAATAAATTAAAAAAAAAAAAAGAAAAAGAAAACCATGGAGAGGAAACCTAGAACTCAATGATCAAGAAATTAAACACAAGCTGGGTGAGGTGGCACATGCCTGTAATCCCAGCACTTTGGGAGGCTGAGACAGGAGAATCTCGAGTTCAAAGCCATCCTCAGCAACGGCGAAGCACTAAGCAACTCAGTGAGACCCTATCTCTACATAAAACACAAAATAGGGCTGGGGATGTGGCTCAGTGGTCGAGTGACCCTGAGTTCAGTCCCCAGTACCAAAAAAAAAAAAAAAAAAAGAAATTAAACACAATCCTTTCACTCTCTTATTTCTAAAATCATGACAGCCCTCTTTTTATCCCAGAACAGTTTATAATAAGAGAAGAAGAAATGATAAATTATTGTTAAAACACTTATTCCCATAAACAATGCTTTTAGCTATTGTCAAGAAAACCAAGACTTTGCTTTTGGGGGAACAAATCATCTAAAATAAGTACCAGTAATACATTCACAGAAACTAGAAAATTTTGTGATACACATAGCTTTATTAAATGCAAGAATAGTGGATTTCCACCTACTGGTACTTTGTAACTGATAATGTACCTAAAATCCTTCATCTAAAAGAGTTTTATAACTTTGTTAAGGGAGCTCTTTTTAAAGGTAGTTCTGGATAAATCCTTTTGTAATGTGAGTAATACCTCTTCATTGGTCTGCCATGGAAGTCAGAATTTGGTAGACTGTTTTCTTAAATCATGAGATTACCTATATGATAAGAAAAAAAAAAAGCTGTGAACAACATTTCTCTGAAGATCCTCCTTAGCTGCTGCTGGTGGTAATGGTTTGGGAATGGAGGCCAACTTGTAAAAACAATGCTTAATGAGATAACTCACTTTCCCAAACACATTGTCTAAACTCTCTGACTTTGTTTTGCATATTCAACTATTTGAGTGGACCAGCTTGTTTCTTGATCACACAGAAAATTTTGAGATGTGGTAATTTTTAGTAAAGAACTCAAAGCAGGGACTTTTCTCTCTAAGAAGCATTCTTCCTTCCATATCTCTTCTCAGTTCCTTGTCCATCCCAATTATCATGGAGGATAGGAGAAAATGCCCCTGCTAGATCCAAAGCATATTGACTCTTTCTAACAAGCTGAAGCTTACTGGGAAAGTTAAAGAGGAAAGTTCATTCCCTGAGAATTTCTCAACCTAGGTTATGGCAGGTTCTGAGAAATTCAGAAATGAAAGAGCTGGATCATTATATTGCTGTTCTCAGGTTTAAACATAAGTAAACATATGCTTTGGTTGATATTAAGACCAGAAGGAGAAATGGCCATTTTGATATAGACCCAAGAACCAGGAACAGATAGAAGTGAATTGGAAATGGAGAAAATTAATCCCAGGGCTTCATTGATAATTATGCAGTTTCAATTCCCTTCATTCATTTGTTAACTTATTCTTCTGTTTATTTAATATATATCTGAGTACATAGCTGAGTTCCAGGTACAGATATGTATTAGGAATACAATTTTCAACAAACTGTTCTCTACTCTCAAGGAGTATATGTATCTTTGCTAAGTAAAAGCATACTATACTGTAAAAGAACATAGTACACACCCATTAGAGTTTATTAAAAATTATTCTCAATCCTTGCATCATGTTAATGCTACATGGACTTAAAAGAAAAATAATTACTTTAGTTATTGTTCTGCAGAGGTTATCTAAATATAGTGGGCACTATGCTATTATTATGGATAAATTCTCATGCCACCTACACTCAATTTGATCAGAGTGTCTTATGTGTGAAAGGGTGCACTCACCTTTGCAGTGTTGATTTGTATTTTGGGTGGAGGCTGTTTGGGGAACAAATACTGAGCACCAGGTGTACATTTGTCTCCATAAAGAATGTGTAGATTTACACATTTTGGTACTCACTCTCTAGGCATTTTCAGTCTTTCAATCTAGCCGTACAAGAACTTTTAAGTCTAAATATGCCATAGTTATTTTTTACTTAAAATGCACAAAAGTATGTTCTTCCATTTATAATCTCTGCAAATACAAAAAAAGAGAAAGAAACAGAAAACAGATCGAGCCTTCAAAATTTCCCAGCACAAGCAACAGACTTAAGATTTTGATCTGAAATAAAGAGTATATATAGTTTCCTTTGTTCTCGACGTGTCTTAGAGTAACATCAGTGTTGCTTGTCTTGCAAACTTGCCTTGTTTCCCAGACACAAAACCTCTCACAGCTAGGTTTGCAGGAGTTATAGAATCTCGCTAGATCCAAAATAATGATAGGAAATAGGTAAAAAGTATTTATGGGTTTGCAACATTTCTGATGTTTCATTTTTCAACTCTAGCAATTCTTGTGGTCCCTCCTAACCTCTTCTTTTCCACACCAATTTAACCTCTACTGTGAGGTGCAAGCTGCTGATAGAGAAGGGAAGATTAAACCTGAGTATTGGTGCAGAAAACTAACCTTATCCTTTGAAGTTGTTTTACTTCAACCAGAGGAGGTAAAATTGCATGAAGTAAGCAAACCAGTAAAATATTCCATAAATATTAGTTGCTATGGTTTTAAATACAAATTTTACTGAATTTTAAGAAGATGTTCTCTGTTTTTTGTTAAATAGTCCAATGATAATGAATTTTTCAACTTGCCAGTTTCACTGTCTTTGCTGCTCCCATGGTAAAGAGTGAAACTAGGCAGCAAAATTCAAATAAGATTTCTCTGTGATAGGTTCAGGTCCAGAAAAGCAGCCAGAAAAGAGTTAACTGTTACTTTTTCAGTTTGCTTTTTCAGATCCTGTCTCCTTCCCAAACTTACTTCATTTAGTACTCTTCTTCCTTTGTTGTGGTACCAGTTAAGCATACAAATCTGTCTGGACTTCAGGAACTAATATAATGCTTTCTTAAATATGTAATAATGTTTCCATTGTGTTATGCCTACTCATGTACTATGAGTTCCCTGAGGACAGGCTGCCTCTCTAGTTCATGTTTGCATGAACATGTAAGAGAGTAGTAGCTGCTTGAGTGAGTGAAGTCCAGATATTTCTGATCCATTTCACAAAAGAATTAAATTATTATTATTTAAGTCAGGTAATTACCAAAACACATACCATTAAATCTCAAAACAAGAAGTATGCCTAATTATTATTGATAAGAAAGATTGACATTGATAGTAACAGCTTTTCAGAAGGTCAGAACCATCCTCAAGGCTATGCAATCCCCCTCTCCAAAAGTATTCAGAGAGCATAGTAAATTAAGTCTCTATTAACTAAGATTTAATGTTTAGTCTATACATTAGCTAAGTATAGATATTTATTTGCATTTTTTACTTCCTTCTTTAAATACTCTAATTTTAATTTTTAAAAACCATTTAATCATTATCTGAAACAAATCAGATATTTCTTTTTTTGCCATAAACCTTTAGGCAATATTTAATACAAGAATAAAAATGCCAAATAACATAATAAACGAGGGATTTAATTTACTTCTATTCTTTCCAATATAATAGATCTCTATGTTTCATTGGGGAAAATAATTAGGTTTTTGTTTGAGAGAAATAGTCACACAGCTGGAAAAATAGAAAGTTTCAATTCGCAAACAGTTTTAGATCAGAAAATCATGACTATAATTGCACATTGCCACCTTAATCAAGTCATTTATTTGTGTTTCTCTTAATAAATGTCAAATAATTTTTAAGGACTAATTTCCAAAGTTTTGTCTAACATTTTTACTTACATTTTTAATCCTGAAATGAAGAAAAATGACTTAAAAATTCAACTTAATGTAAATATTTCCACACCTTATTTCACGCTCACTAAACATCCTCTAAAAGGGACAAGCATTTTTATTCCCTTTGACAGAGAGGGAGATTAGGGATCAGAAAGGCTTATCAAATCATTTACTCAAGGTCATATATCCAGTAAAAAACACAAAGCTAGAATACTTGCAGATTTATTCCTTTTCCATTGTTCTTTCTGTGTTAGCAATCTGTTTCTCTACAATCTAGACAGTACACATACATTTAAACACACACACTCTTTTTCTTTATATTCACAGTAATCTTGTTTTTGACAACAGAAATTACACAACTGTTTGGGTAAAGACTCTACCTTAAAAAAGGCTAAAAGTACTTGAAACATTAGTTTTAAGCCAATGTATAGCCCAAACCCTAACACATGACAAGTTATTTAAAGAGTCACAACAGGTCCAAGGTAAGTACATCTTCTCTTCTCTAGACCACTTTTGTCCCCCAGCTGTAGTTTCTACTGCACATACTGGCTCATGGAAATTGATTTAAAATAAAAGGTGTCATAATTATCTGTAGGAGTTTTTATTTACAATTCCCTATGAAGCTTTGAAGGACTAACTCATGTGACCTTCTTGGTTTTATAATTTTTAGCACAACTGCCTTTACTCTACAGATGTATAATCACTCTTGCTATTGTATCATTCTGGAATTACAAAAATGGTTTTAATAGAAACATTTGAGTGTAATATTCATGCTTTACTCTTAAAATCAAGAGTTTTGCTATTTTCCTCTTCCCTTTGTCAAGAGATGATTTATAATCATATGATAATGAAAAGGAAGAAGTTGTGATTATTTTTAGTATCTTTCTTTATTCAAATGTGATAATTTAAGACAGTCTATTTTGAGTCATAAAAGGCAGAAAGATTCAATAATTTAAAAGTAATTGGAAGATCCCAATGGCCAATAAACAAACAAAATTAAACTCAATGGCATTAGATAAACTCATGATAAATCATAAACCATTGTTTCTGAGTGAGAGAAGGAATTATTTATAAAAAGTTGTATTTGGGAGTTTAAAATCAAAACCAATAAATTTAATTTCATATATTAATTTTAAACCATAATTAGGATCACAGCCCATTAAATGTTATGCTCAGACTCTTCTCTTTTTTAGCAACCAAAATAATACTAAGTTAATTTATGAAAATATAATATCTGGGTATAAAAGTATATCTATTCTTGTGGTAAGAAACAGAGTTATCTTAAAAATGTATAAAATAATTAATGAAAATTTTAAGAAGTGGATGAGAAGATGACTGTTTGGAACCAGGAGTTCTGGAGATCATCAAATGGACAGCAAAAAGTCTCTGATAAGCGTATACTCACAAGTAGCAGTAATGATTATTGGTCCATGTTAAGTTCGTGTAGCTTTGCTAATCAGTGCTGGTTAACATTCAAATAATGAAAACTTTCAAATAATAATTTCATTATGGTTAGATCTGGTTGCAAGGTTGTGATGTTTAGTCGAAAAGTTTTGCTTAAAGCCTACTTAATTTATATACAAAAGATTGGTCTGATAAGCCCATTTTGGCACTTAAAACAACAGTCATTTATTAAACTAATGGCCACTTAAAATATTTAATAAAGGTTTCTTTGAGAAAGAAAATTATAACTGAAACCACTATACTGATCACAAAGGAATACGCTGGTGATACAAATGATAACGATGGATGAATGAGCAAAGATCAGAGCCCTTCATTTGTAAGTGGTACCTAAACAGATCAATGAATGGACATGTCCCCAGCACTTCATTCAAGTTTTGATCACTGACAGTTTCTAGAATTGAATCCAAGCTGCCTGGAATCTACAAAAATTAAGTGATAAACATTGACTTATAATATAACTAAAGTTTTTAGGGACAGCAGATCTTAATGTCTATAGCTTTGGTCTTCAGATTCAAATTATGGTAACTAAGAATGATGCAGATTATGCTAAGAAATACTAAATTGTATGGACCGATATTTGTACAGACTGTACCAAATAAACTTGTTGTTGTTCGTTTATTTTTCCATGCTCAATAGTGAAAAATTAAATAGTTTTGAGAGAGATAAATTTGGGAGGTATAGATATTAGATAAAGACAAGTCCTCCAACAGTACAGTTAAACACATTGAGGATGTAAGAAAGGTAATCCAATGACCCTACAGGTGCCCTTCTTAACTGAAACCAGTATCTGTAAGTCCCATTAATTTGGAAAATCCTTGATTTATACATTGTGTGCAGTATTTCTTGGATGGCTACTCAAATATCTACCATTTTTATTTTCTGAAGAAAAAACAGGTAGAACTAAAATCCTAGGCACTTCTTAAGAAGGACTTCCTGACGTTTAGTGTCAAATTGTACTTTGAAAAAGTAGCAAGTTACAATTTTCCCCAATAATGTACAAAAAGGCTTCTATTTTGAAAATTCTCTTTATTCTTGAAAAACCCCATTAGGAATTTATCTGTCTTTAATACCTTTGATTCTTTATAAATTTATTTTCAACAAGGAGGTCAGAGTAAACTGCAGATGGTAATAGCTGCCAGAATAATAGCATGCAATAAAACAAAGTTGTACTTGATAGTTCTTAGCACAGCAAATGTCTATAACTGTGAACAACTGAATTCTCAAATCTGGAGGATGGCTATAGCAAATGAATGGGTAATTATTTATAGTTAATAAATTAATTCTATTGTATGAATTCTGGAGAGCATTGTTTAAAAAATATCACTGAAATTATTATTAGTCAAAATATCCATCAGCAATTCAAAGGTTAAAACAAAAGCTATCCCACTTCTTAATTTATATGCAAAGGTATAAATTTATATCCATGTACTATAGTGACTCAGATACATCAATGTTTATAGCAGCTAAATTCACAATAGCCAAACTACGGAACCAACTCAGATGCCCTTCAAAGGATGAATAGATAAAGAAAATGTGGCATATATATGCAGTGGAATATTACTCAGACTTAAAGAAAAATGAAATTATGGCATTTGTAGGTAAATGGATGGAGCTGGAGGATATCATGCTAAGTAAAATAAGCCAAACTCCCCAAACCAAAGGCTGAATATTTTCTATGATATGCAGATGTTAATTCACAATAAGGGTGGGGGCCCTAGGAAAAAACAGAAGTACTTTGCATTAAGCAGAGGGGAGTGAAGGGAGCGTATGGGGTGCTGGGATAGGAAGGACAGTAGAATGAATCGAACATTATTACCCTATGTACATATATGATTATATGACTAATGTGATTCTACATCATGTACAACCAGAAGAATGAGAGGTTATACTCCATTTTATGTATGATGTGTCAAAATGCATTCTACTGTCATGTATAACTAATTAGAACAGGTAAAAAACAAATTTAACACTGATAAGAATTTATAGGTATTGCAGAGAACAAAACTGCAGCATATGCAAACATCTAATAAAAAGTGTAGATAGTTGTAATAATTTTGAAGTCTTTGCTAAGCCAAAGGGTAGTTTTAATATGAGGGGATAATCTTAATTCTTGCATAGAGGCATAATTCCATCAGTGATACAGATGGGATGAGTAGTAAGACAGTAGTTAAGAAGAAAGTATGGAATAATTGTCAAACAAACATAAGCACCTCTATATTATTTTGCATTAAAGTTAATTTCATTTTGTCAGGGATTGTGGCATAAAAGCCACCATGGTATTCTACAAAATGATTTCAGAGTCTACATTTTAATACTAGGGACTTGGGTTGCATTTTATATTTTAAAAGGATATTCCAGTCAGCATTTTAATCATATTTTAAGATCATTTATCATTTATCATTCCAGTTTGTAAACAATCCGTAGAATTTATTAATAACTTACCATATGTTGAGCTCTGGGTTAAAATACTTTGCTGACACAATAAATGTAAAAATAAGTCCTTAACTAATAGCTCAACTAATGCACAGAGAGGTCAGCTCTGATTCAAATAATTTTCCTAAAGTTCATGTACTGAAAATTGATCCCTAAATTCATATGTTGATTGTATTTGGACGCAGGGCCTTTGGGAGTTGAGGGTTACACAGAGTCCTGAATGTGGACCCTCATGATGGGGTAGTTGGCTTTATGTGAAGAGGAGGAGGGCCCTGAGCTCACGCTCCCTTGCTTTCTCCAAGTATTGTCCTTTGCCATGTGATCATGGAACAAAAGAGCAACCACTAGATGCCAGCATCTTGATGGTGGACTTCCCAGCCCCTAGAACTGTAAGAAATAAATTTCTTTTCTTTATAAATTACCAACCAATGGTATTATATTATAACAACAGCAAACAACTAAGGCCTAAAGTGTGGCAGAAATACAAAGTGAAGGATGGTGGACTTTTACTTTTTTTTTTGGTACCTGGGATTGAACTCAGGGGCGCTCCACCACTGAGGCACATCCTCAGTCCTATTTTGTGCTTTTATATAGAGACAAGGTCTCACTGAGTTGCTTAGCACCTTGCCATTGCTGAGGTTGGCTTTGAACTCGCGATTCTCCTGTCTCAGCCTCCCAAAGTGCTGGGATTACAGGCATTCGCCATCATGCCCAGCTGAACTTCTAGTTTTTATAAAAATAATCAGAGGTTTTTGTACTGTCAAAAAAAAATGGAATAATTTGCCATTGAATAAAATATGAGCCCTTGTTTGGAAAGTCATAAAAAAAAAAAGGTCAATACATTGTGTAAACACAGGGTTACCTCATATAAGTCACAAAGTGTTTAGAACCAGATTGTTCCAATTCACCACTTCATCTCTTCCCAGTAGAACTCTAATTTTCCCTATCCCCCCATAGATCTGGGTAAATGGTCCAAAATATATTTTTTTAAACTAAATAAGAAAGGAAGGAAGGAAAGAAGGAAGGAGAAAGGAAGGAAAAGAAGGGATGAAGGGAGGGGGAATTAGTATGAAGTCATGTAAATTTCTCTACTAGCTGCAGATAAAAATAGTTGCCTTTTAGGTATCTGTCAACGATTATAACTCTCCCTAACTTCTTTAAATAAACAAATTAAACTATTTGACCAAATACTAAATTTATCATCTACATTTTATTGCTTTATAATATTATTTTATTGCTGAATAGTGCCACAGAAATACCCACGGAGCTGGAAACCTGGGCTTTCAAATATGGTAATGTTTATCTACATGGGCCTCTTGAGCATTTTAAATATAGCTAGTTCAGCTGAGAAAATAATTTTTAAATCTTGTTAAATTTTAATTTTAATAGTCATATGTGGCTAGTTGCTACTGTAGTGGACAGCACAATTCTAGACTAAATACCCTGAAAGCAAAGTCTATGTATATGACCATGTGTATGTCAATGTATGTGTATATGTATATCTACCACTGAGTCCTGGATAAGAAGGACCTTATAATATATACTCAAAGCCATGTTTAATTGGCCCTGAAAATGTTCAGTAACCTTTTCAGAGTGATAATTGAATCTTTTACTCTCAGTAATGATTTTTTATCTTTTATTTTATTATTTTATTTATATGTGGTGCTGAAGATTGAACCCACTGCCTCTCACATGGTAGGCAAATGCTCTACCACTGTGCTACAACCCCAGCATGATTTTTTTATCTAAAAAATGTCAGTTTTTAGTCCAAGAAAAAAATCAATGTAAATTTAAATGTTCCTTACCTTGATTGTTTAGGAATTATATATAAAATATAACCCAATCATTGTGCTGTTACATATCTTTAAGTCATGGCAAGGTCAATCAAGAAGATAGCTGTAAGATTTTCTCCTTGAGGTGTAGGCTGTGGTCTATACTTTAGTTTTTGGGCCATGAGTCCAAAAACAGACCAGAGTTAAGTTCTGTGGATACTTTGTTAATATGTAACCTGGAATAGGGACTTTCTTTGTCCCCACAGTCACTATAGAGGCTGAACAATGGAAAGCTTTTTCCAATCTCTGCCAAAGCTTAGAAACTTTGTTATCTAGGAATTCCCAACAGAGTTAGCACGAAGGACCTTTTGCAAGTCATCTTATAAGATTCTTTTGAGATGGCTCAAAATAAATAAAATGACATTGGCTTCTATTATAATCGCAACTTATATTGGAGTGAAGAAAAAATAGTGCCATTTTGAAAAAGAAAAACAAGCTAGCATAATTATACTTTAAAGTTTCTCTTTATTCACTATGAGTTTCTCTCTGGGTCACAATTTCAACAATGGCAAAACCATAAGAAACAAATTTTACTTCTTTGAGAAACCTAGCTATTTTCTGTGCACTTGTGATAGACCATTAACAATATTAACTATTACATGATAGATTAAAATGCATGAACAGTACATAAGGTAATTGAAGTAAAACTCAACCATAAGGTCTTTATCTATAGAAAAATTTCTGTATAGATGATATTTCCATTTTTTTCTATAAAAGCAGGCTTTAGCACACTTAAAATTAATCCACAGGACTGATTTACACACATTCTTACAAAGAAGTATATGGTTGGCAGTGCCAAGTCTCAGGAATTGATAGGAATCTTGGAGGCCTTTAGGTTATAGATCTTACTGTGTTAGGGAGTCCCATCTTTTGTATTTGTGAATTTGCCTACTTGCCTTATCATAGTTTGTTTGAGTTGCTATAACAAAATACCATAAACTGGGTGGTTTGTAAACAATGCGGATTCATTTCTGGTGACTGGGCAATGAAAGATCAAGACCAGCAGATTCAGTGTCTGGTGAAGTCCTGCTTCCTGGTTCACAGATGGCTACCTTCTCCCTGTGTCCTTACATAAGGGAAAGAGGGAACAAGGGAGCTTTAGAGTTACTTTTAGAAAGGCACTAATCCCAAACACAAAGACTCCACCCACATGATCTAGGTACCTCCCAGAGGCTCAACTATTTAATGATTAGGACTTTGACATATGAGCCTGAAGAAGACATAAACATTCAGTCTATAGCAAGTCACCAAATCCATAAGAGCTGGGCTTTCATAGTGATCACAGATATGCAGAAATTGGCAAAAAATGTTTGAATTCCAGGTCATGTATTAACAAAGTATCTGTAGTACTTGACTCTGTTCTTCTTTTGGACTCATGGCCCAATGCACCTGTTTCCTAGCTGAGACCAAACAACAACCTTCTGCCTTCTTATTTCATATTTTAAGCAAATCTCTTTGTGACGCAACACAAAAATCTCAGATTTTTATGCATTTTTTTTGGTGACTTCACTGTTTAAAAATCTCTCAAGTATAGTGCTGGAGTGCTTTCTGTGGTTCTGAAACCCAAGAGGGCTGTGATATGTTTCTTGGAGAAAAGAGATTTGTTAGCTCAGCTTTAATCAGACATGAATTACAGTGCTCTTGGCTTAGTTCAATGTTAATGAATCAACAATATATACTAAAAAATGGTGTCCCTAAACAGAAACAAATAAAGCTAGATTATGTATTGATTAATTGGTGAAAATGTCACGATCAACAATCTAACCTTTCTTTACCCTAGAAGCAATAGTTCAATATTCAAGGCAATTTTATGCAACATAACTACTGTGAATAAACAAAAATCAATTGTATATATTGGAGGAACAGGAAATATTAGAGGCATTTAATTACTATTGTCCAGGGAATGTTACTTATGTCCATAATGGGCTCTAGACTCCAAATTGGGTATTAGGATAGTAGAGACTGAAAAACTTCTGAGACGTTTTTGTGTTTTGTTTTCTTACTCTGCATGCATGTACATACATTAGCTTGAGGTTTCAAATTCCCTGACACACACACACACACACATCTTTTCCTATGGAATAAGATTCAGAATTTCCATGAGTCCATGACTCAATTAAAAACAAGAAAAGAAAAAAATCCCAGCGGCTCAGAAGTCTAAGGTGGGAGGATTGCGAGTTCAAAGCCAGCCTCAGCAAAAGTGAGGCACTAAGCAACTCAGTGAGACCCTGTCTAAATAAAATACAAAATAGAGCTGGAGATGAGGCTCAGTGATAGAGTGCCCCTGAGTTCGATCCCCGGTACCAAAAAAAACAAAACAAAAAACAAACAAACAAAAAACAAGATAAGAATTACTATGGCTTGGATTTTGTCATGTGGCAGTGGCTGACAGGGTATAGCAGGGATTATCCAGCACGGTGTGGTGGGAAATGAAACTTAAATGGCTTGAAGGGAAGAAAGATCAGAGAGTCTTTTAGACCTTTTAACAAATAAGAATTGTACATCCATGAGGGGGAAAAACAAAAACAAAAACTTGAGAAGACAGAGTCTTGAATCCTATGAGGAATTTGGGAACTTTGATCCTTTGGGTATGTCTGTTTTACTAAACAAACAAACAAACAAACAATAGAGGCTCATAAAGGCCTCGGTATAAGAAATCATGTACAAACTTCTAGTTCATAGTTGTAAATCTACATATTTTAATTTATAATTAAATTTAAATTCAAAGAAAAATATCTTGGTTTTAGATTGGCAGCCTACAGAAGTGGTTTGTGGATGTTGACAGGTTGTACTCTGCCAACCTTCTGGTCCTTGGTTCATCTTCCCCAATTCTTGGCTATCTTGTCAAGAGTACTTTTCATAATAGATGTATTGTTGGGGTTAATGAATACCACAGGGCCTATATTTACAGTTGTGGCAAGGACCTTAGTGGGAATTTGGATTATAAATATGATGAAATTCTTGTGGGTGCCCAAAGTGAGAAAATAAGTCACATGGTTCTGATATCTCAGGAAGACCTGATTCCAGAACTAAATGATATGCCCCTCTGTTCACTCACTGACAAACCTCTAGCTTTCCTTTCATTTCTTCCTCTCCTGTCTCTTTACCATTGAGTAACTAACACACCATTTATTATCTTTACTAGCAACTCACTTGGACACATTAAATGCATTAATCTTTTTGGACCTGCTGGTTCTATTCATCAAGATACTGCCTTAGTGCCTCAAATAATAACAACTTAGATTTGTAGAAAATCTTTTTAGACTTAAAGTATGTTTGAATATTAGATTAATTAGATTGATTCTATGCAGGACAAGTATTAATATTCTGAAGATTTAAAACACTGATTAAGAGTATTAGCTCTGTGGTTAACTACTTACTATATGAGAAACAGTAATAATTCTCACCTCATACAGTTGTCTAGCTATCTAAATGAGATAATACAACAAAATGACCACTTAGTCCGGTACCTGCAGATAATTGGAGCTTGATGTATATTAACTATCAATATACTATATTACAAAGCTTTTTGACTTTTCATCATATATATGTCGACAATGAGACCCATAGAAATTTAATTACTCCAAATCACAAAACTAATTAGAGATAGATTTTGGACAAGAACTCAAAACATTGACTTACAGGGTAGTGGTATTATTTGTGAATTGTTGTCCGATACACATATTTATCTCAATTTAAGAATTTACTTCCTGAATTTCGGTCATATTGGGATGCTTTAATAAAATAGAGGCCTTGATAAAGCCTCAGGGGAGCCAGCATCCTGTTAATTGAGGCTGGAGCTGTTTTGAAATCAACTGGTCATGTTTTCATTTCCAAATATATCTGTAGATCATTAACTTTCTGAAAAAGACCATTGTTATGGAAAAGTTTAAAAGCTCATTCCTCCCTCAGGCTAAAAATGAGGCCTGTGCCAGTCATATCAGGCAATTACATCATTTATTCTTAATTTGTTGACTTGATCTCCTAGGGATGAATCGCATGCTTATAAATCAAAAACTCCTGCATAAGGTGGGAAAGTCCATGATGTGTGATACATACTGGCTTTGTTAATTGTTACGCAGCCTTACTGATTGTTCAGCGTTGGTGCAACTGGGTAGCACATGAGTCCTGTAAGTAGGAAATTACACATTGAAACTCAGCATTATATTTTCAAGTACACTTTGTCATTGTTCTTGAACTGAGATGTTCTTCCAGTGACAATAGCATTATTCTCATTCTTACAGAAGGACAGAGTAAATAACTAGCCAATGTATATTACTGGATAATTAGGATTAATCTCAGAGTTCTTAGCTTTCATTTTAGAGTTTAGGCAATTTTCCCTCTGCTTCAATCATGGTTGTAGAATGAGAAATGAATCTCATTAGAGCAAGTTTCTGTTTTTTTTTTTTTTGTTGTTGTTTGTTTGTTTATTTTGTTTTGACTTTCACAAAGTGTGCATTTACAACCCTAAAGCTAAACCTACTCCTTAGGAGATCATTTTCCAGAAGCTTTAAGGTTAAGGAAACAATGGTAGATGGACTGTGAGGATGAGACTACCCTTGTTCATTACTTAATATCTATCTCACATTAATTACCAGCAACTTTTCTCTATTTCTGTGACACCTGAAGACAGTAGGGCAATTTCCGCTTCTCCCAATTTTCTAGAAATTCTTTTGGGAATAACTAATTCTAATTCCTTCAGATAAAAGGAAGAACCTAAGTTTATTGATTGTTGATAAATATCCTTCTCTAAATGCTTTTGGCACTAAATCTCCCCTCTTCCCAATAGCTTCTTTATATTCTGAGTTTTTACCCACTAGTCCCTTTACACACAAATTTTTAGAAATCTGTAAGAAAAATAATATTAACATAGAAAGGAAATATTCTTTTATGGAAACTCAACCTAACATCCATTTGTACTGAAACAGTAAGTGCCAGTACACCCAACAAAGTGGCATCAGTGGTTAAGTAGCTTTCCCACTTCGTCTAACCTACAGCTCTCTCCTGAGCAGCTTTGGCTTTCTTACAGACTAAATATCTTACACTTAAGATCATGCTCAGTAATAGTGCATATTTATAACTCTGAAAGTATATTTATAACCTTTATTTATTGAACCTTCAAAATAAAAAACATAACAGGAAACAAATAAGCAAAAATAGGAAGGACAGAAGAGGGGCCATAGAATAAAACTAATAATGCAGGAGATGCTAAGCAGTCCAGGAGAACTCTGAATGGAGAATTAGTGTGGCTGTGCCAGCTCCACAAGGGCAGGGCTCCTGAGCACCTGCAGCCTCAGAGAGTCCTCGTCTGTGTGAAGAAATGCTTTAGCAGTTAAGTCCGGTTAGATTTTCACAGTACCCTTTGCACTTCTTCCTATAGTTTTCCTAATCCCCTCTCTTAAAATTCAGAATTAAAAATCCATTACTTATGTGATAAATCTGCTTTGCCTGACTGTGTGACTGTCCTGTCCTACTGAACTTATGCCATTAGTTGAGAATTTTGCAGTAGGATCTTTGGCTTAGAGAAGAGCACAATAGTTGAGGACAAGTTATGGGTTAAGTGCCCTCCTCTCCTACTTATCCCTAGAATGCTCACAGACCTACAGGTATATGAAATATTCTTTTCTAAGAGATTGGACAACACCAAAAGAAAGATCTAAAATGCTAAAATTCAGTTTCTCAATAAAACAGTTCAGTTAAATCCTACTGTGAAGTCTGCAACAGAAAAACTGTCACAATGTATTTCTAAAAAAGGCAGTTAGTCTACCTCTTAAAATATGAACAGAGTGCAAAATGAACAAGCAACTTGTAAGAAGCAGAAAAACAGACTGGAGAACTCATTAAAATAAATGTTATTACCAAATGGTTAACAAAAATGTATTGCAACCATGAAAAAATAATAAGGTGCAATATTAGTCCAATTTTGTTACTATAACAAGATATATAAGGCAGAGTAACTTTACAAAGAAAACAGGTTTATTTTGACACATAGTTTTGAGGGTCAAAGGTCAAAGGGCTACATGTAATGATGGCTTTCTAGTTGGAAGAGTCCAGTGCATGGCATGATATGGAAAGAGGCAGGGAACGTGTATGTGTGTCCCTTCTGGTCTTTTGTTTTCTTCTTATGAAGCCATCAGGATTCAATCATGAGAGCTCCCCTCTTGGCTTTGTCTAATCCTAATCTTACATAAAGGCATTTAGGAGGGTTAATATGTACTTGACTGAAAGAAAATTGAGACAGAATAGAAAAACTAGAAAGTAGGAAGTCATTAATAATGCAAGACAATTATTTTAAAATGCAGGCTATGAGTTTCTAGATTGTGCCCTCAGTTGACACAAGGGCACAGGATTATGCAATTTCAGCATGTCAGGGATAAGAAGATCTAAAAACCTCCAAAGATAATTCAGACATGCTCAGCAATAAGAAAGACTTTTGGTCTTTTAAAGTTTTCATAAAACTTGGAGATGGAAAACACCCTTGAGACTTGGAGAAAAAACTTATTTTGACTTGAAAACTCTAAACTCAGAGCAACACTTAGTAGAGCATGAGGGTAACCTCAAGGTATTCTCAGGCCTGAAGCTTCTCAAGCAGTTCATTTTGCCTGCTTTCTTTCTCAGGAAGCTACTAGAAAGTTGCTTCATCCTAAATGAAGAAAGAGGAAAACATGGATGCAGGAAATGGAAGTTTTACCTCAGAAAAGAGAGAAAGAGATCTCTGCAGGTAGCAGGAGAAGATAAATTTCAAGACGATGGAATTTCCAAAGCACAGAGCACAGTCAATCCACTTGGGCTCAATTGGAGGCCTCCAAAAAGTTGTGTCCAAGAACTCGATAAAATCCTAGTGCATTTTTCAGGAAGAGTGAAGACATAGAAAATTAAGTCAATGAAAGAGAGTACCTTAATATCAATAAGGTATAGAGAAAATTGTTCAAGAAAGGAAATATAATCTTAGCATAATTTGTAGCCCTGTCAGAGATTATAATATACTAATGTAAACCTTAAATATTGATCTAACCAAAGTTATTTTATAACTCTGAGTAAGGAGAAATTTCATACAATGCAGTAGGAATGGTTAGAGAGTGATAAAAAACTGCAAAATCCACATGGCCCATAATGGTAAGTAAGGACATCAACATTAAAAAAATTTAAGCACCAACAAATAATATTATTTAATAATATGGAGGTAAATATTAACAAGTGATGAAAGTTAAAAATGGCTAGGGATGTAGCTCAGTGGTTAAGCACCCCTGGGTTCAATCCCCAGTAACAAAAGTAAATAAGTAATTAAATAAATAAATAATGATAATAATAACAGTGTTAATATACAATCTTCAATATATATTTTTTTTGGTACTGGTGATTGAGGAGTTACATCTTCAGTCCTTATTATTTTGAGGCAGAATCCCGCTAAGTTGCAGAGGCTGCCCTCAAATTAAGAATCCTCCTGCCTTAACCTCCAGAATTGCTAGACTTACAGGCCTGCATCCTCTTGCCCAGCCCCAAGCTATGGTGTTAATGGCCAAGCTACTTCATTACAAAATAGATATCTTAAGAGAAGTTATATTGTGAGATTTGTATAAATATTTCCTTGGCAACATACATAAAATAAAAATCATTTTTTATTGTTAAAAATTAACACATTGTAGCACGTTACCTTAGTTTGATTTTTATGATTATCAAAATTATTTTTGCACATATTTGAATGACTCAAGTGACTTTACAAAAACTTTAAAAAATAGCAATGCTATAACTCTTTCATTTCATCTTCTCATAGGCAGCCTTCAACTGTTTTAGCTGTTACTATTGATATTTTTCCTACACTGGTGTTAATAACAACAATCAGAATTGCTAATAATAATAATATTGCTATTTCTTGATCATCCCCTTTAAATAGTATCCATTGACTTCCCACAAAAGGAGGACAAAGATTTAGCTCTCTTTCATCTAGTAGGTTCCTATCTTCTCTCTAGAATTATTGCCTAATATTGATTAAAAATATTCAGGACACATTACTATGTCTATGCAAGCACTATTCATTATTAGGCTATTTAAGCAATGTGTTAACCAGGACTAATTTTCTTTTTTAAGTAAATTTTTGTTTTCCCTGTAGTTAACAATCACCATGTTTTATTTTGGGCTTTATGTTCTATATAGTAATAACTAAAAGATGCATACACTCTCCCAGTTATATCAAATATTCCATAGTTCTTCCTTTAATCTGCCTGGAACCATTTTTGCTACATCATTCCTGCTTTTTTTTTTTTTTTTTTGGTAATTACCACTGAATTACATCTCTTCCCCTTTTTACTTTTTTATTTTGAGATAAAGTCTTGTTAAATTGCTGAGGCTTGCCTCAACCTTGCAATCCTGTGCCTCAACCTCCTGAGTAGTTGGGATGATAGGCATGTATCATGATATCCCACTTAATTTACCACTTTATAAAGAAAAAAGATTTCATATTTTCCTGTTTCTTGGTTAATGCTCTGTTTAGTATCAGCACTCTTTTTAGAAGTTTCCCTTAGAAAAAGATGAATGGGAGGTTAAAAAATAGAAAGTCTAAATCTTTTAGTTCAGAGTCCCAAGTTTGTGTCTTCATTGTCTATGCTCTTCCAGCACTGCCCTTGAGAGATCCAAAGTATTCTGTTTTCTGACCCTCTGTATGTGGCCTATTTTATCTTTCTGAAAGCTTTAGAATTTTCTGTTTAACCTCTCGTTTTGAATTTTCACTCTGAAGTGTTCTGGAATAGGTCTATTATTCTACTCAGTGGGTGCTTAACAGGTAATTTCAATCTTGTAATTCATGTCTTACAGTTCTGAAAAATTTTCATGATCATTTATTTAATAACTTCCTGTACTTTATTTTCTCTGTTCTTTCTGCACTGAGCTACTATTATGTGAATGTTGTTCCTTTTGGACTGATTCATTCATTTTCTTATTTTTTTCTGTGTATAACTCTTATCTTTTTTTCACTTTAAATTTTCTGTTTTGATATCATCTTTTAAAATTTTAAATACTTTCATTCATCGAACACACAGAAATATAATTCTGCAATGTCTCCTCATTTTTCTGGGATTATTAAAACATACATATTTGAAGTTTTTACCTCACATGGTGTGTTTCCTTGTAGTGTTTTTTGTTTGTTTGTTTGTTTGTTTTCTGTGTTAGTTTATCTGTGTGTTTGGCTCTGTCATTTCTGCAACAAGTTTCAATGAGGTATATCTACGGACAATTTGGTCTCCGCTCATGTATTAAGTGAGGTACAAAAAAACATTTAGAAGCTACAGGTTTTGCTATGCATTGATCTGGCTGTACTCTTTGCTGTGAAAATCCTAATGATAATATCTTTTCTTCTCAGTTCTAGAGAAGAATGACTTTGTCTAAAGTTATGAGCCTGACTTGTAGCTTTCTGGAAACTATGAAGAGTAGTTTAGTCAGTTTCAAAATCTCATGTCAACTCTGGGGACATCCTTCTTTAGATATGGTACCTTTCCCACTGTTTTGCGTACTGAGATAGCCAGAAAGTTTCCATTTTATTCTGTTTACAGAATAGGTCTTCGGTCCTCTGCTGCAGCTTCTTAAATAAACTAAGCAAATTCCTGCTTTTATCCTCACCTTAAACCTCACCTTTAGATATTTATGGTGTTATAATTTCTTAATCTTTTATGAAATCTAGTACAACTAGATTGCTTCTTGACTTTCCTACCACTTCGTCAGAGTTCTGCATCGTTGGGGCCCCTTAGTTACCACTTATTTTTGTACATTTTGTATTCCCGACAAATTGGACCTAGTCTGCTTTGTTTTATTTTATGCTTTTTGTCTGTGTAAGTTTATGTTTAAATCCATTCACTGTTGTTTTTTAAGTTTCTTGAGGAAACAAGTAAATATATATGAGAAATTTGTGCTATTTAAATGAAAGTTTGAGTAATATATATATTATATATATGTACACATACATATACATACAAATATAAAATACATAATATAATATATAAAACACACATACATATATATGTGTATGTTTATATATATAATATTTATTCAACTTTTTAAATGACTGTTAAATCCTTAAGTTCTCTAGAACAGAGTACAAAACCTATTGCCTTTATTTAAAAGGTAGTGGGCTTTGAACTTACACACATCTGTATTTTACTCCTGCCCTTTTGCTTTCTAGAGCAATTGAAAATAAGAGTTTTTGGGCTGGGATTGTGGCTCAGTGGTAGAGTGCTTGCCTCGCACGTGGGAAGCACTGGGTTCGATCCTCAGCACCACATATAAATAAATAAATAAATAAAGGTCAATCAATAACTAAAAAAAATTAAGAAAAAAAAAGAAAATAAGAGTTTTGTAGCCATTTGCAATTTCTTTCTCTAGACTTTTTCTGACTTTGAAATCCATACTAAAGCTCCTTTCTTTTGCTGAGCCAGAAAACATAAAAATTAAGATATTGCCAGAATTAAAATTATCTTAGTTAATAAATTTATGTGTAATTTCTATGACTATTCAGCAGCATAGTATCACTTCCCTTTCACATGTAAGGAAACTGAATCTCTGAAAGTAATTTGCCCAGGTTTTCCAAATAATGTAATTTAAGTATAAGTAGATAGAATATAACTATATAGAAATGTCGCAACATTTCTATACAAGAAACAACATTTCTATACAAGAAAATGTATGTAATTATTATGTAAGATACTTTTTCTTTTTTTGGTACTGGAAATTGAACTCAGGGGCACTTGACCACTGAGCCACATCCCCAGCCCTATTTTGTGTTTTGTGTAGAGACAGGGTCTCACTGAGTTGCTTAGTTGCTGAGGCTGGCTCTGAACTCGCGATTCTCCTGTCTCAGCCTCCCAAAGGGCTGGGATTACAGGCTTGTGCCACTGCACCCAGCTTATTACGTGTAAGATACTTTATAAAAAGAAATCAATAAACAGTTCCATCAGTGGCTACTTGTGTACCAGCAAAAATATTTTTAAAGTGATAACTTGTATTCTCATTAGGATAAGATATATTCCATCCTTCTGTAAATATATCATAATAGATTCTACTGTCCTGTATAACTAAAAAGAAGAAATAAAAATAAAAATATTTTATTTGCTGTGGATAAAAAAAAATGATGACTTGTAAAGATCTGTAGTGAAAACCAAAATATTAAGAAGGAATATCTAAGAAGTTTGACCATGTATTGTGTGATATTAATATGATTATCTATTTTCCATCAATATTGATTTCATCCATAAATACTTACAGGTTAGAAGTTATGTTCTAGCAAAACAGTGCAAGAGATTATATTCAATATTTCAATACACAAATATATTTAAAGTATAATATTTTAAAAAATTCAACAACTTGGTACTAGTCTGTTTCCTTATATCATGAGAAGGATCTGATACCTAGTCCACTAAAGTGTTTTAGAGGACTAGAAATAAAAACTACATAAATACTGGAAAAGTAGTAGGAAGATAATAGGTTCTTCAAAATGGCTATCTATTGTTAACAATATAAACTCAGATCATGCATGAAGTTGGGATAATTTAGGTTTACTACACATTCTCCTTCTCATTTTTCCTAGATTCCAACTCTGGCAAATTACACTGAAACTTAAGAGGAAGCCCTCTTTTCTATCTACAGTTTATCTCCTTGCCATTTTCTTTTCAAGAATAACCAAAAAGAGAGTCCATTTTCAAGTGTTTAATTAGTGTGCAGTAGACAAATGGTCAGATTTGTTTTGCATTTGTATCTAGCATTTCACGTTTATTGAGTGAATAGAGGAAATAATTAATAAAACGGAACTGCAGTTTTTTCTAGACATGTTTTCAATGATTATTATTGTTTTCTAACTTATCTTCAAATTTATAACTTATATTAGGGCAGAAATTGGGAAATGCTTTCTGTAGAGTTATATTAAATATTTTAGTCATTGTTGGTAGCATAAAAACATTACTAGAAAGTATGTAAACAAATGCACATTGTTATATTCCAATAAAATTCAATTGTATAAAGTAAAACTTGACACATTATTTTCCTTGTCATAAAATATTATTCTTTTGATATTTTTCAACTACTTAGAAATTAAAAAGCATTTGTTTCTGCTTACAGAAGCAGGAGAGCACCAGAGAGAATTTGTAGTCATACAGTATAGATGCTTTACTCGGGTATGGTTTGTTGTCTAAACACATGTGAAGAAAATAAAATGAATAATTTCCTCTAGTTGCCAGAAGAATCATAAAGAAAATATTAGATATTGCTATTAGAAATTAAAGTAACATTGTCTTTTAAACTGTTTTCAATAAGATTATCATGGTAAATTTGAGATTCAATTTGTTCACATATAAGGGTTTCCATGTTATGACAATGATGTCTATCAAAACATGTTGTTCATTTCTCATTGTTCTCACTGGCTTGAGAAAACAAACAAACCAACTACTATTTCCTTGCTTTCATCTTAGTTAAATTCTTAACCATTTTGACAACTCCTTCTTCCTATATCCTACTCCTTAACCCTTGAAGCCAATTCATTTCCAAAATTTGTCAGTTTTCCTTCCTTCAAGTTCTAAATGTCTTTTTCTATCCCCATTCACACTCTAGTTTAGGACCTCATCAACAGTTATATTTTGTGAAATAAACATTTTATATACTCTATTTCTCTTCTGTCAATCACCTGTCGCTATAATCCTCCGAACTGTGAAGATGATACAAATAAGGACTCTCATTAGGAAACTGTCACACAGTCATTTCACTTACAAGGACAAGCCTAGGACATTTGTCAAAATTACAAGACAACTAGCTTAGAAATAAATACAAAGAAAATTGTTTTCGATGTCACAGGTCATGACAGAAACAAATTGCATGGCTCCGTTATGTTTAACCCTGACGACTTATTCACAGAATTTGCAACTGAGAAATTGAAAAGGAGAGGAAGATCAAAATGGCAGGCAAAAATTAACTGGCTTCAGGGATCAGAAGAAATATTTCGATGGTATCTCTGTCTGTTTTTAGACTTAACTGCAAGAGTGTCTCCATGTAAAAATCTTCTGAAAAGCTGACATTGATATTCAGGCACCAGGATTACTCTAAACTGAATGCTTCTATCTCCTCAAAATTCACATTTTGAAATCTTGACCCCAATGTGATGAGAATTGGAGAAGGCCTTGGGACAGCAATTAGGTCATGAAGGTGGAATCTTCTTGATGGGATCAGTGCACTTTTTTCAGAAGTGACAAAAAAGAACTTGTCTTGCCGCCAGCCCTGCCTCCCATCTCTCTCTCCTGTGAGGAAATGTGACATCAGCAGGCACTATACCTTCTGGCACCTTAATATTACATTTCCCAGCCTCTGGAACTGTGAAAAATCAGTGCTGGTGAAACTTCCCAATCTACAGTATTTTGTTATAGCACTGGAGACTGAGACAAGGCTATTGCTTTTGAAATTTCTGCTACTGAGATCTCTTGAACATCAGATTTAGTCAGTATTATTAAATATGAATCAATAGGTGTTATGGTTTGGATGTGAAGTGTTTTCCCAAAGCTTCTGTTAATATGGAATATTCCGTCTATCCTAGTTTGGAGGTGGTCGTGGCTGGAAGAGGTGAATCACTGAGAACCTATCCTGGAAGGATGCATCTCCCCTATGGCTTCTGCCTCACCTTCTCTCTTTCTGTTTTCTGACCCTGCCATGAGCTGAGCAGCTTTCCTCCACTGGGACCTTCCCCATGATGTGCTGCCTCACCTCAGCCCCAGAGCAATGGAGTTGTTCATTTATTGACTGAGACCTCTGAACCTGTGAGGCCCAAATAAACTTTCCTTCTTCAAAATCGATCTTACAGGGTATTTTGGTGGCAACAATGAAAAGCTGACTAAAACAATGAACAACCAGCAACTTTTTAAAAGTCCCATTCCAGAAGACTACACTCTTGTGTAGTTTTCTTTATGCAACCATCCATGAGAACCTCCTCACAAAACACCTGCTAGATCTAGGGAAGAGGGGATACAGTGAGCTTTTCAAATGGCTCTAATACCTGTAGAATAGGCCAGAAGTCCTGTGTGCCCCAGACACATCCTTCCTGGCTCATAAAGGCAAGGTAATGACCACATTTTGAGTTTTTCTGGTCCCTAAATAAAAGTTGGTTTGGTCTTTCCCTGGCCTGGATATACACTCAAGTATATTCGACTCAACCTTGATTTTCATCTTTGGATCTTCTACGTTTTATATTCATAAATATTCTTTTCCATTTGGGCAACTTGACCTTAGATAGTTGATTATTGTTTGACTTTTTCCTTTACCTCTGAAATTTTCATTTCTTTCTCAAAACCAGTACAAATAACTTGGTCTTCCTCTGAGAAAGGAATACCAGCAAAATTTCCTACTACTCTTCGCTACTTTATGCCCCAACCTGTAATTTTTATTCACTTTTCAAAACACCAAGGAAGGAGATGTCCCATAATAGAAAGAGAATATGACAGAAAATAGGTATTGGATTTTATTTACTATCCATTTACCTGATAATTGCCAACCAAGAAGAAGCCAAGAAGAAAAGCTGGAAACCTTCCTACCACTGTTGATTATTTCAATGATATCAATAAAGCTTTAAAAACATAGTTATGAAATTTCCATATGGTTCAATTCTAAGAGGTCTGACTAACATGAAAGGTGACAAATACTCATCTTTAAGTGATGATATAAGGATTATTTTATTTTATTGCCTGGATTTTCAATACTTCTATACCTACAATTTTAATAAGAAACATTATTTTAAAAGATGCAAAAATTGATCATTACAGGTTGGAATATTGGGCTAAAAACAAGATGATATTTTTAAAAAAGTATAAATTTTTTTTTGCATTTTACTTTTTAATCATCTGTTATAAAAACAAAAATGATGCAGAGATATCTTGTCAGTTAGAAGGGATCAAGCTTATCAGTTGCCAGTACATGGGGAAAAAAAATCTGAATCTTACAGGTGTACAAGCTGATTTGAAAACCACAAAAAATTAATGATCGTAGGCTGAAGGCTGAGTTGAAAGAAATGTGGTTGTCAGATTAAAAAAAAATGACTATTAATAAAAGAATATATTCAAGTATTTCTCTGCTAAGGTATATTTGAATATGAATACAGTTTGCACTTCACTCATAAGAGAAATTCAAAATACGATATATCAAAATATATTCATATTGGAGATGGTCAGGATTATGTAAAGACTAATGTCTTAATACATAATGCATGATTGAGGGAAAGGAGAATACAAACACACACGCACACACAAACACACACACACACTTTCTTTTTGTCATGCTGGGGATTGAACCCAGAGCCTCAGATGTGTTACGGAAATCTCTTACTACTGAGCCACATCCCCAGGCAGGAAATATATGTTTTTAGTAAGTGTTGAACACTTTGGGGGAGAATGATTTGGCAACTACCAAATTAATAAATGTAACTACTCATTGTGGTAAACTGATCTAAATATTTGCTAGTCTAAATATTTGCTTTCCATCACTGTGGGAAAACAATTATATATGCCCACCTCATTGATGTCAGCCTTGACCACATAACTTCCTTTGGCCAGTGAAAATTGTGAGCAGAAGTGACATGTGTTGTTTTTAATCAGAAACTTTAAGAGCCATTATATTGCTATTCATGTCATCTTTCTTTTTATCAAAAACTTAGCATGTTCTAGGGAAGTGTTGCTCCTGCAGCTTAGGTCTTAGTAGAAGGGTGATATATAAAAGAGCCAAAGTCAACTGCAATAGAGATATGACATGAGTGAGATATAAATCTTTATTGTTGTAAGCTGCAAAGAGTTTTACATCATTTGTTATTATGGAATGATGTTCTAAGCTGACTGATACAACCTTTTACTCAGTGGTTCTACTTCTTGGAGTTTATCCTATAGTTATCTATATTCATGACTGTGTGAAATTATATATATACACAGCTATATGTTGTTATTATGTGTTGCAGCAAATGATTAGAACACCCTAAATGTTCACCAATATGGAACTAACGAAAGTATAATATAGTCATAAAAAGACAATGGAATTACAAAAAGGGAAAGAAGAAACTTTTATGTGTTACTATGGATTAATTTCACATATATTTAACAGTTTATATATAAGGAGACAAAATAAATACATGTGTTTGTACATAGACAATTTCTGAAATGGGAAATGAATGAATATTTGTTTAGGAAAACAGTGACAGATGGATAAATGTGGGAGGATGTTTTTTTATTGTATACTCATTTGTACACTTTGAATTTTGAATGTAAATAAATATATGCTATATGTTCCAAAGAAAACCAATTAGATAATAAAAAGAAGATGTAACATTTCATTAAACTATATCTGGATTTTGGGGTTTGTTCTTCCTAATTACTTCTATGCTATAATCAATCTGGCTTTTATCACTTTATTTAACATATTTCCCTTACATCACCCCTACTAAATAATGATTTCTTTTTCTAATTTTTTTATTGGTGAATTATAATTTATACATAGTAGTGGAATTTGTTGTTATATGTTCATTTTAAGTAACCATTTCTTATGTCCAATCTCACTTCCGTGACATTGATGCAGCTTTTTCTTACAGCGTAGCCCATTTGGAATTTTTCTTCTTCTTTTAAGTGTAGTAAACACAGTTGCTGTCCTGTCTAGAACTCCTTGATTGGTATACCCATATCGTAGCTACTGTAAGTATTTGTTAATAGTGACTCACATCTTCATCTTTCTCTGGAAATTTTAATTAGCCCACAGGAAATCTCTTACTCTGAGCTGCCTGGGAGGTTACTGTACCTCCCAGAGACGGCTTATAGCCAGAGCTGACTAATAAAATGGTAAAAACTTGTGTGCATCAAGATGGAACAACTTTGTGCAGCCATATGCACGCCAGAGCCCCCGATGAGATCAGGAGCTAAAATCACATATGTGCTCAGTTTCTTCTGCCTTATTCTGATTTATTCACTTCCTAACAGATTTCTACTGATTTATATTCATGAGAAATGCCCATAGGACATTGTATTTAACAACGTAGCAAGAAATACAGTGCATGTGTATGGGGGTGCACACATACATATGTTTGCAGGCATGCTTGTGGATTGTACCAGCATCATTTTCACTAGTGATCAGTAAGTGGCTATTCTTAGTAGTCTGGGACTGTGATTATAGAGCTAAGCTTGTTAGCAGCAATAGGAATAATGGATTCCTACATTAACAGAAACCAGGTCATAGTATTTTTTTCTTTATAATAATTTTTTATTTGTTCTTATTAGTTACACATGACAATAGAAAGCATTTATGCACTGTGATAAATCATACATAAATGGGGTATAATTTATCATTTTTCTGTTTGTACATGTTATAAAATCACATCTAGGATATAAAGAACTCAAAAAACTTAACACCAAATAAACAATTGTCTCAATCAATAAATGGGCTAAGGAACTGAACAGACACCTCACAGAAGAAATACAATTGATTAATAAATATGTGAAAAAATGTTCATCATCTCTAACCATTAGATAAATGCAAATCAGAACTACTCTAAGATTTCATCTCACTCTAGTCAAAATGGCAATCATCAAGAATACAGACAACAATAAACATTGGTGAGGATGTGGGGAAAAAGGTACACTTATTCACGGCTCATGGGAGTGCAAATTGGTGTAACCACTCTGCAAAGCAGTATGGAAATTTCTCAGAAAACTTGGAATGGGACCACCACTTGACCCAGCTATCCCACTCCTTAAATCATACCCAAAGGACTTAAAATCAGCATACTATAGTGACGTGGCCAAATCAATGTTCGTAGCAGCTCGATTCACAATAGCTAAACTATGGAACCAACCTAGATGCCCTTCAATAGATGAATAAAGAAAACGAGGTATATATATTCAATGGAATATTACTCAGCTTTAAAGAAGAATGAAATAATGGCATTTTCTGGTGAATGGATGGATCAAACCATAGTATTTAACAATTGAAGTCATATTGTATTTACGCATCTTTGTGCTTTCCATGTTCTTTCTTTTTAATTTTCCAAATTTGCTTTTTTTTGTGGGGGGAGTGGGCTGCCAGGGATTGAACGGAAACATTTGACCACTGAGCCACATGCCCAGCCCTATTTTGTATTTTATTTAGAGGCAAAGTCTCACTGAGTTGCTTAGCACCTCTCTTTTGCTGAGGCTAGCTTTGAACTCATGATCCTCTTGCCTCAGCCTCCTAAGCTACTGGGATTACAGGTGTGCGCTACTGTGCCCGGCCCAAATTTGCTGTTTTGATCACTTCTATTAGTTGGAAAAATTTCTTTAGCCACTGTTCTAGCACAGGTCTGCTAACAAAAATATTCTTTTAGTTTTCCATTATCTAAGACATTTCCTCTTCATTGCTGAATAATGTTTTCACCAGATATAGAATTCTGGGATGACATTTCCTCTTTAAGCACTTAAATAATATTGTGGCATTCCTTCAGGTTTCCAAGGTTTCTGATGAGAAATCTACTGATAATTGCATTGCTTTTCCTTTTTTAGATATGTTTGTTTTTTCTCTGTGTTCTTCCACATTGTTTTCTTTGTCTAGTTTTCAGAAGGTTAATTATGGTATATCTTGGACAGGATTTATCTGGGGTTTTTCTAGTTGTGTTTGCTCAGAATCTTGAATCAGTAGGTTCATGTCTCATTGAATTTGAAGTTTTCAGCCATTATTTCTTTTTATCCCCTCCTTTCAGGATTTGGATGACACAAATGTCAGTTCATTACTCTGGCCTCATGTGTCATGGAGACGTTTTGTTTATTTGTTTGCTTTTCAGTCTATTGTTCTTTCTATAGTCTTCTATTGTTCTATATTCCACTTCACTATTTCTTTCCTCTTCCTCTCCATCTTGCTAGTGAGTCTATCTATCAAGTGATTTGTCTGTTGTATTTTTCAATTATAAAATTTCTATTTTGTTCTTTTTTTCTTCTTGCCCTTGTTGAGACTTTCTGTCTTTGTTGATATTTATATTTTAATTTATTCTGAACAAATTCATTACTGCATTTAAAAAATTTTATTGTGGCTGCACTAAAATAGTTGTCAAATAATTCTAACATCTTTGTTATGTTGGTTATGTCTATTAATTTTTAAAAATTCAGTTTGAGAACATTCTGATTCTCGATATGAGTTATTTTATAAATGAAACATATACTTTTAAAATGAAACTTTGGAACTTATTTTAATCTTCTGTTTAACTGGATTTCTCTGACATTAATTCAGTGTCTGCTTCTTTCTGCCAGATGGAGGCAGAAGTCCATCTTCCTCACTCAGTCTTCATGGTCACCCAAGGTGAGGGGTACCATTTTACTGTTGGGTGGATATGAGTTTCATCCCCTTTTGGTATTTTCCACTGATATTGTGCCTCATACACAAGTGTTTTCATTACAAGTGGGTGATGATGGACACTTTGTCTCCTAAGTCTTTTCTGACAGTACCAGCATGAGGAATGAGCAGAGCACCACGTTATTCCTGGGTTGAAATGAACAAGGTCCAGGTTTACCATGTGCCCTCTAGTGACACTAAGGTACGAGCTGGCCTAACTGCCATTGGTGAGTTCATGAAAGGCTCAGCTCCCTATTGACTTTCTCTGATATCACCCTGGTAGTGGTATAGGAATATCCCATTGTAAACAGAAAAGTATGGAATCAAGTGTCCCTGCTCAGCTTTGACAGGCATAAATAGTGGAACCACAGAGGGTTTTGTTGTTGTTGTTGTTGTTGGTGGTGGTGGTGTGTGTGTTGTTTAGCTAGAATAAGCAATTATTGTCTAAAAGTTTTTTGTACTACCAGTCTGCCTTATTTCCGGCCTATTGGCTAGAAAGAGTAGGTTTCTGGTGGTTCTTTTTCTTTGGTCTACACTCATTTATGTTTCTGGATTGCTAGATTCTTCCATTCCAATACTGGAATAAATGAGCATAAAAACTCCAAGGAACTTACCGCTGTGTCATTCCTTGGGTTCCTAGCTGATCTGCCTTCTTCTCTTTACTTTGCAGAAACTTCTTATATTTGCTTTATATATAATACCCGAGGTTTTTAGTTGTACTTAGTAGAAGAAATATGGAAAAGTACATCTTCTCGTGTTCTTGGAAGCAGAAGTATCAAAAATAAGAAAAAAAAGAAGAGATTCTTTACTATTTTCAGACTCATATTCTCCTGTTTCAATGTAAACCAAATTTATATTGTATTTCCCTGCAGAAACAGAAATATCCCTGCTCTTTTCCATTCCCAGAGGTTTAAAAATAAATCCTCTAGCCTTTTTCCATTCCTCAAACTGATATTTCCTTACACTGACTTTAATAAATGCTTTCATCAAGTGGCAGTTGATCAGATGGTTTGTGTGACCTGATAGGGTGACACAGAATCTCTTCCCAAACTGACAGAATATTCAAAGCTTTTACTCTTTCCACCAGTAAAGCTGCTTTGTAAATGCCAGATTCTTTTAAAATTGTGTTCCTTGCAACTGCATGTATTATTCATCTGACTGAGGTACCCCACACTGTCAAGGGTGAAAATTGCAAGAAATCTGTCTCTGAGCTTCCCTTGATGCTGTGAGAAGATTCAAAATGAGTAGACTGGAAGATGATTGTATTTTTCCTTTACTTTCTGGTTAAACTGACAATATCTGCCTCATGCTTTATATAGCCATGTGACATGTCACCCAGGAGGATGACCTTAAGAGCTTGAGTCACCCAAGAAAAGAGAAGCAAGTTGTGCAAAGCAAGTGTCACTGGAGAGTTACTGACACTGAAAAATGGCTACACACATTTCTTTAGCTCTGTGCACAATGCCTTCTGAGTGGGGCACCGAGCAACTTACTAGATAAAGTAGCAATAGCAGCAAAAGCTGAGAGTTGGCCAGACATATTTTTCCTGGTATATAAATAAGCGATTTTTAAGAACAGGTCTTCAATGAGTTGAATTACACAAAGGTAATACTGAAAAGTACTTTAAAGCCACTGAACCATCATCACCTCTTTCCCCCTACAAGTGAGGAAACTAGACAACTTCAGTGACTGGCCCCAGCTAACTTAGTGCAGAACTAATACCTATTCAGACAGCTGGCTCTCTTATCCACTATTCTTTATACACATCATATGGTTACCAATAATGTCTTGTGTAATGCTAGCTGATTATTCTGGATTAAATAGAAAATTATCAAACTACAAGAGAAGTGGAAATTTATCTGAGCTTTGGTAACTGATTCCCATAAGAATCAAGAATTCGATGACTAAACCATTTAAAAACACAAAGAAGCTGCATAAATTGGGCAGTGATTCATTCATGGGTAACACTCTTTTCCTTGTGACAGTCTATTCCCGGGTTCTTTATGGTCAGCTGAAAGTGAGCTGAGCCAAACCTGTGCCCCTCTGAGGCCTCCACAAATCACAGAGTGCAGTCCATGTTTACTCATCTTACAAATGGGTCCTAGTTGGGAAATAGTTCTAGGACTTCTTTCTGATTCCATTTGAGGAATGACCTCTAGCTGATCTATAGTCTCTTGAAAACTTATATTGGACATGGTTTCCATCTTTTTTGATTATCCTAGATTATGTAAATTTTCTACATAGCTGTTAAGAAGTGTTAGATTCTATTTGGAGTAATCAGGGTACTAGTAGTTCATTAAATAACTTCTTATACATTTGTATATAACATACATATGAAGGCTTCTAAGGTTGTAAAACAGAAATATTTTAGGAAATATATTTAATATCCAAATAGACTTTAGTGCTTTTTATATCATTTCCTGTCATCTGAAAATAAGAGATTAAATATTTTTATGAATAATCATATTTTTTAAGTCTGAACTAAGACACTCAGTAAATAAATATACTGTGTACAACCTGAATCCCCAAAGGATAAGGATCTCATGATCATCAGAGACTTGGAGAAACTAGATCTCATAACAAGATCTATTAGTCCTCAAAGTCCTCATTATAGGAATGATCAGGATTCTGAATTTTCACCTTGAGTACTTTTTGAAATTTTTATATCTGTGAGATCTTAGTTTTGGCAATTATCTGAAAATCTTTCAAATTTGATAGCACATAAAAAGCAATAAATAAATATTGACTATTAGTGAGGAAAAGAAGAGTTTTTCTATATAAGAATAAAAAGCCACTGAGGAGTTTTTATACCAGGATGCTGGGAAACATTTCTGTATGGATCTCTCTTTTTTTCTGCCACTTTTCTGAGTAAAAGCATTAATAGCTTTTGTTCTTTTGAAAGATGTCTGCATGATAAACAGCATTGGAAGACAGAATATTCCTGAGAAAGTCAGGGGGATGATTTGTTTGCTGTCTAGGATGGTAAAGGTAATGTCTCCTTCCACGGTAGAAGTTGGGCAGATCTATACACGGGACTTTTAGAAGATTGGGATTTCCTTAACCTGGGATTCCTTAGGAGTTATGTATACTCACTGTGTACACCATCCACTTGGGTTAATCTGCATCACCCTGGGTCTTGGGAGGCAAAAAGAACTGATGAGAACATGTGACAAAGTCCTTTGTTTCTGACCCAGGAGTCTGATGCCATCTACTAGCATCTATAAAACTATGTCAGGCTAAATTAATACCTTGAAAGCAGGCTTTCACGGTTTTTAACAAGAGGTGACATTATAAATATTCAAATGCTACATTTTCATCTTTCTGGAGGGTGGCACCTAATCTAAACTGAGTGAACCCATAAGGAATCTTAAATAAGATCAAAAGTAGACAAAGGATTACAAAAGATTACAAAGAGGGAGAGGGAAATCTCATGAAAAGAGAAGGGAGATCAGTGCAGTAGAGGAAAGAGATTGAGGGGGAGAGAGGAGGGATGGGAAAAGGGAGGAACAGTGGAATAAAATTAACCAAATTATTCCATGTGTATATATGAATACACCACAGTAAATTTCACCTATATGTATATCTACAAAGTACTGCTTTAAAAACCTATAAATAAATAGGAGGAAGACCAGAAGAAAGGAAATGAGGAAGGAGAAAAAGGGAAAGAGGAAGCACTAGAACTGACGTGAAACAAATTATATTCCACGCATGTATGATTATGTCCAAATGAACCCCAATATAATGTTTAACTATAATTCATGAATAGGAACATTAAACATGCTGTCTACAATTAAAATAACTAAATTGTCTTGGTGACTGCTAAACTCATTAAAATTGTAAGTGAAAAAAAGCCCTCAAATAGGATAATATATTACATGTTCTCATCAAAGTTAAGTGTAACTTTGAGAATAACACTGCTGGTGGTCTTGAAAGGTAATGAGAGTGACATTACCCACATAAAAGCTGCCATGAAAACAACAATTACACTCTGTTTTCCTAAACTCTGGGTGTTCTTTTGGTGACTTCCAGCACCCATTGGTATTTCCTGTCTAGAACTCTAATTTCATGTTTCCATTCTGGGTTTTCTACCCCTGAATGTTTAAACCTTTCTAAATACAGTTAGTAAAACATGTTGAGTTACAAGTTAAAACATGAAACCTATTCAAGAACACTGAGCCCTACCTTGTGTTCTCTGGTATTAGAAGATAAGGACACATGCTTCTCTTTTCCAAAAAGTAATGGGATTTGAGTGTAAGGGGAGATGCAGAGGAAGAACAATTGGATATAGGTGCGCATCTGAAATGAATAAACTACTTGGCATCTCAGAGGAAATGCTTTAACTCTGCTGTCCATATGCTAACCACACATGCACATATCAAGTACTTGCAATGTGATCTACTCCAAATTGTGATGTCTTAAGGGTGAAAACCACACTGATTTTGAAGACAGAGTTTTAAAAAAATGCAAATACTCTTTAGTACTTTTTTATATTTATGTTGAAATCATAATATTTTAGATATATTGGGTTAACTGAAATATAATATGGATTAATTTTAGTATTTTTAATTTTTATTTTTCATGGCTACAAAAATAATTTGAAGTTATGCATATAATTTTTTCTAGTCTGTTCTGTATTTTTTTTACAGCACTGTGCTAAACTATTTTGTCACCTACCTTAGTGATGAGAGCTGAGTGAGCCTGTAACATTCAATCCAATAGTTATACACTTAATGGTATCAATTGTTACAAAATTAATGAAATAATTAAATCATTTGAAAACTTTCAAATACATTCAGTTTCCAGAGGGCAAAGTTCATCTACTACAGATTGCATAACATTTCCTTTTCCTTATTAACAAGATTAGTCTCTCATTTAGTTTAATATTTTTTGCCACTTTAAGGAATAATAAGGGGATCTAGGCAGAAGAAAACCTGCAAGTATGAGGATTTGGTATAAGAGAAGATTTTACTTATTAATTCTGAACAGGATGCCTGCATATAATATTACTTCTCTTAGTAGTGATTTATTCTCTTCATTTTAGAAAGCAGCCTCAGAGTGCAATTTATCTTGCAATAGGTCTCTCTGTCTCTCCAGAAATCCAGGCTGAAAATGCTTGTGCTTCTTATGAATATCTCCTTTTAGAACACACAGAACAGTCATGGGGGTTAATTAAAGTGGGAATCACTCGTGCACAGATGAGTAACTTAGTAGATATATAGGCCAAATATTTTTCAAATTCTCTTAAGATCGTAGCCTTAAAAAAGGGACTCAATATATTTTATGCATATGGAGAGGCAGAAAAATCTAACAGAAAAAAAACAGCAATATTTTCATGATACCTGCGCTATCTCTATATATTACTTCAGCTGATGGTAGGGGGTTCTACAGTGGATAGAGAGGGAGGGGTGCCTCCCCAAATATAAATTCCATGGCCATTAGCACTCCTGCACACTGCAGCAGAAACTAATGGCTACTGTTATGAGAGATGGGGAAAAGGGATTGCTGTGTTCTAAAATACAGGAAACATACTTTGTGTGTTCTTTATTAGGAGCAATTAACATCGATGCTGGTAGGTAAGCAATGACATCTACATATCACTTATAAATAATAATGTGAAATTACTTTGTACTAGGTAATTTATACTATGATTCTCACAGGTATCTTGGAAGAGAGAGCTTATACCTTTTACATGATTAAATATAACCTAAGTTTGAGTGAGAGAGATTTAAAAAATTGACTAGAGCTATATCATGCTCTGAATGTTTATGTCCACTACAAAATTCACAGGTTGAAATCCTAACCCCGAAGGTGATGCTATTTGGAGGTGGGCCCTATTTGGGGGATAGGTCATGAAAGGGTTTAATGCCTTTATAAAAGTGGCCTGAAAGACACTTTGGCTGTTTTTACCATGTGAGGACACAGTGACAAGCTGTCTATGAACCAAAAAGCTGACCCTTACCATAATAGTAATCTGTTGGCACATTCATGTTGGACTTCCAGCCTCCAAAACTGTGGGAAATAAACTTCTATTGTCATGAGCCACGCAGTCTATAATATTTTGTGCTTATCAAAATTAAAAAGCAAGTCTAGTTTTACTCCAAAGCCTATGCCCCTCCTATAACATCTCCAGCATAATAATAGTATTATTATAAAATGAGAGAGGACCAACACAGATGGTGTCAACAGTGTTATCCTTACTACTGTCTCCTCCTCATGCCTGCCTTCTCCCATCTCTCCTTCGCCACCCTCCCTTGCTTTCCATTTGCTTCCTATATCACTCCAGCTTTTTCTGTTCCTTACTCTCTCTTTCCCTTCCTTCTCTGACAACTCTTTTTTTTCCATTTCTTAGTCTCATCTATTAATTCCTCCCTACTTTTTCAGCGTTTGCTATTAAACAGCACTCTTCTTAATGCCCTCTGAGACCTTGATGTGTGACAATCTGACTGCTAGAGAAATGAAAATGGCAATGGAAATGAAGAGGCAAATATAGCCCCAGTTCCCTCAAACTTGCAGATGATTATTTTACTGAATACCAAAAATGTTCCACCTGTATAGAAATTTAGCCTGGAAGAGTTGAAAGGGAACCTGCATCTTATCAGACAGAGCTCCTGCTCTGGAAAGCTAAAGGTCTGCCTTGAGTGACCAAGCTGGCTGGTAGGAAAGCCAGAACCAAGACCCTGGAACTCTTAGTATCTAGGAAGGCCCGTGGAAAATTAAACAGGCATATGAAATGTAAGCCCATTGACAGAGTAAGTCCTAAAAAGGTGAAGTTCATTTCCTTATTCCATAAAGATGTTAAGAAGAAGCCGGGCGCGGTGGCTCAAGCTTGTAATCCCAGCACTTAGGGAGGCTGAGACAGGAGAATCGTGAGTTCAAAGCCAGCCTCAGCAACTGCGAGGCGCTAAGCAACTCAGTGAGACCCTGTCTCTGCATAAAACACAAAATAGGGCTGGGGATGTGGCTCAAGTGGTTGAGTGCCCCTGAGTTCAATCCTCAGTACCAAAAAAAAGAAAAAAGAAAAAAAAAGATGTTAAGAAGATAAATGGGATAATAATGCAGGTAAAAGTGCTCAGAGCTATTAGAGAGGCCTGATTTAAATATGAGACAACACATACGGTCTAGAAATTAAACAATTTTTGTAGTCTTAAGTCAAACTGAAGAAGAAATTGTTGGAGTGTACATGCTTTTACACTGTTGAACCTAGGTGATAAGACGACTTCACTTATATGTCATAAATTTTGTATCGAATGAGTGCCAAGTAGATAGATGTCTGTTTCACCATTGTTTCTGTTCAATAAAAAAGCTTTTTCTAGGTGAGTGTTTTATTCTGTGCCTGGACCCCTATATAAGCAGTAGATGGATTCCAACCTTTCTCTTCCTCTATCTGATTCCCCAGCTGACCCTAAAAGAAAAAGTTTATTGCTGCAGTCTAATATGACTCACAGTTAGGTCTCATCTTTTAAATTCAATGTGTGCTTTCGTTGCAGGAAGTAGCTCATTTTAGAGGAAAGACGCCTCCACTGAGAGGCAGAACCTCGATCTTCTACCTGGTTGTGACTCTAATGAGCCAAATGATTTGTAGGAAATGTATAACCATTTGCTTCCCCACTTTCTCATCCGTAAAATCAGCTAATTTATCTCCAAAAGTAAATAGTAACTGACAGAATGTGCACATAGTAGTTTGCTTGGAGTCTGGCATATTGCGAAGTTTCAGAAATATTAACTATTATTATTCTTACTATTTTGAATACAACTTGGTCTTTAGGTATGGGGACTGAGACTGTCAATATTTCCATTTTTTAATAAGCAGTTTCAGAAAATTGTGTTTATCATTCAACAGATCAAAGCTCTGTGAAGCAAAATTGTGTTTCAAAAGAACAGATTGATGCTGAACACACAGATGTCTTTCCTCATCCCCAAACTAACAGGGCAAAATGTTTTACAGATTGGATGCTTGGCAAGAGCAGAATTCTGAAGTAAAACTCCTATTGTTTTTCTTTTTCTTTTCTTTTTTTTTAAGTTTTTAAAGGGAATTGCAACCTTGGTTATTTATTTTCTTCCATGAGGGGAAAAAAAAGAGCACATCTGTTCGCAATAGTGGATTGAAAGGTCTAAAAATAAATATGCTCTAAAGAAAAGGGAGAAAAAAAACTTTGTTGGCACTCTAAATCCAATCGACACAGGGAAAATGTTTGTTCTAGAGATGTTTGGCTGCTTTGGAAAAAAAAAAAGAGGAAAAAAAGAGCAAATAATGTAGAATTATATAGTTCTAGTGAAGTGGTTTGCCACATAAAAATGTGTTATTTTTATTCATCTGGTAACTAGTTTTAGCTGTGACATATGTCTTAACATTTACATTTAAATTGTGAATATATCCTGCCTGTGTCATTTTATGAAAAAAGAGATTGACAAGATATAAAACTTATTTCTTTACTCTCCTATCTGGAATTAGAAAGGAAGAAGCCAAGGTCAGGTACATTATCTGTAGATTTTGTTGGCTGTGATCTTTTGAAATTCAGTTGTCCCCTATGAGAAAAATACTTTATTTAAATTTATATTTTAAATTACATCATCTTTTTTCCCTACTTCATATAAATAATAAAAATGATTCATTGTGACGTAGGCTTAGAAATACTGCTGGGACCATTTTACAGAGAAGAGAACTATCTTGTATAGTGATCTACAGGACAGCTTTCTCTTGGGAAGCCCAGATACACTAAGGTTAGGGAAGGGGAAGTGGCAGGGGAGCTATTAGGGTTGACAAGAAGAAGGGAGCTCAGAGGAACTGGAATAGAAAACATCTGGAGTCCATAAAGAGAGGAGGGCTGATGGGGTATCTTGAAAGACAAATACTAGTTGCTCAGAAACAGTTGGGCCAGAGAATCCTTCAAAATGGGCTACTGAAAGGCATTTGTCCAGACAAAGAGAAAGAGCCTGAGAGAGGAAGAGAGAGAGAAATGCGTTAAAGAAGAGTTCTGTAAGGCGCAGAGAGCTGTTAAAAAACTGGTGGGATTGCAAGTTGGTGCAACCAATCTGGAAAGCAGTATGGAGACTGCTTAAAAAACTCGGAATGGATCCACCGTTTGACCCAGCTATCCCACTCCTTGGCCTATACCCTAAAGACTTAAAAACAGCACACTACAGTAAA
>CM053409.1:74787549-74810350 GCA_028644305.1 Xerus rutilus | reverse complement strand
TTGCCTCAACAAATGTTTTCAGTGAATAGTGTGTACAGCTTCTGATAATTTTGTTTTTTCCTGTTATGTTTGCCAACATGTATTAAAATGCAACTTTTGGGAAAAAATAAAATAATAAAAAAAAAAAAAAAAAAAAAAAAGAAGAGTTCTGTAAGTGAGAACACAGGCTGGCTAATTATGCCCAGCTTAAAACAAGGACATGCACAGGAAAAATAGCAAAATTTCTGGCCCAGGAAATAAAACAGACTCTTCTATCTGGGCCAAAAGTATTTTTTAAAAATTAAATTAGAAGTAAATCTAAATAATGTACATGACATTTAATGAAGCTCTTGAATTTGAACTTGAGATTTTGGCATTAGCATTTGTGCTGGAAACAGTTTTCACCAAAGGAGTATGTGGAATGAAATGGCAAGCAGATAGTGAACCTGGATAAGTTTAGACCCACTGCTTTTATTTTACCTATCCTGAAATAAGTAAATGCATTTTATACATTACACATTGCAGATGTAAATATACCAAAGTGGCTGAAGGTATAAGGCCTTTATCTTATAAAAGGGCACATTAGGCTTTCCCTGATGGAAATTTTAAACATAAATAACTGTTAACATTACCTGATATTCTAAGCATTTCCATCTTCTCCTCAGTCAAATTTACTTGTGTCACATTTGCTTGAGGTTGCAATATCAGAAACAAAACATTTAAAATACTATTTGGAATAGGTCAGTGTCCCTAAGGCATGAATGAACAGGCATATTTTAATAGAGTTCTTAGGTAATATGCATCTCTTATGTATGGATGGCATTATATCTGAATCAGTCTCTAAAACACAATTTCCTATTATCTCTTTAGTTTTGATGCTATTTTGATTTTCATATCAAAAATGTCAGCTACAATAATCACTCGGAGTTGCGGGTGTTTGCCTCGGTCCTCGTTGTCGCCTCTTTCACACGCTCCATCAGGCTCTGACCGCCTCACTCCATCAGAATTCCCCTTTGACAGTCACTTGAGCTTCCAATTTTTACACCTTGTTTTGTTTATCAGTTGGTCAGCATTTGCCACAAATTTGGCATGCAAAAAAATGTTTTTATTCCTTTTGATTCTGATAATAACTTTTTTATTTGTTTTCCTTCTACCTCTTTGGTTCTTTCTTCTCAATCCATTATAGGGATACTGCCTTGTAAACCTCACAGAAAGTATCTGAATTCTTTAGGACTTGGTATTGTCATCTTTTCAGTGGCTCTCTACATTTCTTTCCTGGGCGATTTCAGAATCTAAGATGCTTCATTTATAAACACAAATTCACATCTTCAACTAAGACCTGTCCTCTGAGTTTCTAACACCAATATCCAACTGTAGTTGGATAGATCCCTATATCCCTTGGGAATCTATTCTAAGATGTGTGTTTTTAGCGATTTTGCCCTAGTGTGTACATCATAGAGTAGACTTCCACAAATGCACAAGGTACAGCCTACTGCACACCTCAGCCATATGGTCTAGATATATGTGGTAGAGCCTGTGGTTCCTAGGGTCACGTAGAACAAAGATTAAAATGAACATGAGAGAAAATAATGCAACCAAGAGACATAAGCAAGAGATGTAAGAGGCTGCTGCCAGTGTAACATGGCATAATGTTTTACAGTAAGCTTTTTTATATAAGAAGGAGGAATACACACTAAAATAACCCTGAAAGTATAGTATAGTAAATCCATACATCAATAATAAAGTTGCTTGTTATCATTATCAAGAATTATCTACTGTATGTAATTGTATGTTTTATGTTTTGTATAGCTGGCACCATAGTAGACTTGTGGACATTAACATCTCCACAAACATGAGTGCTGTTCTGCACTACAGTGTATGGTGGTTAGAACATCATCGGGCAGTAAGAATTTTTCAGTTGTTACATTGATGTGTCATTATGCAGAAAGATGACTGTGTATCACTTAACATAGACTGTAATTAAGTTGTCAAGAGATATTCTCTGTATTTGTACTCTTACCTCTCATCTTAGTAAATGGCACAGTATTTTTACTCTCTTATTCTTGGCAGAAACTTGGGTGCCAGTTTCATGGCTTCTTTTTCTCAATATCTGCCCAATTGCCAAAGTCTATTATGAGTTTTCCAATATAGATTGTCCCTTATTGAAGTTGCTAACATCTCATCTACTTTAATTCTTTCTAAAAATTTTTTGTGCACTTCTGCACATGCATATTTTGTAAATTCACAAAGAGTTGATTGATTCAGAGTGAAAAGGTTAAGAGGATTATTTCACTTTATTTTCCAAACTGTAACATACATTTCTATGATTGGATTTAGTTTTTGATTTATTGGCTTTTTTTTTTTTTTTTTACCATGTAGGTCACTATTATTTGCCTTCAGTTTTAATTTCTAAGCCACATGGCAGAAAGTGAAGTTGTATTAATTTTTTTCTATTTAAATTCTATAAATCAGTGATATTACAAAGTAGGTTCTTGAGTTGGTAAATATTCTAATGGAAGTATGAGGAGAAACACCTAAAAAGGAATTTTTGTGCCCTCTCAATAATAAGAAATATATAAAAAGAAAATAAGCAAACAGGAGAAGGCTTTTTAGGAGCACGGATCTTGGCCAACACCAGAAAAGATGATTTTCTAAGGAATTTAAAGTATCATTATTTTTTATGTTTTTATCTTTTTTCTTAATATCAACACCTTTCAGGATATTTTTTCAATTAAAAAAATAATTTGGTGGGACCACAGAGTGGGAGAGATTAGTTCTGACATGATAAGAGCACATAGGATCCAATTGCCCAGCACTTTTTCATTTTTCTCTAAGTACATATTTTTTTCCCTTCAGAATCAGATATACATTCTCCTTTAACAAAAGATTTTAAGCCAATTCTGAGATTTTAATCCAAACACTTAATGTTAAACAAGAACCAGAAAGAACACCATTTAAAAATTTCAGAAAGAAAAATGTCTTCCTTTTGCTTCCTAGACTTTGATGACTCAGAAAGAATTTTTTATAGAAAAAAAAAGTTAAAGTTCATGGGTAGCATCAGGCAGGGTAAATTTTCCCTCTAAGGATTCTTTTAAACAAAAATTTGAACTAAAATTACTGACTTAAATTTTTTTATTAAATTATGATGAAATTCTCATATACATGAGAGATCGATTACTATTTTGTTTTTCTTTCTTTTTTATGGTTTTCTTTTTTATTCAAGAGAGTTTCCAGGAAATATCAGGCCTTTGTCCTTCTCATTTGTCAGTCTGCCCCAGGGTAGTTTTTTTTTTTTCTCTTTTAAATATTCATCTGTTTAAAAGTTAAGAAGATTATTCATAACTTCTTGGAAAGTTTTATTTATTTATTTCTTCTTCTCCCAAACCCCCCTCTTTATTCTCATCAGATACAGGCAGGAATTCTCAGGAAATAACTCTTGCAGCCATATCTTCCCTAGTCAGGCACATTGTTCTGCAGTGGGCCACAGTCCCACTAACTTATTGTACATATTGTTTAAGACAAGTTTATTGACTTTCTGCCCAACATATGAAGCCAAGGAATGCAACTTTTTACATATCTGTGTATGTAAGAGGTATTGCTTCAAGGGATGCAAGACTTTTAAAGAAAACTTTCATCTGAATTTATAGCAACTATTTTCTGAGACCCCCTGTTCTATGGAGATGCAGGGTGACAGGATGGCGAGGCCTAATAATCATTTCCTGCTAGATCATGGGTCCCCAGAGCACATGGGGCCCTTGTTTATATTCCTAAGGCAGTGGGATTTCATAAAGCTCCTGCACTAACTCCTTTCTTAAGCAAAAGCAAACTGATTCTTCATAGGAAGATAGTCTGTGATTATCCACAGCAGTGAAATTCTTGGATTTAGGTTAGAAATTGGATTATAAACTGCCTCTGGGCAGGTAGAAGCAGCTTTAATCAGTCAGACCAGATGCTTCCCTCCCAGAGGAATAACTTCTGTGCAAGTGAGAAAAGAAGTTCATTTCCCAAGCTGGCCTCTTCTGTGTCATATGAACCTCAATATATATATTTTCATTAGCTAGTTGTCTAGGGAACAAGAGTGCGACCAAGAGAGAATCTGCCAAAGTTAAAGCCAAGAACAGAAGCTTGTTTGGCAGCTTTGGGTATCACAGGCAGAAATTCTTTAGAAAAATAATTTTAAAAATATTTTCTTTGAGGAATTGATATTTCATAATTCAATGATTTTATAAAATAAGTTTGGCCAAAAAAGAAAACCCATATCTATAAAATATCATATTTTACCTATTTTCTGGAGACATCTTAATGAGTTTTCAGACTTTTTATGGTATGTTGTCCAAACACTAATAAAAACACAAGTACTCCAGAAGTCCCAATATTTGCTTATAATTTTTCAGTGACAAAAAAAGATTATAATACAGAAAAAGACAATAACTTCATTGGGTATTTGTATAATATATTGGTTTCATCTGCCCAAGGTTTCAAAAGATTTCAAAGCCTGCTTGTTGTATATAAGTGAACATTTTAAAACAAAATTTAAGAGTCATTCTGAATTAAGTGGAAATAATGGTCAAATTCTTTTGCAATGTTAAATAACAGTTTTCTAGTAAAAGAAGCAGTCTATGTATATTTACATATTTTATGCTCACAAAGAAAACATTGAACTTGAGTTTTACCTTTTCTCTTGACTTTTGTAGCTATGCTAAAATGTTTGGGGTACAGTATCTGTCATCCTCTAAATTGAGTACCATTTCCATAAGACCTTCTTTCTAAGCTGAAAGGAAAAGAATAACCAACTTAATGTATTTTTTATTGTTGTTTCTTTTCTTTTAATTTCTCACTGTTTTCCTTTGGAATAGATAGTCAAAAATAAATTAACTCTGGACAACTCTGATAATATTTGTTAATAATATAGTTAATTGAAATGAGTTGGTGAGAAACATGTAGAAATGAATTCTTAGAATTTAGAAAAAAAAAGCCTTTTACTACATCTCTCCCAATTGCAAACTCATATTCAAAAACATCAGACTCTTTCCAGTCATTTCCTTCAAGATTTTCCTGCACTAAAATGCCACACTGGGAAGGAACACCAGCTTACAAGTTTAGTAAACTGCTCAGAATTCTAAAGAAAACAGTTACCAATTTTGATTTAATATTCATATTCTGCCATTAAGTAGCTATATAATTTTGGGCAAGCTACTTAGAGTCTCTGAGATTTAGTTTTCTCATCTGCAAGTAGGCTGTTAGTATTCCTTTTTTAAAGCCCTTATATTTTAAAATGAGAAAGCACAGTATACAAAACTGATAAAATCAGTACTTCCATAATTGGGAAGATTTTCTGGGTTGGGAAGTATGGAATCCAGTTTACTTAGTGTTTCACTTCTCTCTATGATTATCTGCCCTGAGACATTGCTTAAGATCACAATGTGTAAAACTATTCAGCCAGATATAACCCTTATCACCTCTAATATTTTGCAGTACTAGATTCTGTTCTGCAGGGCTCTAAGAACTTAGAGCTCAATGGATCTTCAAATTTGTTTCGGTAATTTTTCTCATTTTGAGTCAATCTTCTCAAGTTCCTAGAGGGTATATGCCTAAACTGAGGCATTTTTAAAACACACTGAAGTCAGATTAGCCAGAATGGGATTATCTAGAATTTAAGAATTTCTTTTCTTTCTTTCTTTCTTTCTTTCTTTCTTTCTTTCTTTCTTTCTTTCTTTCTTTCTTTCTTTCTTCTTTCTTTCTTTCTTCTCTCTCTCTAGCTCTCTCTCTCTCTCTCTCTCTCTCTCTTTCTTTCTTTCCTACAAGATAGAAAGTAGAAGTCACCTGTTCCTTTACCTGCATACAATGTTCAAATTTGTTTTATCCCTGGGCTTTTGTTCTGACTATGTGAGGCAGAGAACATGAAGGATAAATCTGAGAAATCCAATTAGGCCATAAGTTACTCCAACCTGAGAAACCTTAAGAAAGTGAATGAATCTAATGACTTCATGAGACTTCAGATCTTTTTAAGGGTGAAATATTAGGTCCTGAACTGAAATTTGAAGACTCTGTTATTTAAATAATGCTCTACACACATTTGAATGCATTTCAACAAGTCATTATTGGAATCAATATTGTGAATATACAGCAGTGAGGTTTTTATTCCAGAATGTTCTATATGTATAAAAGATACATTTCCTTTTTATATTTTCTTAATATGCTACTACTTTTCTGAAAATAAAAAAGAAATCTAAGACTTTACAGATAAGAACTAGTTCTGAGAATTTCTACTATGAAGTGCTAAACTAAATATCAAAAAGCAATTATATTGGTTAGCTTTCCTAGAACCTTGTCAGAGCTTGAAATATTTCTGCAAGCCACACACCACTTGCAAACTATGTGAATGTGTGAGATCTTCTTTCTTGTATAAAATGAGTAAAACTGCAAGTTAAAAAAGCTAGGTTTCTATTCTTGGTTCCCACCTAGATGTTATGTGACACAGGAAAAATCAATCACCTTTTGTGAGCTTATTTGTACAGTAGTCTCTCCTTATCAATAATTTTGCTTTCCACAATTTCAATTACCTAAGGTCAAGCATGATTCAAAAATATTAAGTGGAAAATTCAAGAAACAGTTGATAAATTTAAAATTGCACATTGTTCTGAGGAGTGCGATGAAAGTTTGTGCCATCCTTCTCCCTCTCCAGGGCCATGAACCACCCTCTGTTCAACATACCCACACTCTACACACCACCTGACTGTGAGTCACATAGTTGTTGTCTGTGCAGTCAGTCTATTGTCTGTGTTAAAGGAACTCTGTGTAGTATTCCAGCCTGTGTCATAATGCCTATGTCATCATCTCAGGAAGAGTAAATACAATACAATAAAATATATATAGAGAAAAAGACAGGCTGCATTGCTATAACTTTTATTGTAGTATATTTTTATAATTATCCTATGTTAGCATTACTGGCATTAATCTCTTCCTATGTCTAATTTATAAATTGAAATTTACCATAGATATGTATGTATAGGAATGAACATTTTGTATGTCAGGTTTGGTACTATTTGCAGTTTCAGGCTTCCCCTTGGGGTCATGGAACATATCCCCCTTGGATAAGGGGGTATAGTTTTCATAAAATTAATATGCTAAAAGTTTCTGATATCCTCAGAGTAATTCTGTGGAATAAAAATAGACATTTAAAGAGATTTGAACACCATAGCCAAAATGATATTGCTTTGGAGAAATCATATGTGCAAAGAATTTCATGATTACTGGCAAGAAGTGGTGAATTTCATCTCTCATGTCTGCCAGTAAGCAGGTTCTATTTTGGAGGATGTGATAAAATGTAACAATAAACTTGGAGCAGAATGGCCCCAGGGAGAAAATTGCATTTTGAACATTCTTTCTGAACTCACTAATGATAAGCAAATATTTTTTCAGTGGAGATTGACTAAAAGCTTAAAGGTAGCTTGAAAATATTTAACCTTGAAGAACAAATTTATTACATTTCTAAGAGAGTTCTAGGAAAATATTTTCTAATCATAATAGTAAAATGCTGGAACCACTTCTTTTTCTTTAGGTTACTATGATCATCTCTTCACTGGGTCTCCTCCTCCTTCTCCTCCTTCTTCTTTTTCTTTTTAAGGTAGAACTTGAGTTTGAACCCAGGGCCTCACATATGCTGGGAGAGTGCTCTACCACTTCACAGCACTAAGTCTTCGAGTGTAAGGAGTTAGTTATCTACAACCTTGTAGGTTCTCTTTACACATATATTATGCTTATCATTTAGAAGGTGCTCAATAAAATCCAATTTACTGTAATTTTGGCATATTTTATCAATTGTGGAGAGCTAGTTGGGAGAACAAAAACATTTGATGATTAGGGCAGGGGTTAGACAGGTCAAGTTTGTGGAACAATGCTTTTGACCAATAACAGAATTACCTAGTCATTGTCCAGAAAAGGAAAAAAAGGAAGACGAAAGTAGACCCCAGGGCTATTGTGTCTTATTTTCTTAGGAAATTTGGAAGTCATAATACTTAGAAACTATACATTTGCTAATTAATAGATATTTTTGCTTGAGATAGATGAAAATAGTCAATCTTGAATTCCTATTATATATGTATTCATATATGTGTGTGCATGTACAAATACACACACACACACGCATACATAGAGAAAGTTTTTCAGAGCATGCTAGTTCCTAAAAGCAAAATTTATAATTAACATCATAAAACTCATAGAACTTCATTTGGATAGGAAATCATAAATGATATTGTAATATTAAATAATATTTATTGAGGCTTTGCTCTGAATGCTTTGTTTGCTAATGTAATTTAATCTGTACAGGAATTTCATGATGGAGAGGTGCTAATGTTATCCTTCTGCAACAGAGAAGGAAATAAAGGCCTGGCATGCTTTGGAGGCTGAGCCAAAGTTCTATCACACACATTGTGGCATCTGGTCTCAGACTTGAAACTATGATCACTTCATGTTCATTCCTTCCAAGTTAGAGAAATGTGAAAATTATAGTATGGAAAGTAATCCACAGTAGAGGAAGGATTCCCAGGCTTTTTGGACTCCGGAAAGCACATGACTTTTGAATTCCGTAACATTGGAAGACCACAGTAAGATACTTGAGGAGTCACACAGGTAACAAAATGAGGAAAATAAGCTGAGTTTGGACGCTGGGGCACAGTGGAGGGCCCCGCTGAACTTCTGCTGGCTTTTATCCCATTGAATGCAGAATCATTGCCTTGAGAACTGATGTTTAAAAGAAGCCGAAAATCTTATGTTTTATTATGAAATACCCAATTTCAAAACCTTTACCTCAAATAAAAACAAAACAAAAAATAAAACCCTGAAGAACAAACAAATCTCATTTATATACTATTTTTGATTGGGCAGCCAGATTGCAAACCTTGGCTTTAAGGCTTTGTTAGAGAAATATCTAAACCATTTCATTCCCTCTCATCAGTACTTACTGATGTCAAATATTTTGGAAGTTTGAAAGAAAGAAATGTAACACATAGATCAGTTCTCAAAGAGCTTTATGTGAGATGTTTGTTGCAAATGAAATAAATCAATCTGAGTTTTTATAACCAACAGTCATTTTATTAAATAATGTTGTGTAGTTAACAAAATCTCTGGAAGAGCTAAAGAACTCTTTTTTAGAGATTTTCAATGAGTCGATGACCACAAGCACACCACAGAAAACTACTGCAGGTGTTGGTCTAAGGTGCAGCCAGGCAGCTACCTCCCTGTACCATGGTGCCTTTCATGGGGTAAGCTTTTCAATTTGCTTCCTTTTAATGTAACTGCAGCAGTGAAAGTAGTGGGACAAAGGTAGTCATCACAACAGGTCACCTGTATATTAAAACAGGTTAGAGTTATATACATCTACATACAGATATTTTTCACGGCATTTTCATAGAATATTATGGCTGGAAATGAATTTAGATATTTATCATCTGAGTCTGTGTGTTCTTAATGTGTTTGCCTCAAACCTCCTAATTGTATTACACATTCTTAAAGACTCTATTGTGGGTTTTTAATATTATTTTAGCATTTTTGAATAATATTAAAACTTAATTTTTAGGAAAAACATTTATATCATGTTAGAATTATCAAAGATGGTATTTATGGTCTAGCATAAATTTCAAAAATATTTAGCAAATGACATGCTTTGGGTAATCTTCAAAGTAATTACATAAAAAGAAGTTTGATGTATTGATGAACTTTAAACTGGTATTATAGCAAATCTGACTTTAGGGACAAATATGTATCAAAATAAAAATCAATAGCATTAAAATGAATAAACCTGACATCATGAATTGCTGTTTGTAATTATTTTACCTTAGGCTTAAAAGAATTCCAACTTTTGAAATGTTTTGTTTGTTGATAACTTAAGAGGAGGAAAAGAAGGATTTCAAGCTATTATTTACTTTCACTTTCCATATAAAACACATTAGGGTTGTGGATAGTCTATTTCTAAATGCAAAGTTTTAGTATGATATACTGTGTAAGGGTCTTTAACTGATGGACGTAACTTATGACTTTAATGAAGATCTTCTTGAGGTGAATTTGCAAAATAATTATTTATTGTTTAGCACATGTGTTCCCTACAGTTATAGTTTTAGCTTTTTTCCTTCAGGCTATAATTATTCCAGATGTGACTAAGAATGAAAATAATTTAATACTCTTTATGGGAGTTGGCCTAGTGGTCAGTAATTGTCATTCTTTCCCAAAACAAAATCTCTGAAGGAATGGCATTCAAAAGTCAAAGGTTGATAATCTTTGAAATTTATATAATTTTGGAAAAGATTCCAAGATGGCAGAAGAGAGGAGCCCAGTTTTGATTTATTTCTTCCTCCATAAAGAAGAACCACAGTCACAGGTGAATAGTGCATTTCAAGGTGGGTAGCCAAGGGAGAGCACTGGAACTTAGCAAGGAAAAGACAAACCCTATTAGATGTGGACCTGTGATGGCAGTATGGAACAAGGAACAAAGTGCATTGGCAACCACCACCTCAACTCCCTGGCTAGGGGGTACTCTATACTGCAGGGGAAGTATGAATAGGGAGTTCCAGTAGCCCGATCACAATCCCAGCTATGAGAGAGTTTCACATTCATCACAGCTTAGAGCTCACTTAAGGGAGCAACCTGGAGACTACCTAGTAGCTTTGCTTCAAAAAAGGAATTCACACTTTCTCCCTCCAAACTCCCAATGCCCAGGGCTGCTGCATCTTAAGAACAGAACCATTGTCAGAATTCATACTTCCCCAGGGAACAGAAGCCTTTGCATATCCCCATCTTGGGAGCCCCATAGACATTTCACCACACTAGAACAGGGGACTCCGTTCTCACAAACCCGACCAGATCCAGTAGTGAAACTATGACCCCAGTACAATCACATGCAGTGTCTGGCACTACAGAGGACATACAGTTCATCCTGGTGGCAGGGGATGTGCTATCCCTAAGAACCAAGAGATCAAAGTCCTTGCACCCTGGGATCTAAAGTCTGTCTCCCTCCACTTGCCACTCCCACTGCCTCTGACAGCTAGATGTTTGTTGGTCAATGCCTCCAGCGAGCCTAACATGAGGCCACATCACCCATATCCTCTGCTTATGCCTTCTGTGGCCAGATGTCCAATGACCAAAATACTGGGCCTGATAGTACAAATTGCAAATCCCAGTGCTGCTAGGGCTGCCATTGCCTGAGACCCTTGACTCAATTAAGCACACTCATGCTTTGTGCTCCTGGGGCCACCACTCCCATTGATGGAGAAGCTATCTCACACCCACCACTGTGAGCAGTACACCCACCCTGGTTGCTGAACTGCCTCATCTGCAGCCCTTAGAGCTGGACAGGCTTTCTGACCTGCTGTCTCATGCACTTTGCCCAAAGTTACCAATTACAATTGAAGAAGCTGTAATAATGAAAATAATAATAATAAAAAAAGAACCAAGCTGAAATCTTGAAACAGAAGAACTCAGTAAGTCAAATTTTAAAAATACGACTAAAAGCCCCAAACAGACCAGATTAGGGCAATAAAAAAATTCTGAACTTGCCTACTAGTCTTGTGAAATATTTCAGTCAGATAAAGAAAGAAAAAGAAAAAAGAAATGAAGAAAACCTCTGAGACTTCTAAGGCATCATTAAAGAAATGCGGGGGTTCCACAAAGAGAAGGAAAAAAAATAGAAAAATTATTCAAAGAAATAAAAGCTGAATACTTCGCTAATTTTAGGAAAGATATGGTATCCAGGTCCAGGAGGCCCAAAGGGACTCAGAGAGATTTGATCAAAAATTGTTGTTTCTCCTTGCTGCCAGATATTATAGTCAAACTGGCAGAAGTCCAACATAAAGAGAGAGTTCTAAAAATAGGAACAGAAAGCACCACATTACATTTTGGGGAACCCCCATTAGACTAACAAAAGTTTTCTCAGAAAAAAACTTTCCAAGGCAGGAGGGAATGAAAAAATTTTTTTTTTTCTTTCAGTGCTGGGGATTGAACCCAGCTTCAGGCATGTTAGGCAAATGCTTTATCATTAAGCTACATTCCTAGTCCTGAAATGATATATTGAAATATTGAAAAAAATAACTGCCAACCAAGAATATTGTATCTGGCAAAGCTATTCTTCTGGCAAAGAAGGACAAATAAAGAATTTCCACAACAAGCAAAATCTGAGAAATTCATCATCATTAGAACAGTCTTGCAAGAAATGTTTAAAGAATTTCTACATCTGGAACTGAAAGAATGATGGATACCATTGTGAAAACATGCAAAAGAATACAACACACTGGTACACGATATACAGATGAAAAAGAGAAAGAGAACCAACCCTATCATTGCAGCAAACCACAAAACCACAAAAACAAACAGTAAGAAAAAATGGAAAGAAACAGAATGTTCAAAGCAATCAGGAAAGAACAAAATGACAAAAGTTATTACCAGTAATAACTTTGACCATTAAAAGGTTAAATTCCCCAATCAAAACATGTAATGTGATTGAAAGTATACAAAAACAAGACAAAACTATATACTACCTACAAGAAACTCACTTCACCAGAAAAGATACACATAGACTAAAAGTGAAGGTTTGAAAAGATACTCTACAGAAATGGAAACCAAAAGTTTATAGTATACTTACATCAGATAAAAGAGAATTTAAGTCAAAAACTTAACAAAGTGACAAAGGACACTCTGTATTGATAAAAAGTCAATTCAACAAAAGGGAAAAATTATAAGCATATGTGTACTCAACAATGGAGGACCAATTATATAAAACAAACTTCATTAGATCTACAAAAAGACCTAGACTCCAATACAATAATGACTGGAACTTTCAACACCCTGCTTTCAACAATGAACAGATTGTTCAATCAAGAAACCAATGAGAAAACATCAAAGTTAATATACATTATAGACGAAAGGGACCTAACACATATTCATAGAACATTTCATTCAACAACCACAGAATTCACATTTCTCTCATTAGCACATGGAACATTCTCTAAAATAGGCAATATTATAAGCCACAAAACAAGCTTCAATAAATTCAAAAAACTCAAAACCATATCATGGATCTCCTTTGATTACAAGGGAATAAAACTAGAAGTTAACATTAAAAGGAATTTTAGAAATTATATAAATACACAGAAACTAAACAACATACATGAATTGTCATTGGTCCATAAAGAAATCAAAAAGGAAAATTTAAAAATTTCTTATAACAAATGGAAACAGAAATGCAATATACCCAAGCCAATGAGACACAGGTACACAGTATTAAAATGGAATTTTAATACTGTATTTAAGTACCTATATTAAAAGAAAAGACAGAACTCAACTCAAGGAACTAGAAAACCAGGAAATAATGAAACCAAATTTGAAGAGGGAAAGAAATAATAAAGACCAGAAGAGAAATAATTGAAATAGAGAAGAGAAAGAGAGAGAGATCCATATAAACAAAATCATAGATGAAAAAGAAGAAATTACAACTGATACCATAGAAATACTAAGTATCATTGAAAATTTTTATGAGTAACTATATACCAAAAAAGTGGGAACTCTAAAAGAATTGGATAAATTTATGGACATACATAACCCACCAAAATCAAACCATGAAGACAGAAAACCTAAACAGATAATGAGTAACAAGACTGAATTAGTAATAAATCTCCTAACTAGGAAAAGCCCAGGATCTGATGGCTTCACTGCTGACTTCTATAAAACATTTAAAGAAGAACCAATACTAATTCTACTCAAACTATTCTTAAAACTTGCAAAGGAAAGAAATTCTGAACTCATTTAGTGAGGCCTGAATTACCCTGATATTCAAACCAAAGATGCAATAATTTAATACAATTATAGGTGAATCTGACAACATAGATGTAAAAATTCTCAACAAAACAAATTCAAACAGTGCATTCAGAAAGATTATACACAGGCTGGGGTTGTGGCTCAATGAGAATAGTAAAGCACTTGCCTAGCATGTGTGAGACACTGGGTTCAATTCTTAGCACTGCATATAAATAAATGAATAAAATAAAAGTCCATTACCATTTTAAAACATTTTTTTAAGAAATGGAGTTGCACTTTATAAAAAAAGATTATACACAATGGTTGATTCCAAGGATGTGATGGTTCAACATATTCAAATCAATACACATAATACAGCATTTTGACAGGTAAGAAGATCAAAACTGTATGATCATCACAATAGATACAGAAAAGCATTTGATAACACATTTGACATCCATTTATTAAAAAAATAACTTTAGAAAGTTGGTACAGAAGTACTATACCTCAACAACACAATAAAGGCTGAATATAACAAACTCACAGCTAATATCATTCTAAACAGGGGAAAAGGTGAAATTGTTTTCTCTAAAATCTGAACCAAAACAAAGATCCCACTTGAACTACTTCTATTCAACATAATACTGGCATTCTTAGCCAGAGCAATTTGACGAGTGAGAGAAATAAATGGCATTCATATCGGAAAAAAAGTTGAAATATCCATTTTCAGATGACATAATCTTGTATGTAGAAAAACCTAGACCCCATAAAAAAAACTGTTAAAACTGATAAACTAATTTAGTAAAGTTGCACTACCAAATTAAGCACATAATTTTTCCAATACATTTTTGATTCTTCAAACATTAAAGAAACACAAGTGAGGAAAACAAAATTCAAACACTTTGTGAAAGACAAAATACTCTGAATAATTAAAGAGATTATTTTATTCAGACTAGTATAATATGGAGAATGCACTCATGAGGAACATCTCAAAGAAAGGAGAGAAGGCTTGATATTTGATAGAGGTGAATAAATAAGGGATTGGTTATTAATTATAGGAGAAGTAGAGGATGGATGGAGATGAGTCTTAGATTTGAGGGCAATGTATTCCTTTACAATTTCTCAGAACCCCAAAATGGGGGCAATTTCCTATCACTAGCTACTTCCGAGGAGCTTAAAGCTCTGTTCAGTTCAGCATTGCTAGCCAATTTTTTTTTCAAAAAGATGAATATCATTCATTGCTGAATGATTCAGATGTAATCATAAACTACCTTAGTGGGCAAAGAAGGTTTAAGAAACAGCCTTTGAGAGATCTTGCTGGTTGTGTTCCTCTAAAACCAGTTATACACTTCATTGATATGTGATGATGGCAAATGCAAGTTGTTTGAGGGACCTGGAGATCAGACCTCTTCTAAATCGAAAAATAAAAATACCGAAAGATATATACAGTAGAATAAAAACTGACAGTGTCTCATGCTCACACTGTAAATTCAGAAAGGACCATAGCTGTTTTCATGGAACCCAAAATTTCAAACTAGTCTCATTCAAGTTAATATAATTTAGAAAATCTAAATAATTTAGATTTTAGAAATCTATATAATTTAGATTTTATAAATTATATTAACTTGAATTCTTAAAATGTTTCTGTATTAGTTTCTATAAGAACACCTTCTTTTCTTTCCCATTGAAACTACTGACTTTTCAATCTTCTTAATTGCTGAGAATTTCAGGATTATTCAGCTTATGTAGGTGCTTCTTTATCTCAAAACCCCAAATGTAGTTCCTTTAAGAGATTTTATAATATAATTTATGAATAACATGTGGTGTAGAAAAATGTTACATGTGTACACATGGATAAGGAAAGAGCTCTTGAATTATGGATGATAAACATATATGTACACAGAGATAACTTCAATTCTAAAATTTCACTCATGGGTCAAACATAAACATAGAAATACAAAATTTACCAGTTCATATCACCAGTTCTCTCCCCAGTGGCTTTGAATTCTTAATTGATAAGAGCTCAAAATAGAGAATGGAATGGAACCACCATTTGACCCCGTTATCCTACTCCTCAGTCTATACCCAAAGGACTTAAAATCAGTATACTATAGGGTCACAGCCACATCAATATTCATAGCAGCTTAATTCACAATAGCTAAACTGTGGAACCAATCTAGATGCCCTTCAATAGATGAATAGATAAAGAAGCTGTGGTATATATACACAATGGAATATTACTCAGCATTAAAGAGAATAAAATTATGGCATTTGTAGGTAAATGGATGGATTTAGAGAACATCATGCTAAGCAAAAATAAGCCAATCCCAAAAAACCAAAGGCCAAATGTTCTCTCTGATAAGTGGATGCTGATCCATAATGTGGGAGGGGGCATGGGAAGAATGATGAAACTTTGGTTAAAGGGGAGAGAAGGGAGGGAACAGGACATGGGGGCAGGAAAGATGGTGGAATGAGATGGACAACCATGCCCTAGGTTCGTGTATGACTGCACATATGGTGTAACTCTATACTGTGTACAGAGATATGAAAAGTTGTACTCCGTTTGTGTACAATGAACCAAAATGATTTCTGCTGTTATGTATACCTAATAAAATAAATAAATTTTTTAAAAAATGGAAAATAAAAAATAGTAGAAAGCCAAAAAAAAAAAAAAAAAGTAAAAGTCCTGCTTCTTGTCATCTAGTGAAAGTGTGGGTGAGAACTGCTTAAGGTGGCAGCATAAAGTGGGATCAGGGAGTGAAGCTACTAATTACCAATCCCACTCTCATAAAAAAAATAGATAAACAATAAAGACTGAATAATAGATTCTCTGTTGTCTTTCCCCAGCAGAGACAAGATCTCTTCAAACCATTAATTCTTTTCACTAAGATCACCAAATAAATGTTCACATGTTAAAATGTAAAGAAGTCACCATTAGAGCTCAAATTAGTTCTGAAAAGGGAATTGAAATCCGTTTAACCAATGGATGAGTCCAGAGAACAGGTTCAGATCCTAGACACATCACCAGGTCCATGGATTGCCAGTCAGGAATGGAACACCAAGGTCACAAATAGGCCTCCTTACTTAAGTGAAATTAATGGGAATCTGAAGAAAGGGTCCAATCCCCTCAGAGTCGTGGCCCAAAGGGTCAAAGAAAAATGCATTGGACAACTAAAGATATGATGTTTTTGCAGGTTATTGCAATAGACAGTATGTGTACCAGTGAGAACCAAGCTTGACAAGAAAAGGAAGGGAGCCTGTGATTTTATGGAGCTGGGAAGAAAGAGGAGCCATCCATGAGCTCCAGTTTATGAAGGATGAAGACAGCTGTTATCTCACAATACACGAGGACAGGAGAGTCCCTTGCCATATCTCAGAACACACATACACACAATGCCAGGGGGATTTCCTAACCATCACTGCTTCTTGGGATCACCAGGTTCACATGAAGTTCAACATTTTCACATGAAATAATTTGTCCAAAACCATAAAGATCATTAATAATAAATTATAATTCAATCATCAGACTATTTGAAATCACTTGAGAAGTCTTCAAATTTTTTCATGTTCATGTACTGTGACTTTCAAATATCTCACCTGTTCCTAGAATAAGAGAAAGGAATGAATATCACTTTGTTCCACGTAGCTCTTGGGTTCCATACGGGGCTCTTCATATCCACCAAGGAATCAAAAGTTGAAAATTTTCATTGAAGACTTAAAATTTGAGACTACTACAGATGTCTATAATTTTCTCTCTGCTCCTATCTTCTTAAGTTTCTTTGCCCACAGAGATTATAGGGCATAGAAAGATTCCTGTTGAAATTGGGTCATTTAGGTTTTCTATTTCAGGAACTTGGAGCAAGACATTTGTTCCAAATGTTGGTGGATATCAGAAAGTTACATTAGCTAATTTTAAATCTTTACAAGCTTATAAATAAGACAAAAAGGGTTGTTGGAAAGAAAAGTGGGAGAAAGGTTCAGAGAGAAGCAAAGGTGAGAAAACTCAGTAGAAGTATTTATGTGTATGTATGAGAGGAGACAAAGAGAGACAAATACTTTTATTGTACTTATTTCTAGTCTTTACAAGAATCAGCAATATTTCTGACACTGGTTACCACATTGCATTCTTGTAATAAATCTCCTTTTTCTTAAGTTAGTTTCTATTGTTTATTTAAAAATATTATAAATGACTCAGTCATTGCAATTCTGTGAAAGATTTAATTTGACAATTGAATTACTATCTTTTCATAATTAGCTGATGTAGTTCAACGTTCGCATTTTATACAGAAAGAATGTCAGGCCCAAATAATTATAATAACATGTCCAAGTTCACATCCTATTCATTTAGTGGTAAAATCAGAACCAGATCTCAAACCTTTAATAACTACTTCAATACTCTTTCTCAACATTAATCCTTTGTCCCACAACAAGTCAAAATTAATGAGGTTTTATCATAACTTGAAAAACTATAAAATAAGATTCATAGAAAACAATGACCTCAAATAGCAGGAGCTTGAAAAACAAATCAGATAGAAATCCCAAAGAAAGCTGAATGATGTCTTTGGGAATCTAGTATTTGTGAGTCAATAATGGTCAAGCAGTCCACTCCAGTGAAACATGACCACTAGCATTTCATACTTAGCATTTTAATGTTTAAGGATAGGAATGGCAATCTATGTCTTTTGCACAGAGATACAGTAGTAAGACTAGAAAATTCACCTACATTAAAAAAACAATAAAAAACTATGACTTTGATAGAGATGTAGTTGTATAGTAAAAGATTAAAATTTGGAACAATAAAAACACTTATAATTATATTTTGGATTGCTTTTTTTTCTTCTTTTTCTCATTCTTCCCATATCTGGGCCCTTCTTATCTGCTGCGTTATAAGCTAAATAAAGCCTTCTCAGAGATAGTTTCTCTGGCCATCTGTTTAGACATAGTCTCATTTCTTAGCTCTGTCATTTACAAATTATGATGTTTAATCATTAAAGGCAATTATTGAATCTGAAGATTCTAAAATGTTATTTGTGTTTTTGTAATTTGTCAGCTGTCACTAGAAATTGTTACTATAGGCAGAGACCTAACCTGGACTATATCTCCAAGCACATAATATATGTTTGTTTTTTAAATTTTTTGAGATGAATTTTATTAACATATATCATACGTACATATTAATGAGATTCACTGTGATATTTGCATATATACATACACATGTATTGATAATATCCAAATATCCTCCTTCCATCCTTGACACACTAGTACCCTTACCAGATGTAGTAATCAACGTTCTACTTTCACATCAATTTTATTTTAGTTATCATATGTAAGAGACAACATGTGATACTTTTCTTCGTGTGCTTGTCTTTCTTCACTTAGCATTACATCATCCAATTCCATTAATTTAGCTGAAAATTACAAGATTTCATTTTTACTTATGCCTGGATAATACACCATTGTGAATATATAATGTATTTTCTAATGAATATGTTAAATTGCTTGCTTATATCTCTAATTTTTCTCTTTAATATAGTGCTTCATGAATAAATGAAGACAAGGAGCCAGAGTGTTTAGGTGATTTTCTAAACTACACACAGCGAGGCATTATAAGAACTAGGAATAGAATCAGGTTTCCTGATTTGTACTACTGTATTCTTCTTACTTTATTATATACTGCTTCTTCTTTGAAAACACACACACTAACACACCCCAGGAATAAAAAATATATGTTTCCTTTTCAATGAAGCTCTGAAATATTACATTCAAGGTTGCCCATCTCATTATTCAAAATTTAAAAAAGTAGAAGGAAAGAAAGAAGCAAATCTGGAATGAGTTCAGAAGAGGATCAAGAGCCTTCTAGGGACTGGTGAGTATGATTTATGAGAATTGATTAAAATAATCAAATAGAACAAAGTGAATTCTAGTTACTCAATAACTATCTCAGAATGCAAACAGAAAAAAAAATTGTCACGAAACAGGAGAGTAAAAAGTCACTAATCCATAAATGAAGCATTTCCTCAAAACCCTTTCAATATTAGAAAAATTTTAGCACTGAATATATAGTGTATATGAATATTTTTACTGAAATTGATCATCAACATTGGCACAAAGAAAAGTGACAGGTTAAACATAATTTCTTATATAAAGGACCTTATTTTAATGTTAAATAGTATTTTTTATTAATTAAATAGTATTTAATTTATAAAATATTACATTCCTTATAGGACACTCCAAAAACAAAAACAAAAAACAAAAAAAGAGAGAGAACCACTTTACAGTAGTTTTAGTATGAAGAAGAAAAAAGTAGGCTTACCACCAAAATAATTGTCCTGGAAGTAAATGTGCTGAATTGTGAAATTTAATCCTCCAAGTGAAGTAATTACAATTAATTTTCAGAGCAATAAGATTGACTCTCATTATCTCGAGAACTTTTTGATTCTCTAAACGTTTTCAAAAATTTCAAGCCAAAGTCTTATTTGGACGAGTGAATGCTAATGAGAACTTTTGCTCTTTTACAAATTCCAAGGATAAAAGGACTTAATGAAGAAATGAAGAAACAGAGTGTTGTTTTAAAAAATCATTTTCCGTTTTCCAACAAAGAAGCCTCTGGATTTCTTATGAAGGGAGTGGTTAAGAAGAGGAAAATTTTTCTTTGATTTAAAAGCTTTGTTCACATCGAAGATTTTAAAAATGTTATTCACTTTTATTATTTATTTTTTAGAAAATGAAGTCAACTGGCTTTGGACAATATAAAAATTTTAAATAGAACCTATGTTTGAAAATGCTGAAGTAGATCTCTTAGATAGTCTAAGTAGTGGATGAAATAAAGATGAGAAAAATATTATTTCTCATAAGGGTTGAGATTGTTTGCAGCCAGATTATGATAAGCAGAATGTCAAGATTCTACTCTATTCTTTTTCTTTGGGAAGGGAAGTGCCAGTAAAATTGATGTGAAGACAAAAAGGAGACTTCCTACTGGAACACATACATGTCATCTATTCAGCAACACTTACATGGACAATACTCAAATAGGGCTTGAATTTTCCTATCAGCAACAGACTTTGACTATTGCTAATTAACAAAGTGAAGATCTGCAAAATTTCTCTCCCCCTTCCAACATAGGCTGAGTATTTGTAATAATGGAAAAAATGCAGTATCTGTACATTCTCTGTTTAAAGTTTTTCTTTGTTTAGAAATTTCCTGGATATACTTTTTAATGTGTAAATAAAGGAGTAGGAAGACACTCCATGGACACTACTCAGTACCCCAGATAAGTGATAAAATTGTGACAAAATGCCCTATGTAACGTAAAAAGACAGTACAAAATAATCCCCACTTAGAATGGCCACCTGTCTAGATGTTGGGCCCCCAGACATCACAAGCAATCCCTCTGGCATGCATGTTCCTCCCCATGTCCTCTCCCCATGTTCCTTATGTCAGTCCTATTTATAAATAACCCCACCTTAGGCAGGCAGCAGGGAGACAGGAAGAGAGAAACATATCTGCTAGCAATGGCTATTGCTTAGCTTTTCATTTAAGCATAAAACGAGTATTAAAACTTGCCCATCTGGTTTGTTTCATTGTATGTCTTTAATTTCTGTCTCTGTGAAAGAAACAGAACAGAACAGTGCTATTTTTCTCAGAGCTAGGAGGTTATACAAAATTTAATTGATTTGTGTTGGGCTCCTCTTTAAATGCAAATACACAGTTCAGTATTTAAGCCTAATAATAATTTATAATCCACATAAATGACTTTGACCAAGATAGGAATGAATGTTCTTCTGTATACAAATTTAGAAGAGAAAGTATAGAACTTTTGCCCTCAGGGAAGAGGTAATTTGCAAACAGGTGTGGCTTTGTGGGAGAAGCAGGGAGGGTGAGCTGTCTTCTTGGAAGCTTTAGGACTACCGTAGGCCACGAGAGCAAACTGAACAATTGGACCTTGGAAATGAAACGAAAGAAGCCCACCAGCTTGAGAAGAGTAAGCAAGTTAGATTAGCTGCAGAAAGTAACTTATACCAACTTTGAAACTGTGTCTAAGATTCAGGGAGCAATAATTTCTATAAAAGATATTAAAATGTGGGGCCAAAATTTTTATTGAATCTTGTCCTTGAATCCCCAAAAGTACAAGTGAGGGACTGCACTTTTTAAATTTGTCATTTTCATTTTACCTTTCTGAATAGGCAGGATATGGATTCTCAGATTCGAAGATATTCTAGAAGTAGTTTTCCACCAGTTCATGTATAAATAAATGAAGTACTGATGAAACTGAAGTATGTGCTCTACCTATCTTTGGAATGTCTTTACGAATTAGAGAAATAAAAAGATAAGAAGGCAGGAGATAGGACTGTAAATTGGAAACTATCCAAATCCAGGCCACACCGTGGGCTAATATGCCTGTCAAAGCAAATTTTCTCCTAGTGTGTGGTTTCAAAACTGCTCTTAAAAGCCCTTGTTAATGACTTAGTAATTGCTTTAATAGCTCCTCAGTCAAGTGTGCGGTGCCAGAGCTGACATGTCAGCAATGTATGAAGCAAGGCACAGCTTCCCTCCCCCCACCATGTATCTGGAGTATCGTTAAGCATTCCTGCTTACATTTTGACTTACTTAGCCATAAAAATGTATTTACTGTATCTATAAAACCTGTCTTTGTCTAAGGTAGTCTCCATTCAGGGTGGCTCTGAGAAAAATGTCGAAGGAATACTTCACAAGGAAGTAGCTCCTTTCTCTTTTCTGTGAAGCTTCTTCACTAGGCAATGGGGTCATTTCTTTCCAATCCTATCTCTATCCTTCATATGAAGAAATCTCCCCAAATCCCAGGGGAAATAACCCTTAAAAAGCAGCCGGGCGCGGTGGCTCAAGCCTGTAATCCCAGCACTTAGGGAGGCTGAGACAGGAGAATCGCGAGTTCAAAGCCAGCCTTAGCAATGGCGAGGTGCTAAGCAACTCAGTGAGACCCTGTCTCTACATAAAACACAAAATAGGGCTGAGGATGTGGCTCAGTGGTCGAGTGCCCCTGAGTTCAATCCCCAGTACCAAA
>CM053409.1:74770068-74787049 GCA_028644305.1 Xerus rutilus | reverse complement strand
TCTGAAATAAAAACATACTCTAGTGTTGATTAAAAGGAAGTAAGTCTATAGCTATCACTAATTTCTAAATGTGAATGTGATATTGAGATATTCATGCCTTGCTCAAGAATTCATGCTGAATTAGTAGGAAAGGCTTAGAATATAGCCTAGAATATTAATTCAATAAACACAAGAATGAACAAGCTACCTATTTATTTTTCCCCTGAAAAGGGTGGCACAAATACAGACTGAATAAATAAATATTTATTAATTTTCAGTTCTTTTTATAATAATCTGTTATATACAATTTCTGTGATATTTAAATTAAGAGGAAAGAAGCAATCTTTTCATTTTAGGCCTTGCCTTTTATTTACCATGTATTTTCTGGGAAAAAAATTTTCTTATATATCTCTGAAAAGAGCACTATAAACATTTCCTGCTTCATATAGCCACACAGAGCTTACCTAATGGATATACTGCATTTAAGATTGTGGAGATGTGGACTTGTAGGCAAGTTCAGCATGATTTACAACATTCCATGTCAGTGTCCAAACCTGTTAACCACATGAGTTAACAGATTTTTAAGACTGGGCAGGTTCTGTTTCTATTGTTTTGTTTTGTTTTTGGCTGAGGGGGGGGGTGGGCTACCAGGGATTGAATTTAGGAGCACTAGACAACTGAGCCCTATCCCCAGCCCTATTTTGTATTTTTTAGAGACAGTGTCTCACTGAGTTGCTTAGCTCCTCACTTTTCCTGAGGCTGGCTTTGAACTCACGATCCTCCTGCCTCAGCCTCCTGAGCCCCTGGGATTACAGGTATGCATCTTCACACTTGACACTTTTCTATTGTTTTTTAAGAAAGTCAAAACGATATCTTACTCTAATTGAGGAATGTTAGTGTTGACAGAAAGTAAGACTAATGGCCAGTTGGAGAACCAGAGAGTTGAATGACATTTCCCTGTCCACTATTTTAAAATAAAGGGTTCCCATTAGGGTTCAGTATATATTTCCAGTGTGGTTAAATACTTCAGTAACAATTTAAAGGAAAAATCAAGAGTCTGTTATTCCACTTTCTGAAGAAATCACAAAGGGATCAGCTTAGAGAAAATAAAGATTAAATAAGTATAACTGAGATTTATGCCACTTATGCATATATGAACTATCACTCATTTAACAAATACAGAGAACCCCTGCCAGTTGTAAATCAAATTACATGGCTCCCTCAAATGCCTATAGTGAACGGGAGAGGAGAATACATCCACGTGCTAAGCAGCATAACAGTACAAATGATTAAAGGGAAGATATTAAAAAGAAATAACAATATATGGAAGTTCCGATTGGAATGTCACAGAGGAAGTTAGGAAGGAGGAAATGACAAATTCAAACAGGCCTTGGAATACAGCAAGGGGCTGCTGGATTTGAAGAGTGATGGCCTTGGAGCCTTCTTTCCTAGGTGAGGTTGAAGGGCAACATCTGAAGAAGCATGTGCAGGACAAGTTTTGGGGAGAATTAAAAGACAACTTCAGCCAGAGAAAGGACTGCACAAAGACAGGCAGGGACCAGAAAGTTGGAAGAAGTTTTAGGGAAAAACCATATATGGAAGGCTAAGGAAGTTGTTTAGATTTTAGACAAAATGGCATAAAATTAAGCTTGGAAGTAAGAGACACTTGGATTTGAATCCAAGCTCTCTTAAATACATCGAGTTCCTATTTCCTCTGTATAAAAAGAAGATAATAGTATTATCATATAGGTTTATTATGAGGCTTAAACATAATAATACACATAAAGTGGCTGAGCCATATAAACCCTTGATAGCATGTTAAAACATCATCTCACTCTTCCATTTTTTTCTCTGTGTAGTTGAGTGCTATAAAAAAATTTTTTTTGAGTAGGCTAATGGCTTGATAAAATAGTGGTTTAAGAAGATAAATCCGGCCGCTATTTGCAGGAAGGGTTGGGGGAAGGAAGCTAGCTACAAGCACTTTAAAACGTCAGGGAGTTTGAATCCCCATCAAAAATAAGTGTTACACAGGTCCTCTGGTGGGGCTACATAGACTTCTGAATAAAGTCTGTGACTTCCAAAAAGGTAAAAGATTCCTATGTTTATCACAGAGAATGGTAAACTATGAGGGACTAAGAAAGAGAAGTGGAACATAGTAAATATCACAAATTCAAGGAGGAATTGGAAATAATACAAAGATGGTAATCTTTTGTCACCAGGAATATTATGAGACCATTTCTAGAGACAAGGGAGTCAGTTTGGAAAGAAAGTTATGTATTTATCTTTAAACAAATTGACTTTCAGGTGTTTGGCTGAATGGTTAAGTAAAATCCTGACCAGAGTGTTTTCCTGGATTTAGCATGCAGGTGTGAGATGGAGATGAATATAGTTTTAGGCAATATTCTCAGATTGTGTTTCTGCTCCAAGAGTGTGTGGCCAGAAGCCAGAGGGTGCATGAAGCCACAGGATATGGATATAATGAGATGGCTTTTGGGAATACATTCCAAGATATGGGGAAATATTTTGAAATTTTTCCACTTACAAAGAAAAATTGTCACACACATGTATGATGAAATATTATGAAATAGAAAAAAAAGTCCACACTTTTAGAGTGAAACACAGGATGAGATAGATCTGCATTTATTCACTAATGCTGCCAGAAGTGATTCAGAGAATTATAAGAAAACTGTCACAGAAGGAAGTTAATTTGCTGAGAGTGTGAAAATAAAATGAGCAAAGGGACAAGGACTAGGGCCTCAATACACTCAGAGTTAGATGGCCAAAGGGAGACAATTCAGTTAAGGAGAACTTGTCAAAAAGGCAAGTGAAGGTCATAAAAATAATTCAAAATTAAAAGGGTCAGAAACCTGGAAAAGAGTTAGTCTTGAGAATAGCTTGTTGACGGTGTTAAGAGCAGCAGGAGTCATATAAAAGGAAGGAGAGTCACAGAAAATGAGGAAGAGTCATGGGGCATCACAGTCTTCTTCCTAAAACCTCTTGAGAGTAATGTTGCAAGGTTCAGGATGCATGCAGTGGTGCTTGGATTGTGTTCTATAATATAAAGTTTAATGCAGAAGCTTTTCCACTTACAGAAAGCTCTTCCAGAGATCAATAATCAATCATAAATGTAAATCCCTTAGGCAGATCATTTATTTGAAGTGCTTTTACTCTCCTCATCACAGCAGTATGTAGCTTTCTTTACCCAAATTTTAAAATCTGACAGTCTTATCTACTTCAGACTCGATTAGAAGTTGAATATGACCGAGAATGGAATAATTTATACTCTCAAAACTTAGCACTTTAGGGATAATGATGGGATGAATCAATTTTTCTTGTTGTTATTGAAGCAGCTTAAATATCCAGAGCTCCATTATCCAACCTCCTGCATCAGGCAAAATGAAACCCCCTCCCAACAACAAAAACAATACATCTATTATTGTTATTGTTGTTTCTATTGTTGGAGAAGGAAAACAATATATGTCACTCTGATTTTTAACCAAGTATCACAACTTCAAACACGCAGCAGAAGAACTCTTGAAAGCTATTGCACTTGGTGGAATTACTTGTAGTCGCCCTGCCTAACCTTAATAACATTTATCCAAGGAAGTGCAACAGAGCATGAATAAGCCTTTGGTTAGGGATAGGAATAGGTGGAAGGAATGAGCACCAAACCAGAAGTCAGGCCCTGCTTCCACTGTTCTTTGTAATTACTGCAAGTGATCTTTGTTCAACAAATCTCAGTTGGTTTGTCTCTAAAGGGGTGAGGACAAATAGCTCTCCAACCTAGTTAACCACTCCGGGGTTCAGTTTGATAATTTATGATAAGCAGGCAATTATACCTTTCTTCACAAACATACTGTGAGAATTATACTTGATAACATTTTAAATGTGGTAGCATATGGTAGCCATTCAATAGGATCTGTTCGAGTTCCTTCATTTTCTGTTACCTTAGAGATCTTCCGTAGCAATCACATGGCATAAGCCACTGAAGAGTACTTTAAGTACTCAATAAATACAAGGGGTGGGGTGGGATTTAGAAAGAGATGTCTCTTATTGAATTTAAGAGATTAAATTTAAAGACGACAGAGAGGCCTGAGTTGGATGCTAGTTTATTGGTCGATACTAAGTAGACAGAATCTGGCAATATTTAGCTGCATAAATTAGGGATGATTTTTTTTTTGGTACTGTGGATTGAACTCAGGGGCACTCGACCACTGAGCCACATCCCCAGCCCTATTTTGTGTTTTATGTAGAGACAGGGTCTCACTGAGTTACTTAGTGCCTCGCCATCGCTGAGGCTGGCTTTGAACTCACGATTCTCCTGTCTCAGCCTCCCTAAGTGCTGGGATTACAGGCTTGAGCCACCGTGCCTGGCTAGGGATGAATTTCTGATTTGAAATAATCTCTAGGTCTTTGAATTGAGACAGACACTGTTAGGAAATATACACAATCTTGTCCGAAATTTTATCCCATGAAAATGATAATAATGGTAACCAAAACTAAAAACATCAAGAGCTCTGTTTTCTTAATAAGTGAGGTGCTATAGACTGAATGTGTCCTCTAAAAATTTGTGTTCTGAAAACTAATCCCCAGCGTGAAGAGTTAGGAGGTGTGGCCTTTGGGGATGCTTGGACCATGAGGGTGCAGCCCTCATGGATGGTAGTAGAGCCTTCACAAGAACAGACTCCAGAGAAAGAACTCACTGGTTCTCTTTCCTCTGTGTGATATGAGAAGTTAGTCGTTCAAAAGCAAGAAGAAAACCCTCAGCAGACTCTGGTCATGCTGACAATCTGATCCTGGACTTCTAGCTCCAGATCTTGGAAAAATAAATTTCTGTTGTTTATAAGTCACCTAGACTGCAGTACTTTGCTATAGAAGCCCTTGCTGAGATATAAAATTTTAATTCCTTTTTAAATAAGCTTATAAGGGCACATTTATGCAAGGGTACTCTATATTTTTCCAAGTACTCCAGTACAATGGCTTTCAAATGTTTTTGACTCTGAAAATGTAAAGAGCCTAAAATAATACTTAACTATTTTATGGGCATGTATGTAAATATTTTCTATTCTAAATGGCTTTTTACCTATTGGTGAGTCATGATTCATACTTTTAAAAAGAAGTCAACTTCTTTAGTGGTTCTATTTATTATATCAGCACTAGGAACAATGAAATTTGAGAAAACCTCTGATTTTCAGATAAATTTATTAGTCAGTATTTAATTTAGGTCTTACTTTGATACCTATCCTACTCAAGCTATATTATTACACGTAAATTTCTTACAAAGCTGGATTATGTCAGTTAGTGTGTTGGCATTTCCTGTCAATGCAGGCTTAACATTTCACCGAGGTAGGTCACTTGTATGAGAGGTGTCAGGTGAGAGAGGGGTAGTTATGGGTAAAAGACCATCTCCTCAGGGGAAAACAAACAGAAAAGCAAAATCCTCAATGTGTGAGGCATCAAGTTTATTATGCAAACAGGGAAGACATTGCATGAAACTGTGGTGTGGGATTCCCTTTAACTCCAGTGTTCTATGTCAATTATCTGAGCTAATTTGTGGTAATTAATTGAAGCATGTGTAGGGCACTGGGTCTGATCCCCAGGAACCCCCCCTCCTAAATAAAAACAAATAAAAATCCCAAATTTTGTTTATAAAAAAATTTCGAAATCTTAGTTTGAAGGTCCTTGGGCAGTGTCATGTGCTGAATGAAATGAATTAAAATTGGAGGGTTTTTGCTGTTATGAAGAATTCTTAAATAGTTTGTAAATCTCTCTTTGGAGGAGATTTTAATCTAAACTAGAGATTCTGATACTGATAGAGGAAAGATAAAAACCACTAAACTGGAGTGTGAAGTTATACTAATCCCAATGAGTGTTTTTAGTATAAGGAAAATAGTGCCATAGAGCCAAGAGAAAGAATGCATTTTATGGAGTGCTCATAATAGAATTGGAAGTATGGGATAAATGACCATTCATCCCATATTTTCTTGAACATTATTGTTTCAATATTTTGTCCATTTTCCAGATTGTATTTAGAATTTGCACCATGAGTTTTGATTCAAGAAAACTGACGTGATGTTTGTGAGTTTACAAGAGTAGGAGCATTTACTCCTTATTTCCATTTAACCAGATTTGTGGAGTAAATAGAACAAAACATGATGTTGAATTAGAGAGAGTGAGAGAGCGAGAGAGCAAGAGAGAGAGAAAGAGTACCTGTCAAAATAATGAAGATGGTGAATTTATTTCCCTTTCTATTTTTGTACTCTCACCTACTTTTTTTTTTTTTTAATATTTTTTTAGTTGTAGATGGACACAATGCCTTTATTTTATTGGTTTGTATGTGGTGCTGAGGATCGAACCCAGGGCCTCACGCATGCGAGGCAAGCACTCTACCGCTGAGCTACAATCTCTGCCCCTCTCACCTACTTTTGAGGTATTCTGCACTCAGCACCCACCAGCACAGACCCAGAGGTGAAATGAGGCAGTGTTTGAATTAAAATATGATTGTTTATTATTTACCAGAACTTGAACTTAGCATGGAGGTGCCAGACAAAGGACGGTGCATCAAATTACATATTTTAGATTAATGACAAAAAATAATGACAAAAGAAATGACAATTTATTTCATACAAATATATCCTAATTATTGCAAAGGATATATGTATAACAAATCATTATTCATTGTGATTTAAATTTAACTGGGCATCCTTTACCTTTATTTGCTTAATCTGGTAACTTGATACCAACCATGCTCTCTAGCACATCAGACAAATTGCCATACATCTTCAGAAGGAGAAAGTGATGACAAAAAGAATAAGACTATTTTGTAAACAGGCACAGTGGTGCATGCCTGTAATCCCAGCACTATGAGAGGCTAAAACAGGAGAATCATGAGTTCAAAGCCAGCCTCAGCAATGGTGAGGCGCTAAGCAACTCAGTGAGACCCTGTCTCTACATAAAACACAAAATAGGGCTGGGGATGTGGCTCAGTGGTCGAGTACCCCTCAGTTCAATCCCCGGTACCAAAAAAAAAAAGAAGAATAAGAATAAGACTTTTTCAGACAGATCTGAATTCATATTATGCTTCTAGGGCCAGGGATGTAGCTCAATGGTAAAGTGTTGCCTGGCTTGTACAAGGCCCTGGGTTTGATTCCCAGAACCAAAAAATAATAAAATAAGATAAAATAAAAAATTCTACTCATACCAGAATTATATTTTGGACAAAATTTTCAAAAGTTCTTAGCCTTTTGAAGGGTTGTAGGGCAGTATCATGTTGTCTGAGACTTTCTTTGTTTTTTTTTGATGAAGAAGATTACTTTGCTCTCAGCTATTGCCTTGGAAATGAACTCATTTACATGATAATGGAGGACTGTAAATTTCTTATACATAACCTCAGAAATGAAAGGTTTTTTAGTCTCACCTTTTTGGCAGCTTAATATGTATTCTACCTACTACCTTTAAAGGAAGAAGCCTAGGAGAAGGCTCTTCTCCACAACATAGGCCATTTTTAAGTATATGAGCAAGGGAAAAATTCCCTAGATCATTTGTGATGACTGACGGGCAAGAGTTCAATAAACTACCTTTAATAATAACATGCCTACCATTTTTTGTTAGCTCTTCATTGCTGTAACAAAATTCCTGAGAACAACTTAGGGGAGGAAAGATTTATTTTGACTCAGTCCATAATCAGCCAGCTCCATTTATTTGAGCCTCAGATGATGCGGAACATCATGGTAGAAGGACATAGCAGAGAAAAGCACTCACCTCATGGCAGCCAAAAGCAAAGAGAAGGAAACTGGCAGAAGTGGGAGGATGGGGGATATGTATGAAATATCCTTCCATGTCACACCCTGCTTCCTCCAAAAAGATTCCATCTCTTGCAGTTTCCACTTCCCAATAATGCCATCAGCCACAATGGATTAATCCATCAATGAGATCAGAGCCCTCATGATCCAATCACTTCCCCAAAGCCCTCCCTCTGAATATTGCAGCAACTAGAACCAAGCCTTCAACATATGAGCCTTTGGGGAATATTGCAGATCCAAAGCACAACATATGTGTGCAGTGCTAGGCATTCATAAATCTAAAAACATTGGAAATATTTGTAATAACTTTTGTTTCCATTAAGATTTGTTCAGTGATTTACGTGGTAGACTCCATGGGTTGTCCCTCATTAGCAATGAGCAGATGTACAAGCTACGTGAAACTGCTATAAATGTGATGCTTTTGCACAACACTTCTACCACTACAGGCCAATGTGTCTACAGTGCGGTGCCTGGGAAGATTCGTGTCTCAAATTCATTTTGAGCAATCCTGTACTTTTAGTCCACCCTAGAAGAAGTAATTGAGGGAGATGAAATCTGGCCAGTATGGAGTTTGTATCAGCCAATGCAAATGTGAAAGTTATTATCCAACTAATTCCTCACCACTCTTGCATAAGGGGTTTGCCAAGTGCAGGCATTATTCAGTATCTTAGTTTTTTTGGTGGTAAATATTTCTTTGTTTCCAGGCTTTACAATGAAACTGTAGCCAACTAATATGCACGTATATGCTTCACATTTAAACTTACCACAGTTCTACAAGATATCAATAAAGTCGACATTTTCCAAATGAGAACAATGAAGCACTTGTCCTGGTACTGTATAGTAAGTGTAATACCACAGCTAGTAAGCAATGAAGCCAGGGATTCCACTCAGGCAAACTGAGTTTAAAGCCGTATTGTTAACTCCTGAGCAATGCTGCTAGGTGCTATTGTATAAATACATGACGATAATGAGAACATATTTTTGTGCAGGTATCATTTCCATGGAATGAAGTCATTATACACAGAGTTGTATCTTTATTTGTAAAAGGACTTAAGCCTGAGAATTTCATTTTGAGAGACATTATCATCACCTCAGGCTTAGCTAGATATCTCTGCCAAATGTCACTGATTTCATTTATATTCCAAGAGAGGTTTTATTCAATCATTATTTTGGATTTGTTTTCAAAGTAATATTTCTACTTGCAAGCTATCTAAGTGTTTTTTGTTTGTTCGTGTTATAACCTACTGGATACTTCACTGTAAAATCTTATTTAGGACTAAACATAGAAAAGAGATTTGGAAAGCTGAGATGAAACATCCCCTCAAATCCACATTCTTTATAGATCCAAAGCCTCAAATTCTCACTCCAATTTTCGAAAGAGAAGTTATTGAGCAAGAAGGTTTAAGTGATTTGTAACTGGTTTTTAAAAACTTCTGTGCTATCAAAAAGAAAAACAAAACGATAGTTCTTTCTATTGTATGTTACATGGTCAAAGAGCACCTCTCCTAACTGCCTGAAGGAAATTTGCTGTTGGTTTCAAACTCACTTTTTCCAGAGAAGTAGGGTGTGTGACTCAGATTTCCACACCAAGGTGTCCCTGAGAGAAGCCTTTAGATGTACGTAGAAGAGATTAGGTTAAAGTATTTGCTGTTACTTATTATTTCCTTCAGGAAAACCACATGTCAGAGAACCTCAATCTGAAAAAGACATGAGTTACATATGCTTCTTCCTGTTCTTTTTTTAAAGGTCTTCATGTCCTCAGTTTCATGTGCACTGTTGATTGGCATCTTTCTATAAATAAATGTACTTAACAGAATGAAAGAGTCATTTCAGTCCTCCATTGAGGATTTTTTGTAACCATATCCTGGAGACATGAGAACAAATGTGGTTTGAAACTGAATATGTACAAAATGTTACATAGGTCTGTACGTTTTTGGAAGATCTTCAATTGTCTAAATGATGAGAAAAATAAAAAAGGAAAACAAGAGGGTAAGAATTAGTGCAGACTTCACACCATGGTAGTTATTTTGTATACAGTTTTTAATCTATTTCTCCTGCTAAATATCAAATAGGCATATCATCTCCTTTTTACTTATAAACATCTGAAGCATGAAGAAATGCAAGTAACTGTCCCCAAATTATGTGTTTAGTATAAGTAAAAGATCCAGAAGAAAAAAATAAAATCTCAGGATTTGCGATTTCTATACTACTTCTCTATGTATTTAGGCATGTATCGAGTACTGAAGGTTGGTCAGTAGAAATGGTCATCACTTCCAAACCTGAGAAATTGAAATTCATAGAAAGAAATCTTAGCTTCTAGAAATAGTTTCAATGTCTGTGTTCCAAAAGTAGTTTGGCATCCATAAAAGAGAGTTCTGATTGGGGAAGTATGCCACTGACCCTTTATTTTTGAAATTTTATGAGACATTTGAACCTGAAGGATTTTCATACATATTTAAGTTCAAGTGTTAAGCATGCTGCTTCAAATATAAGAGTTATACTTGGAAATTAGTTTGACTGGTCCTGGAATTTAGATGTTATGTTATTCCCAGAGCCTTTGAGATTGTAATCCATGTGGCATTATGCCATGTTTCATAATTATGTGTGTGTGAGTGTGTGTGTGTGTGTGTGTGTGTGTGTGTGTGAAGGAGAGAGAGAGAGAGAAAGAGAGGGAGAGAGAGAGAATGCATGTGTGTTTCCTTCACAAGAACGAGAGTTTCCTATTAGACAAGAAGTGATAGATTACTGTAATGTAGTACTAGTTGCCTGTCAGTATGAAATTTTCTTATTAGCGTTTATTGCACTACACAAGGTTTAGGTATGTCCTTGTGGGATTTATTATTTTAATGTTTCATAAATCTATGGAAATTGAACCTTTTAATTTGTTAATTTATGCAATTAATATGTATTTATTTATTGAATGCTTGAGAAAGCTAGATTTGTAAAGGCCCCAAAGATATAGTGGTGAACAAACATAGTCTAGCAGGAGAGTTATTAATCAAATATCCAGCAATTACTGTAAATCTCAATTGTGTTAAGTGCTGAAGTATATGGTGCTCTGAGACAGTATGACAGGGAAATTAATGCATGATAGAGAAATTAACTATGGAGGGAGATTGAGAAAGGGAAGTGATGTGGATTTTGTACATTGAATGAGTAAATTAGGTCTAGAGGAGAGGAAGGAGGGTTCTCTCCTTTGACTCTTCTGGTTGTTGCTGAGGGAGCTTCCAGCCTGGGAGCACTCAAGGAAAGGTAAGTAAGGCTGGGCAGGGAAGGGATGATGAGGGACTGAGTGGGAGATTCCAGGGAGCCAATACTATGCGAGGGCAGGCATCCAGAGAAGAGTGATAAAATCAGGTTTGTGTTGATTGTAAACATCTCTAGACATAGTGAGGCACATGACTGGCAGGAGCTAAGTCTGGGTGCCAGTGATAAACCATTAAAAGGCATAGTAACAGTCCAGTCTGGGGCCTGGTACTCTGACTAGGGTAGTGGTAAGGTGGTAAGGATGAATGAAGCAGAGCAGATTGCAGAGTGTGTTTAGAACAGGCCTTGGTGATGAGTTAGATATGGAAGGGTGGGGGACAAAGAGGAGTTCTTAGGATGACTCTGATTTATCTTTCTTTGTGCTCCCCTTTTATTCAAAATCAACCAGAGAGAAGAGTGAAGATATGAGTCTAATTCTGTATATATTGAGATTGAGATAAACTTAAATACCTCAACGTCCCTATCATGCATTAATTAATTTTTCCATGGAAGAGAGAGCAATTGCACTTTTTCTCCATAAAGCCAATGAATAGGCTTTTTAGAAAAAAAGTATATGAGAAATTATAAGAAGGGCTCCATGCATAGGCCTTATATGAGGCACACGAATCATCTGATGTCCTCACACACACTAAATAAAATGGATTTGGGTATCAAGAATAAAGGTGACTTCTAACTTTGACCTGAAACAAGTCCATTAAAACTATGCCTCTATAAGAAGAGGTTCCTTATTTTTATAAAAATATTTGATAGTGAAATTAATTAGTTAACAACCTTGTTTGAAACCTTGAGAAATGCTTCTTATGCATTATATCATCATTAGTTATATTTTAGAGCCTAGCATGTGGCCATGCCCACACAGGCACTTCACAAATATTCCTCGATGGTTTGATGACTTTGTATGACTAAAACACTTAGCACAAAATGTTTTGGCTTATAACCTGGAATTTAGGAGAAGATAAGATTTTATAGGTAAAAGATTTAACTTCTTGTTATCCTTAATTGTTTAACTTTCTTGGAACATGGTTTATTGTCTTTTTTAACTTTTTTCATATCATGCAAAATCTAAAGACAAGCAAAAATTACAGTCATATTCATTTCTGAATGGAATAAGCAATAAGAATGCTCATAAAATTATAATTGCTAAAACTTATTGAGAACATAGTATGCCAGTTGCTGTGCTAATTACTGGATTCTCTTAAAGGCCACAACTACTAATGAGATATGGATTATCATTTACATTTTTCCAATGAACTTAGAGACGTGTCCAAAGTAACACATCCAGTTAAGTGAAAAGATCTGGAATTCAAACTCAAGGTTAACCTTAGCCAGGGGTTCTAGGGCATCTGAATTTAGAAGAATTAATTAAGCATAAGAGCCCAGGAAATTTCCAGCATTCTAAGTTTATATCACTCCTGGTGGCTTCTCTATAGGCTCTCATATAGGCTATTTGGAAACAAACATGAACACACACGGATTCTCTTGTCTATTCTTTGGTTAATTAGAGGTTTAGTAGTTCTTATCTGCCTATGCAGAAGGCAGATAGATAGACACAATTACAAGGATGGTTTGAAATAACTCCAGATTCTTTCTATCCACTGACCATGCAAAATCCAAACCCTTAATGTGCATAATGGAGCCATTACTTCCCTCTACTTTATAATTTCTTCTAAAACACACACAAATAAACCATTAGCTCACTCAAAATGGCTTAGGATGGAAACAGTAACTGATGTTTAAATCTTACAAACAAGCCAGACCACTATCTGTGTAAGAGGCTGTGCTACCTTTTTACAGTTTTATTTTGATTATATCAGCAAGTGGGAATCAATAGATCAAACAGGACCTGTGAATTAGTGTTTATTCTTGCACATGCTTTCCAACTGAAAGTGGTAATGTGATTAGAAATAACATTGTCATTAAATGCTAATACTATCTAAAATATTTTGAATGGTCACTCAGTTCTGAGCAGTAGTCCACATGCTGTATATATTCTTATGAGTAGGGACAGTTATTGACCCTGCTTTAAAGGTGATAACAGTGTGCAGTGATGCACAGCTATTAATCAGCAGGGCCACATAGGCATTCATTCAGAGCTTACTCGGAACCTCTAAATGATTGTAGCATGATACTACCATTATTGAGGCCAAGGGAATGACTGCATTATAAGAAATTCAATATTCTTGTTTCAGAACCAGAAAGTCCTGGGTTCTATTTCTTATGCCATCATTGATCAGTCAGTATTTTTGGGCCAGTCAGTTACCTCATTTGTTAATTGAAGATAATAGCAATGCTCATTTCATAGGTCGGTATAAGGCAGATAAGTTAATTCATACAATGTGCTTTATCATAGTGACTGGAAAATTCTAAGTACTGAGTTATTATTATTGTTCTTATTGTTTGATATATCCAGCTTCTAATCTCATGAGTTGTTTCAGGCTCTAAAAATAGGCAACAAACTCATGAGGCAGATTTAATTGCTTTCCTTAACTCTTAGCAGTTTTACATTACTCAACAATTTAGTATAATTTAGCATTTGTAAGGTTCCCTGCCCACAAGGATAATTAATCTCACCAATCATCAGCCAACTTGTGAACTGACTGGGAATTAGAAAACTAAGTTTCACATGAGAAAACAGTCAGGCAAGTGAAAAATCTTGCTGCAGGACACACTTGAATTCAAGAAAGGCTGAGGATTAGCACCAAGGCATGCTATCTAACCAGAGGAACCACTTATCATGTCTGAAAGTTCCCAATGGCCTGAGGACTCAAGGAGGCAAAGACTCAATAACTCCAGGGAGAAAACAGAGCAAATGGCAAAAGAAAATATGGCTGGCCTCAGAGCCGCCATGGACTCCTGTTCCGGGCTGGATGCTTTCCAACTACATTAAAGTTCTCTACACTAGACTTGTTCATTTGTGTTGGCAAATGCTGCCTGGGATGAGATAGCAAGTAAAAAACATACTTGGCAGAGAGGAGAGAAAAAAAAAAAAAAACAGCAAGATCACTGTCTCTGCTGTGTTTCGTTAACCCAAAGCTCTAGGAAAAAATGGTTACACAAGCCTTGGTCTGTGTGGCCATCTAACAAATTTTAGAAGAAGATTTTTCATTAATTTATAATTTACCAAGTGCATTATAGTATATAAGCTTACAGCTGTATTTTTATAAAAATAAATCCACAAATATAAATTTCTATGGTACAGGAGCCTCAATGGCAAGCCATTTTGTTAGACTACTAAAAGGATCCTTCTCATTGGGACTAGTCTCCTTCTATGCCATCTTCTTGCTCCATCCCTCATAAAAATACCTCAACAGGAACTAAGATAGTGATTTCTGTTTCATGAGTTAGCTGAGATAAATGCAGTGAGGAAAGAAAAACTTTTAAAAATTGTAATTCAAAGGTTTATACAGCACACATACACACACAGAGTAACATTCTTTGATTTATTTTGGCAGAAGCTGGAAAGTAAGATATCATCAAATATATAAAATTGATAGCTTGGTTTCCTAAAAAGAAGGGGAAAAAAAGTTTTTAAAAAGCCATTTGTGGTAATCAAGACATTCATTGAAGTTGAGACCTGGGGAGAGATAACACGCCACATGCTTGGATGGGATTTTGAATCACATTTTTTGCTCAACTCTAAGCTTTCTGTCTCATTAAGGTAGAGTTTTCTTTCCTAAAGGGCATGAAATAAATGAACTCTTGGTAAAGACGTTCCCCTAAAATTATAACTGCAAGTGAGTCCCGCCTTAGGCAACATAATAACCAAGATAAATTTTATTTTACTGTCTCATCTACCTCTGTTAGAACATCTTACCCCTTCGGGCCTCCTCCTCTGAATTCCTACCTTCCCTGTTTTCTGTTAAAGGATTAGCTAAGAGATGCCTTTCAAAGGAGACTTCTTAAATGAAGAGAATGAAAAGATCTCCAGGAGGGAACCACTAAACCATGCAGTTCTATAGCTCAGGTATTAATATTTTAAATTTGGAAATAAAATAATATTTAAATTCAAGTTATGACACTTTCAAGCTTTATGACCATGGGCAAATAACTTGAACCACTTTTAAGCTTACATTCTTTATCTTAAAAGAATAGAAGTAACAATATTTCCTACCTCATTTCAAGGATTAAGGGCAAGAACAGGGAAACAATGATCTCACTCATATGATGAAATCAGCAGTAGGAAGGTTGATATTTTGCAGAAAATGTATCTCACTGATCCCCTTAAATCATTGCATTGAGAAGCACCAATGCTACTTGTTGGTGGGAAACCATACTTGTCACAGTTTGTCACAATGTGAAGGAAAACAGGAATCATTCCCTCCAAGACACCTAGGAAAAGAGATTTGCCTTTTCCAAGTAGGAGGCAAGAGATTAAATCCTGTCTCCAATGGGCTCCTTGATAAAGGTCTTGTTCTTTTCACTTATAATTCTAGTTCTGTTCACTTCACTGAGAAATCTATGAGTTGAGGGAACTGATGATGATGTAAACTTTCGTTTTGAAATATGTGTTCATTAAAAACATGCATTTTGCATAAGTTTAATGTTGAGACTCAGACTCTTCATTTTATTTAATCATTTATGTGTATAGTGTTCACTGAACAACATTTTTGGTAATTTCAAAATGTAATCATTCATGGAAAAGAAAATAAGTTGTGAAATGATGCCCTTTCTTCTCTGTATTAGTCAGTTTTTAATCACTTTAACCAAAATACTTGACACAAACAACTTGGATGAGGAAAGATTGATTTTGTTTCATAGTTTCAGAGGTTTGAAGCCATGGCTGGCTGGCTCCATTGCTCTGGGCCTGAGGCATGGCAGAGCATAGTAGAAGGGTGTGGTGGAGGAAAGCTGCTCACCTCATAGCAGCCAGGAAGCAGGGGACCAGCCACCAGACACACCCTTCCAGGGTACAACCTAGTAACCTGCTCCCTCCAACTGGGCCCCCTCCTAATACTCATTCAGGAAGAATGAATCCATTGATGAGGTTAGCACCCTTGCAATCCAATCACTTTCCAAAAGCTTCACCTCTAAACATGGCTTCATTGGAGACCATGCTTTCAATGCATGAGCTTTTGGGGAATATTCTAGATCCAAACTATTGCATTCTCTAAACTTGAAATATATTGAAAAGCTGAAGTGAAGTTTCACCAAACACACACACACACACAATACACAAATATCCCAATACTAAAATACATGCTAAGTTGTAGGATGCTACTTGAATTCAGGAAACGGGAGTTAATATATGTTTTTGATTAATGTGTTCAGATATTCTGAAGTACATTTTTGAAGTTTGCATAGGAAACATCTGATGAGTGAATTCAACTGTGAGACAGGAGACTCCCTTTCTCTGCAGGGAAAAAAAAATATTTCAGGCTTTGTAATCCAGAGACAAAATCAAGGATATTATGTAGGCACTTATATAGCAAGAGTTAATATCAATTTTCATATTAATTGGCAAAATTCAAATTATAATAAAGAAGGTACAATATTTTTGTAATGAAATTCTATTACTGAGAAAAATTGAATTGTTTTATAAAGAGTAACTTTTTTGGTAACTGGGTTCAATTAATACTGCTTATCATCAGACTGATTGTGAATATTTTACTGTTAAAAACTATTCTGTTTCCAGACTCTACCAGAACAGTCTAGAAAAGAATGATAAAAGAGTGAATTAAAGTTAGTGTACTAACTTTAAGGCCCAAATCTTCATCATGTCAGATTAGGACCATACTTCCTTAACAAGACTCCTATAGCACAAGAAGTAAAATCAAGAATCAACAAATGGGATGGATTCAAACTAAAAAGGTTTTTATCAGCAAAAGAAATCATCAATGAAGTGAACAGACAGCCAACATTCTGGGAACAAATCTTTGCTACACACACATCTGATAGAGCATTCATCTCCAGGATATATAAAGAACTCAAAAAAC
>CM053409.1:74741076-74769568 GCA_028644305.1 Xerus rutilus | reverse complement strand
ACTGCAAATTGGTGTAACCAATCTGGAAAGCAGTATGGAGATTCCTTAGAAAACTTGGAATGGAACCACCATTTGAACCTGCTATCCCACTCCTCGGTCTATACCCAGAAGACTTAAAAACAGCAAACTACAGTGCTGCAGCCACTTTAATGTTTATAGCAGCTCAATTCACAATAGCTAAACTGTGGGATCAACCTAGATACCCTTCAATAGATGACTGGATAAAGAAGCTGTGGTATATATACACAATGGAATATTACTAAGCAATAAAAGAGAATAAAATTATGGCATTTGCAGGTAAATGGATGGAGTTGGAGAATATCATGCTAAGTGAAGTAAGCCAATCTCAGAAAACCAAATGCCGAATGTACTCGTTGATAAGTGGATGCTGATCCATAACGTGGGGAAGGTCATGGGAACAATGGAGGAACTCTGTTCATAAGGGTGTAAGGGGGGAGGGGGCATGGGGACAGTAAAGGTGGTGGAATATGATGGTCATCACAGCCCTAGCTTTATGTATGACTGCATGTATGTTGTGATTCTATATTACTTATAACCAGAGAAATGAAATGTTATCCTCTAAAAAAACCCCCCAAAAATAAAAACAGTGAATTAAAGTTAATGTACTAAGGTCCTTGAGCTTCTGAATCTGAAAAAAAAGTAACTTAGAAATAAAAAATTGTAAAAAAGAGAGAAAAGAAGGCATAGAAAGAGTATATAATGAGGTTAACTTCAATTAATGATTTCATGTAACAAATTCAAGGGCTAAATTCACTAGATCACAGGTTAACAGCACTATTTTTGAATCTATCGTCTATTAAAGCTTTTTACTTTTAGAACATATATCTAATATAACATCCAAATCTTTTCATTCAATTCGAGATTAAAAGATTTCTAAATTAAACAACATATAAAGTTTCTGGAAATGGATGGGTTGCAGAATCAAGTTGGTGAAAGCATGCCATCTGAGTTAATATTTGGGGACAGAGTGTGTTTATCATTGCTTTTTTTTTTTTTTTTGGCACTGAGGATTGAACTCAGGGGTACTGGACCACTGAGCCACATCCCCAGCCCTATTTTGTGTTTTATGTAGAGACAGGGTCTCACTGAGTTGCTTAGTGCCTCGGCATTGCTGAGGCTGGCTTTGAACTCGCGATTCTCCTGTCTCAGCCTCCCTAAGTGCTGGGATTACAGGCTTGAGCCACCTCGCCCGGCTTATCATTGCTTTTGAATTTCACATGAAAGCTTGAATATGAAGGATGTTGAAATACCCCAAAACATGCAACTTTGACCCAACGATTATTTTGAATTGAATGCAAGGGTCTCTCTGTCTTCCTAAAAGGAGAACCTTAACTCTGCCTGTGACAGTGTCTGCTCTCCTTTTTGACTTCAGAATTAGGAGAACAACCTTTCTCACAGGACACAGAGAAAACTTTGAGTTGTACTTGCATAAGGAAACTTCCTGAGGAACTTGTCTAACATCAGTTTCCCCATATGTTCCCTTCCCAGGATTCACTATCCCTGGAAGCCTAAAATATTTTTTTTCCCTTTGTCCAGGTACTTCTCTAAAATACTTCTCTTTGTTAAAATCTCCTCCTCTAACTGCTTTTTTAGGCTTTCACTCCTTTTCTCTAGAATTTTTGGCATATAAAATTAAAATAAAATTTGTATGCCTTTTCTCCCTCTAATCTATCTTTTGCCAGTTTACTTCATTGACCTGAGCTATTGGACCTAACACCTAATTTTTTTTTCCTTTTCTGCATGTGCTTAAAAGTAAGTAGCAGATTCACAGGTAACACTTAAGAAAAAAAAAAAAAACCTCTTCTTTAATGGAATCTGAAGGCTGAGTACAAAAAGCAATTGCTGCAGGATAAAGGAAAATATTCAGTAGATGATCACGAAGCACCTCAATTTTGTCTTTATTGAGAATTCTGGTCTCTTGGTTGTCTATACTTTCCTTTCCCAGCTTTATTTGCCATAGACTGTTTTATGATTCTGAGCAATCTGGACTTTTTGTCTTCCCACCACTAACATTTTAAGAGAATTCTTTTCAACCACAGTCCTATTAAGATAAGATAGTATCAAACATAAATACATGTTTTTCATTTTTTAAAAATATAATGTAATGAACAGAACTTGGATCTTCTTGTCAACTAAAAGCTGATGTGAATGCTGGATTCATCATTAACCAATTGACTACCCTTGGGAAAAATTTTCAACTTTTTTCTAATCTAAAAAGAAGATAAATCTAATGCATGAATTAACTCCTAGGGTTATTATAATCAAATGAGACAATGTATATAAAATATGTCTATGTATGTGTGTATATATAAATGCACACATTAAACTTGTGAGGCAATTTGTAAGATGTGAAGATTCATCTCTTTTATCTTCTAAAATCATTTTATATTAATTATAGTATTTTAAAATAGATAAATTGAAAAATCAAATATAAAAATTGAGTCATCATAATAGAGGACTATAGCAGTAATTTGCTTAAGAATACTCTAAGTATTAATTTATTTTTCATTGAATATGTGGGCTAATGTCACAATCTGCTTCAACAAGACTTTTGCTCTCTCAAGGTGGCAGGTATAAAGTCTTCTATAAAAAGAAAAATCATTAAGTAAAATTTATTTTAATTGTACTCTTTAATTGCATAACAAAACACTAAAATTGCTACTTATTCTATTTCAACAGCTATAACAAAACATCACAAACTGGGTGGCTTATAAACAAAAGAAATTAATCTCTCACTATTCTAGAAATTAGGGAGTCCAAAAGAAAAAAAAATACCAAAAGATTTAATGTCTAGTGATGATCCTCTTCCTTGTCCATAGATGGTAACTTTTCTCTGAATCTCACATGACTGAAGGGGTATACGTGATCTCTTTCTTTCATAAGGGCACTATTTCATTCATCAGAACACCATCCTTGTGATCTAATCACCATTCAAAGCCCCGCCTCCTGATACCATCACATTTGTGATTTGGTTTCAACATATGAATTATAGAGGAATAAACATTCAGACTAACAATTAGTGAAGGAATGAGAAGAATCATTCAGGTGGTCATTCTTAAAAAATGACAATTCTAATATTTGTGTTGCTAGTTAAAAGGGGTGATAAGAAAGAAATAAGTATAAGAAAGTTCATGGTAGAATTTGAATATGCATTGTTGGTTTTCATTTTTATGTCACAACTGGCCCTGTCCTTACATAATTTGTGTTGCTAATGAATTATTTTATAAATTGAGAATAATGTTCACTATCCCTTAACATCTCATGAAATTTTGTAGATTAGGGATATGATGGTAAAGATCACAGATATATGACTTTCTAAGTATCAACATTATAAAAGGTAGAACTATATGATCTCTTTCTTTTCAACTAGTCATTTTCCGCACTTAACAAAATTACAATTCTTACATTCCTATCAAGCAAACTCTTTTTGAATGATTGAAAACATCTCATTACTCACTATTTCTTTGTCTGGTGTGTATTCTGATTTCAATAGACAATTAAATTCCATGCCCTGTAGGTAAAGTTAAGACTTTTCCCACTTAGATGTTTTCTTCTTAAGACTTTGTTCACTTAGATATTTTGTGTTCAAATCCTTAAATTCATTAGGTGGAGTGATCTTTTTATGAGTTAAGTTAAATCTAAAAAAAAAAAAAAAAAAATCCATGCCCTGAATATCCAGTGGTGTTAGCAAGAGTTGGCTAACCATTAATGAGAAAATTGACTCACTCATTCTGTTACAACAAATGTAGGTACATGAGATTTTGAGGCAATATATATTGAAGGTAGCCCTGGTGATAGTGGAAGTTGGGAGATATTTGGAAACAATTTGGAGTATGTAAGATAGATATGGGAGATTAAATACAGAGAGAAGCTTTTACCCTTCTCAACATAATACTATGCAATCCTACATTATTAGAGTTCTTTTCATCTGTTCCTTTGTTCACACTCTCTTCTGTTCTGCATGCTCTCAACTCAATTTCCCAAGTTTCTTTGGCTAGAGCAAGTAAAAGGAAAAGTATGAAAACCTGTAGAAAGCTTTTTTAGCTTTCTTCTATTCCCAACTCCCATCTTTGTTTCTGTACTTCATGCTAACTCTTTTCTACCAAATTAAGTATCTGAGTAATTGCACAATGACTGCTTCTTTTGAGTCCACAGAATCAGAAATTTCTTTATTCAACAAAGTGCTTGCGATGCACATAGAGTCAGAAAACCTTGGTTATTCAGACAATATTAACTACATAATTCCATAGGAACAGATGACCACTGGCCACTCTAAATAGGATGAACTGGGAGTCATTGTCCAGTGTTTGAGATTGACGGAAAGCGTGTGGGGGGATCATTGAAATTTTTGCCTTATCTCTTCATACTTGCAAAGTGGTTTGTTGAAGTTAGAGAAGTGTCTGGCTTTTTCCCCATTGTGCAAATCTTAGTGACTGATGCAAATAGTGAGCCAGCAACTTTTGATGCATTATCAATGGAAACTAATCAATTGATAAACTCACCCACAAGTACTTAGCTTTCATTTAAACCATTTTATCTTTCACTCTGTTTTTCCTGGCTAAGTGTCACTAAATACATTTACATAAAAATAAGGTTTGGATCTCTTGTGTCTTGGCTTTGTTCCTGACAGTTCTCTTGTGGAAGTGCAATGCTCTCCAAAGGAGTTGATATGATATCAAAGACATATCTAAAAGGATTGAAATTCAACAAATGTGGGCATGCTGATTTTAGGAAATATTTGGGAGAATTCAAGTCATTGGGTTAATAAAGTAATTTTACTTTTGTGCTATTGAGACTAAGGTAGCAGCAGCAAAAGTTTAACAATGCCATATTAACAGGTCAAAGAAATTATATACAAGCACAAAACTTCTTTATAATAACCCAGCTTTTTTAAGAAAAAAAAAGAAGAAGAAGAAGAAAGAACATATCAGAATATACTCTTAACAAATACGGAATTGCTTAAACACCAATTTTAAAAATTTCATAGCTTTTTTTGCACTTCAGAGGCTGAGCTTAGCAAAATAATTGTGGTATGTGTTACTTTCTGTTTTCATAATTTTACCCAGATCTTTTCAGGAGGAAAAACAGGGATTGCTAAAAGTTTATTCTGGTGACTAATGTGCATACTTCTGCTGAATTACTATACTTAAGCATATTTTATTAGGGTCACTTATTTCCCAACTACTGTAACATGAAAGGTAGAGATTTGACAGAAAAAAGAAAAACAGGAAAATAAATGCTTTATTTTACTTATCCTTCCAGAACAGGGACCAATTTAGATGAATGGTTGTAAAACATCTCTTCAGAGCCTGCTATTAGTAATTGCTCTTGTCTTTAAGTAACAGACTATTTAAAGTGCATGCACAGGCATGCACTCACTGGTCTAATTCATATAAAAAGATATTATAAATACATTAGTCTCCTAGAGTACAAAATTCACAATCGGCACCCCGTGAGGTTTTAATGAAGGAGGGGATGTTATGGTGACAGTTGCTCAAGGTGAAGGTGCCACTGCTGGTTGCTCTAATGGACTGAGATGCAATGCAGTCCAAAACATGGACTAATAGCCCAATAGAAACATACAGAGACATGTTTGCTAGTAGCCCAATAGAAACATACAGAGATAGTATATCTAATAGCTCAATTGTATTACTAGCACAGGAATAGACAAGAACTGAAGAAATCAGTTGGAAAGATGATTATATTCACTTTGACACAGGGACCCTAGAAATCCTTTAGGTGAGCAGGGAACAACAACAACCCAACCCAAAACTCTTCAATATTTCCAATATGGAAAACAAATAGGTCTTATAAGGATCATAGGATAGATCGACTTCAAAAACTGCTAAAATTGTGCATATTTCAAATCTATTTTTATTTTTCTAAGTTGGATTGAAGAAAAAGTAATATCTAAACAATAACATCAAGCTCATTAAGAAAAGCAGAAAGATGGGTTTGTTAGTGTTTTTGTTTGTTTGTTAGTTTTTAAGACATAGACACTCCGTTCTGCTGCCTCAGGAAACATAGATTTATGGTAAAAACCACAAGGAATTGAGGAAACAGATACATCAGGAGTTGGGGAAATATGGAAATTGTACATTCTGCTCCATGTCCTCTACTATCAGCAACTTGAGAGCTCAGCTGTTCTGGTTTCAGATTGTCGCTGCCTCTGTTTTCCTGTTCTGCTTAACTTGAACTCTGTACTGCTTGGCCTCTACTTTATCATTGGTACTTGCCTTGTGGCCCCTGCTGGGTCTCTGGCAGCTGTCCTACTATCTATTGTCCTTATTGTGTGGTTCATCATCAGACACCCTATAGAAGATCTGATAGGATGGTTGATCCATTCCACAGTAAAACATCTCTGTACTACAGTTTTCCTGCAATGGCAACTCACTGGACACTTTGGTTCAGGCCTGATCCAATCAATTTTGATGGAGATGGTAGTGTGACATGGTACAAAGTATTGTGACTTCAGTGTAAAGAGCCTATGATTGCGGCTTACCTTGCACAGACAGTTCTTTTCTAAACGCACACGGGGTTAACTGTTGTACCTCCTTTGGGTCTTTGCTTACATATCCTCCTCTCAGTGAGATCTTTCTGACTACTCCCTTAAAATTTAGTTCCCCACTTTTATAACACTTGCTTATGCACAGGCAATCTCTATCCTTACCATCTTCTATGTCTTTATTTTCCTCCTAGATACCTATCAAAATCAGACAAACTATATAGTCTTCTCATCTAGTTTGTATAGATAGTCTATCTTCCTTCACCATAATATAAACTCTGCAGATATAGGCATTTTTACTCATTTTGATGGCAGATGACATTAACTTCCATATGATCACCACCAAATAAATACTAATTGAGTGTGTCTACATTGAGAAGGTACTGTGGCAATATTTAAGCATGAAACTAACAGGAAAATATTATTGTTTGAAGTCGTGCCTTGTGGGTCTGCTTGAATAGTTGGGGTCCTGAGAGACGAAAAGGGGTCTTCGGGGAAGACAAAGTGGGGTCTCACAGGATGAGGCTTTGGGGTTCTGGGAGATGTAAAGGGGTCTTCGGAGAAGACAAAGTGGGGTCTCACCGGACGAGGTTTGGGGTGACAGTCTGCGGAATCACTTCACCCAGACTCCCGGGGTAGGTAATACTGCTCTGCTGGAGTGAGAGGCAGAACCCATTTATTCCAGGAAGTACAGAAGCTTATATAGGGTCCTCAGACCAATCATGGGCCGGAGGTTACAACCAATGAGGCACACTTTTCCAGGCATGCGTTTCATCTCCATAAAATGGGAAAAGAGGGAAGGGAGGGATTGAAGGTATGGGGAGTGCTCCTACAAAGACAGTGAATAAAAGTCCCAATATGCTGTATCAAACCTACATGTTGACTCACTAAAATGGGAGATGATCTCTGGAGATATTGAAGATGATCTCCGGAAAACAAAATTCAAAATAGTGTCTGATTGAATATCAATAACGATTGTACAAAAGATAAAAGAATTAGAATCTTGGAGAAAATTATAAAAAGGAGAATATAACCAAAATATATTAGTAGATACTGTAAAATAATAATTATAATCTTGTAATAGAAAGACTGCAAAATGGCTCATGATTATGCTTGCTTTCTGGTGTCCAAGGTCTTATAGAATCCTGTCCTCTTGAGTGGAGAACTGATTCTAACAAGTAAAAAATGACAAAAGTAACAGGAAGCCATTTCCATGGTTACATTAGATGAGATTATAATGTCTGTCTTGTGAACTGTTTCCCTTCATGCTTTGGTGGAGTTAGCTGCTGTGAGTGAGATGCTGTAAGGAGAGATCCTACAGTCTTTGGCCAACACCCAAGAGGACACTCAGAACCTTAGTTTTATAATCTGTAAGAAATTGAACTCTGCCAATAACAGTGGAAGCTTGCAAGCAGATTGATCCCCAGCTGAGTCCCCAGTGTTGACCATAATCCTAGCCCATTCCTTAAACGCAGCCATGTAAAAGACTTTAAAGTGGAAGATCCAGCTAAATTTTGCCCAGATTCCGGACATGCAGAAACTATGAACTAACACAGTGTGTTTTTTAAACACTAGGTTTGTGGTAATCTGTCATAAACAATAGATAACTAATATGCAGCTATAATAATTTCAATATTTTCACTCATTTCTGTCTGTCTTTAAAAATCAGCATATTGGACTGCGATTATAATTCAGTGGTAGAGCGCTTGCCTAGCATGTGTGAGGCACGGGGTTTGATTCTCAGCACCACATTAAAAGATAAATAAAATAAAGGTGTTCATCTATAACTTAAAAAAAAATTTTAAAATCAGCATGTAGACAGAGCAAAAAGAATATACATGAATATACTACAGTATTTAAATCTGTCAAATTCAACATTATAAGAAATTGGGATGTGGAGTGCCTGTAGGAAATACAGAACAAAGAGTAGGTAACAGAGCTCATAGCTTCATTTTATAATGTGAAGAGCCATGTTTATATAACAAGGAATAAAGATACAAGTGTAGTAAAGTTACAAAAGGAACAAATAAGGGGGGAAATTGATTATAACCATATTTGCAAGAAGATAGTCAGAAGGTAGAAAAATTAGTGTTGAACCTAATTCCTATTGAACACAAGTCCCTGTGTTGGAGCTGTGAAACAGTAGCCTGGGCAGGATGGAGCATGGGTGGCCAGCGCAGGTAGCAGTGCTTATGCACAGTCTGCCATGATGGCCTTTGCCTGATGTGTGGCAAGCCAGGGTGCCAATGACACCCAGCCTAGTGTGGATGTCTGCTCCACAGTGCCCCAGGTTGAACCCTGAGCATCCTCCATCTCACCACCTCAACCTCCCACTTCCTTCTGATACAAGAAAAAGGAAGTGGGACACACCTGAATGAAAGACTCAAGAATTTAACCAAGAGAATTAGTGCTTTTCAAACCCTGAGTAGCCTAAGTTTGGACCAGTAGTATTTGACTAAGTGCTATATAAACTCCCAGACAAGCACACCCTGGTGGCAACCACTACGGGGTTCTATCTTGCTCTTACAGGAGTTCTGTTTTTATTTTTCACACTTGAATAAATCCTACTCTTTTCACTCTTGTCCTCTATTGTGTGGGGAATTTCATTCTTCAAGTTTGTGAGACAAGAACCTGGAGTCTATGCAACACTGGAGGGCACAGCCCCATTTAGAGCTGCAGCACTGGTGTTGCAACACTGCACTGGATGGTAGTAAAGAAGAATCAGGCTTTTCCAGCTGTGACCCTGGGAACTGAAGCAGATAGCCATCCCTGCTGTGATTAGCCACTAACACTAAAGTGGACTTCCTGGGCTGCAAGGGCTGTAGGTTGCACATGCCCTAGCTGCCAGCAGAAGTGGAGAATCAAGTTTGAGTTCAAACTTTAGTTTCCCTATCATGAAAAGAAGCCAACGTACAACTACACAATAAATGAAAACCGTAGGACCTGAACATTTTATTTAGATATTTGCAAGAAATTCACCATAGAAACAACTATAAGCATTGCAAGCATTTGCCTCTTGCATGAGAGAATGAAGCAATGGGTTATTGATTTTTATTTTTCTTCTGAACTCTAATTGAAAACCTTGTGCATGTTTAATTTAATAAATTTAAAGCAATAAGTGCATAACATCCAAATGACATTCTTTAAATCATAAATCATAAAGAAATTTTATTATTGATTTCTAAATTTCAATTCTAGCTCACTACAACCTTCAATATTTTCTCCTTATTTTTAAATCCTTTTTGCTTTATTTTTCACTTTTGCTGATGATATAAAAATGCATGTTCACCTTAAATTTCAATAATTATAGTAACAACATTGCTAATACAAAGTATCTGAAATTCTACTACTGTGGGATAACTGCCATTCACATTTTGGTAACTAATCTTTGAATTTCTTTCTCCATACTTAAAATATGCATATTTCCATATTCCTATAACTTCAACATTTCATGAGTAGGTTTATACTTACATAATATTGTTTTTAATATGGAATAGTGTACTTCTCCATGCACTGTATATCCATTATCTGCTTGTATAGTTTACTTTGCCAAGAAGAGTCTCATAATAATAGAAAATTATGTGTCTGCATTTTCTATTATATGTTTCATTATTTGCAACTGAAATAATGCATGCAGATAGTTCACTAGAATTTCTAGCATGGACATCAAAAAGTTACCAAGAAGTGAATTAAAAATAAATACATAAATATATGTATGTATCTACATATAATTCCATATAAAGAGAATTTGTGATTAAGAATGAGTAATTCTATGTATATATGTAAATCAACACACAGGTGCACTCACACACACACACCATCTGGCAATATCAACCATCTGAAAGACAGCAACCAATCAGGAAGGAAGCAATTATGGTCCCTCATCATTATGGTCCCAATAAATGTCATGAAATCTGCACTTCATTCAGAGTCTATTAAATTGCACTTTATCTACATTTATTTTGGTCACAATTCGAATAAACTTGATTATCAAATTTCAAGCAGATTAAAAGCAAAATCTTGGGGCAGTCATGAGGAACATTATAACCAGCAGATATAACTGTCAATCAGCACAAGAATTTGGCTCTAATTAATGTTGGTTCTTATATTCCTAAATGACCTTTAAAAATATGAGAGCCCATTAAAAAGAACTAATGTTCAAATGATGATCACAAGTCATCAAGAAAAGGTTAAATTATCTTCAACTTCCTCTGGTTGGGAAAAAAAATAATCAATGAAATGTCTAAAAATATTTCAGAAAGATTTTAATTCAAGGGACTAACATTTAACCAAAGTGCTTGTTGCTTTAATGTCTAGCTCTCTTGTCAGTGGGAATAGTGACAACCACCGTCACCCTTCCCACTACCACCCTAGCAGCTGCAGCAGCAGCACCATTTCTATCATTTTCAAAGTTACTATTTGCAAAGCAGCATGATTAAAGTTATATTTTATTTTATTTTAATTAATCCAATGACAACCATAAGATGATATTACTATACCCATTTTTCAGATAAGGGAAGTAAGGTTTAGAAAGAAGTGATATAATATAAGCAAAAGGAAGAAAGGAAAAAGGAAGAAAAAGAAGAAAACAGGAAAATAAGGAAGGAAGTGCGGGATGAAGGATTGAAGAAAGGAAGGATAGATAAAAGGAAGGAAGGAAGGGAGAAAGAAGCAGGTGACTTGCCTAAACTCTTACGCTTTCAAGTACTATGGTACATATGCATGTATGTGGACCTTCTGTGCTCTTCTTCTCTTTAATCTCAAGTAATTACCTTCACATCTATAGATCCATGAACAGATCTATACAGATAACTTATGCATTTATTTTCCCATCAAATACTGTTCCTCTAACCTAGATTCATAGGTATTTAAATGTTCTCTAAAATACCTTAGGCCCCCTCAAACTCAGTGTATTCCAAATTTAAATGATTGCCTTGCCCACCTCACCAGAACCTGGAGCGGAACACCACCATGCCCCACCCAACCTATTGGAGGCCAGAGTGGAACAACACTGCACCCTGGCAGAGAGGAACATCATTCCGTGGTTCCTTATCCACCAATGTGAGGCTTCAACCAAACCACCTACATCTTGGGACACTGCAGTCAATGTCATAGCCCTTACCACTTAGTAATCTCCACCATGGGACAATGGACAGGGACAGAAGATAACTGCCCATTGCCACACTGCATACCACAGCGTGCCATCAGAGAACAGGCTGCCAAATGCCCTTGCACAGCCCATCTTTCCAGCCTCATCTCTGAATGCAGTTGCCCCAATCTTGAGACACCCCCATCGCCATCTTGGATTACTGCCACTGCTGCCTCTGGCATCTTTAGTTGGAACAGCTTCCATCTTGGGACACCAACTGGGGCCTGGAAGCCCAACATCAGGGTACCTACAAGCTTGAAATTATTGCTACCACTAACTAGGGAAGTGGCTGCTTCCATTAAGGCACAATAACCAGGACATGGAAGACTGTCATCAAGGTCTCTGTGGGCCCAGTTGCATGAGAGGTATCTCTATCAGATGTGCTAACAGACACCATACCTTTGCAGAGGCAACAAGGGAGACTTACATGGGGTCACCTCTCTCTGTTTTCTCCTGCTAACAGCAAACTTCTTTTGATTCCCCTTTCATTCTTCCTATAAACTAATACCTCTATATTCTTACATCCTACCTCATAAACATCACATCCTACACTCCCCTATATGTTCTCTCTTTGTCCATCATTAGAAACTATAAAGCCTTATGTAAACCTACTGGCTATGTGGTAGAAGATAACCAAACTCATCATTTCTGTTTATAGCAACAAAACTGTAAATGTCTAAAAAGAAGCTAATAGATTTATGGCTGCATATTGGTCACATTGGGTGCTATAAATATTGATGTCTCCCTTAAAGATGAGGTATTGGTAAACTTTAGGGACACTACAAGATTGTAGGGGAGAATCTACAATACCCCACCCTCAGGAACACACATAGACAATGTGCAAAACAAGGGAGGAAAGTGTCCCGAATAAACCAAGATAATACAATTATAGAATCCATTGACAGTTCAGTAGATGAAATGTCAGAGGAGAAGTTCAGAATGTACATAATTAAAATGATAGCGAATTAAAGAATTACCTAAGTCAGCCAATACAAGCAAAAATTGATGACCCCAACAAAGAGATAAGAGAGCAAATACAGGTAGCAAAAGATTACTTCAAGAAAGAGATGGGGATTCTGAAACAAACAAACAAACAAACAGACATTCTTGAAATGAAGGAAGCAATAAACCAAATAAAAATCTCGATAGAAAACATCACCAACAGACTAGATCACTTGAAAGACAGAACCTCAGACAATGAAGACAAAATAAACAATTTTGAGAATAAAGTTGACCACACAGTGAACATGGTAAAAAATCCTGAACAGAACATTCAAGAATTATGGGATAACATCAAAAGACAAAAACACCAGGATAGAGGAAGGCACAGAGAGTTAAACCAAAGGAATGCACAATCTCTTCAATAAAATAATATTTGAAAATTTCTCAAACATGAAAAATGAATTAGAAAATTAAATACAAGAGGCTTATAAGACAACAAATGAACAAAATTACAACAGATCTACACCAAGTCACATTATAATGAAATGCTTAGCATACAGAATAAGAATAGAATTTTAAAGCCCACAAGAGAGAGGAATCAGATTATATACAAGGAAACATCAATTTGAATCTCAGAAGATTTTTCAACCCAGACCCTAAAACCCAGGAGATCCTGAAACAACATATACCAAGCTCTGAAAGAAAATCGATGCCAAACAAGAATCTTATATCCAGCAAAATTAAGCTTCCAATTTGATGATGAAATAAAAACCTTCCATGATAAACAAAAGTTAAAAGAATTTACAGTGAGAAAGCCTCCACTATAGAACTTTTATGGCAAAATATTTCATGAGGAAGAAATGAAAAATAACAATAAAAATCTGCAAAGGAAGGAATTACACTAAAGAAAAGGCCAATCAAAGGAAAAACCAAGTCAAGGTAAAAACAAAATATAAACCAAAATTACTGGAATTACAAAGGATATTTCAATAATAACTCTGAATGTGAATGGCCTAAACTCAGCAATAAAAAGACTAGACTAGCAGAGTGGATTTAAAAAAAGACTCAACAATATATTGCCTTCAAGAGACTCATCTCACAGGAAAAGACATCCACAGACCGAAGGTGAAAGATGGGGGAAAAAAATGCATCACTCACATAGACCACGTAAACAAGCAAAGTTTTCCATCCTCATATCTGGTAAAGTGGACTTCAAACCAAAGTTAATGAAAAGGGATAAAGAAGAACATTTTATACTACTCAAGGGAATCATACATCAACAAGACATAACAATCATAAATATCTATGTCCTAAACAATGGGGCATATATGTATATCAAACAAATCATTCTGAACTTCAAGAACTGAATAGACCATGACACAATAAAACTGGGTGACTTTAACACCTCTCTCTCATCATTGGATAGATCTTCCAAACAAAAAATAAATGAAGAAACAATAGAAATCATTAAAAAATCAATAACTAACACTTAACAGACATATATAGAATATTCCATCAACAAATGCATACACTTTTTTCTCAGCAGCATATGAATCCTTCTCCAAAATAGACCATATGTTATGCCACAAGTCTTAGCAAATACAAAAAAGTAGATATCCTACCCTGCATTCTATCTGACCATAATGCAACTAAATTAGAAATCAATGATATAATAAAAAGTGGAAGCTACTGCAACACTTGGAGACTAAATAATATGCCATTGAATGATGCATGGATAAGTGAAGACATCAGGGAGGAGATAAAAATTTTCTTAGAGGTAAATGAGAACTCTGATACAACATATCAAAATCTCTGGGACACTGTGAAAGCAGTGCTAAGAGGAAAGCTCATTGCATAAAGTTCATTAATGAAAAGAAGAAAAAGTAAACAATAAATGACCTGACATTACATCTCAAAGCTCTGGAAAAAGAAGAATAAATCAACACTAAAATAAATAGAAGAGAGGAAATAATTAAAATCAGGGCTGAAGTTAATAAGATTGAAACAAAAGAAACAATTCAAAAATTGACAAAACAAAAAGCTGGTTCTTTGAAAATATAAATAAAATTGATAAACTCTTAACCACTCTAAAGAAAAGGAGAGAGAAAACTCAAATTACTAAAATACATGATGAAAAATAAAATATCATGACAGACATTATTGAAATACAGAAGACAATTAGAAACTATGTTGAAAATTTATACTCCAGTACAATAGAAAACCTTGAAGACACCAAAAAATTTCTAGAAGCATATGACCTACCAAAACTGAACCAGGAGAACATACACAACTTAAACAGACCAATTTCAAGCATGGAAGTAGAAGATGCCATCAAAAGCCTACCAACCAAGAAAAGCCCAGGACTGGATGGATTCTCAGCTGAATTCTACAAGGCCTATAAAGTATTAATACCAATACTTCTCAAATTATTTCATGAAATAGAAAAGGAAAGAACACTTCCAAACTCATTCTTCTAGGCTAGTATCACCCTGATACCAAAACCAGACACAGACACATCAAAGAAAGAAAATTACAGACCAATGTCCCTGAACATAGATGGAAAAATTCTTAATAAAATTTTTCCAAATTGCATAAAAACATTTAAAAAAATAGTGCACCATGATCAAGTGGGGTTCATTCCAAGGATGCAAGGTTGGTTCAACATATGGAAATCAATTAACATAATCCATCACATCAATAGACTTAAAGATAAGAATCACATGGTTTTATCAATTGATGTGGAGAAAGCATTTGACAAAATACAGCACCCATTCATGTTCAAAACACTAGAAAAACTAGGGATGGTAGGAACACACCTCAACATTGTAAAAGCTATCTATGATAAACCAAAGGCCAACATCATCCTAAATGGAGAAAAATTGGAAATATTTCCTCTAAAATTGGGAACAAGACAGGGATGCCCTCTTTTATCACTGCTATTCAACATAGTCCTTGACACTCTAGCCAGAGAAGCTAGACAGACAAAAGAAATTAAAGAGATACAAATAGGAAAAGAAGAACTCAAATAGGAAAAGAAGAACTCATTATTTGCCAATGACATATACTTAGAGGATCCAAAAAATTCCACCAGAAAACTTCTAGAATTAATAAATGAATTCAGCAAAGTAGCAGGATGTAAAATCAATACCCATAAATCAAATGCATTTCTATACATCAGTGATGAATCCTCTGAAAGAGAAATTAGGAAAATTACTATATTCACAATAGCCTCAAAAAAAAAAAAAAAAACTTGGGAACCAATTTAACAAGAGGTGAAAGACCTCTACAATGAAAACTACAGGAGACTAAAGAAAGAAATTGAAGAAGATCTTAGAAGATGGAAAGATCTCTCATGCTCTCTGAGAGGCAGAATTAATATTGTCAAAATGGCCATGCTATCCAAAGTACTACACAGATTCAATGTGATTCCAATTAAAATCCCAATGTCATTTCTTCCATAAATAGCAAAAGCAATCATGAAATTTATCTTGAAAAATAAGAGACCCAGAATAGCCAGAGTAATCCTTAGCAAGAAGAGTGAAGCAAGAGGCATCACAATACCAGACCTTACACTATACTCCAAAGCTATAGTAACAAAACCAGAATGGTATTGACACCAAAATGGACAGGTAGACCAATGGTACAGAATAGAAGACATATAGACAATCTCACATAAATACAGTTATCTAATACTAGACAAAGGCACCAAAACACTTATTGGAGAAAAGATAACCTTTTCAACAAATGGTGCTGAGAAAACTGAAAATTCATATGCAGCAAAATGAAACTAAACCTCTATCTCTCACCATGCACAAAACTCAACTCAATGTGGATCAAGGACCTAGGAATTAGACCAGAGACCCTGCACTTAATAGAAGAAAAAGTAGGCCCAAATCTTCATCATGATGGATTACGACCAGACTTCCTTATTAAGACTCCTAAAGTGTAAGAAGTAAAATCAAGAATCAATAAATGGAATGGATTCAAACTAAAAAGATTTTTTCTTAGCAAAAGAAAAAATCAGTGAGGTGAAGAGAGTGCCTACATTTTGGGAGCAAATTTTTGCCACACACGTCAGATAGAGCTCTAATCACCAGGATATATAAAGAACTAAAAAAAATCTTTACACCAAAAAAACAACTCAATCAATAAATGGGCTAGGGAGCTAAACAGACACGTCTCAGTAGAAGAAATACAATAAATCAACAAATATATGAAAAAATGTTCAACATCTCTAGTAATTAGGGAAATGCAAATGGAAATTACTCTGATTTCATCTCACTCCAGTCAGAGTGGCAGTTATGAATAATACAAGCAAAGATATGTGTTGGTGATAATGTAAGGGAAAAGGCACACTCATACATTGCTAGTGGGACAGCAAATTGGTGCAACCAATCTGGAAAGCAGTATAGAGATGCCTTAGAAAACTTGGAATGAAACCACCATTTGACCAAGCTATCCCACTACTTGGTCTATATACAAAGGACTTAGAAACAGCTTAGTACAGTGATGCAGCCACATCAATATTTATAGCTGCACAATGAACAATAGCCAAACTGTGGACCCCACCTATATGCCCTTCAACAGATGAATGGATAAAGAAACTGTGGTACATATACCCAATGGAATATTACTGAGAAGTAAAAGAGAATAAAATTATGGCATTTGTAGGTAAATGGATGGAGTTAAAGAATATCATGCTAAATGAAGTAAGCAAAGTAATCCCAAAAAAACAAAGGCTGAATATTTTCTCTGATAAGTAGATGCTGATCCATAATGGGGGGGGGGGCATGAGATGAGTTGAGGAACTTTGTATTGGGCAAAAAGGTCGGAGGTGAAGGGAGGGGAGCGGGCATGGGGATAGGAAAGATGGTGGAGTGTGATAGACATCATTACCCTAGGTACATGTATGATTGTGTGAATGGCGTGGTCCTACTTTGTGTACAATCAGAGAAGTGAAACATTGTGCTCCATTTGTGTACAATGATTTGAAGTTCATTCTATTGTCACATATAACTGATTAGAACAAATAAATAAATAAATAATAAAAAATAAAAATAATAATAATAAATAAAAAGGACTGGTGATCTAACTCAGTGGTAAAGGGCCCCTGGAGTTCAATCCCCAATATTTAAAAAAAAAAAAAAGAATTACCAGTGGAGCTCAGATGTTAACTCATTCTTAATTTATGATTAACAATATTAATTTTCAATAGCAAATTTGTATATTACAACACTACACTTACTTTGTGGCCTAGTAAAATATTAAGTTATTTCATTTGTTAATTCAAAAAAATGCTAATCTCTCATAATCTTAATCCTCTCTCAGTGTCCCTTACTCCAGTTACCGGCATCACCATCCATCCTGTTTCAGTAGCTAGGACACTGTCAATCATGACAGTCCCAGTAGTCTCCTCCCCCTCAGATTTCTTACCCACTTCGCCACCAACCTACACAACTACATCAAATATCACCTTATCAACAATGTATCCTCTCCATCTGCACCATCACCATCCAGTTTTAGGTATAATAATTTCTTGCTCAACTATATTGCTTCTTAAGTAGAATATCTTTTTTTTTAGTCTAGGTCCTTTTTAAATCTAGTTTAACAGACTGATTTTTATTAATGCATGTTTAATTAAGTCAGCTGAATTCTTCTCCTTCTTCTATTTCAAAACAATACTCAAACCCTGCCCCATGGACAACTTCGCTGCTATTCCTGCATAGATCAAATTCTGCCATATAGGCTTTCATGGCACCACATATACCTCTTTTGTTTCAGTTGCTCCATTTGAATACTTACGTTTATTTGTTTGATTAGTTTATGTTTCTCATCCCTTCTTGATTACACAATACATGAAAGAGGAATGCCCTTGGTCATTACTCACCATTGTCCCCTTCCAATATTTTGATAGAACTTGGCACGTAAAAGTGCACAAGAACAATTTAAATGTTGATGGAGGGACCAAACTTTGAAAATACTACCTTCCTTATTCAAGCACTTCACTCCCTGTATTCTAAGATGGCAGAGTCCACGAGTGTGCACATCTGACTATATACTGTGTGATATCAATGAATTTTTAATGAGGCTAGTTCATCTCAATGAAATACCAGAAAAAAAAAAGGTACAGTGAAGGCAGGAAAATGAAAATCTCATGTCTCAGAATTATATAAACCCTCTTTCTTTACTCTTTTGCAAATTCTCAGTCTATTTGTAAGATCAATTTCCAAGTTAGTAACTCAAAAAAGCATGCTCCTTTCTCAGCTCCTTCCTTAAAACATGATGTTTCAATTGGGAAGCAGAGGGGAAATAAAGACTTTGGAAGTCTCAACTTCTGGCATTGATTTGATTACTACCCATTGTTCTATAAATAGTCATTTAAAAGCATAACAAACAATCAAATAAAAATAAATAGAACCAAAAACCAACCAGACAAACAAACAAAAACCTCTTTGGTGGCATAGTGTTTGTCCAAACCAATTTGCTTAAAGAAAAAAATTTACAAAATCAGACTCAACTCCACAAAGTTCTTACAAAAACATATTAAACTTGTTTTGGGGACAAACAAAAGCATCTACTTTGATTTACAGAAAAAAGTTTATGATTGTGTTTTCCTTACATTTAAAATTTTTATGCATTCATGAGCTCTGATTTGAATGAATGTCAAGTAGATTGGCATAAATTTAATAATCTAATGTAAATATGCATATATAGGTTTAAAGTATCCAATCAGAGATTTAAGAAAATTAAAAGTTGTGGTCAGATGAACAAAAATAAAAATAAAGTGATTTATGATAAATCACTTTAATTACTAAAACACTCCACAAAATACATCTTTTTTGAGGTAAATTTTATGTTCTTCAACTGATTTTGGCAAACATGAAAAGCATCCCAATTTATGTCTTTTGTTGTTCCAAGCAATGCAATTACTAAAACTTCAGTTACAAATTGATTTCATATGATTTTCAGTTCAGAGAGTAAGTGTTAAATACAACTAAAATTTATATATGTATTCTGTTTTCTGTGTTTAATGGGAACACTTTATACTATATTGGATCTTTCTATGGACAGAGGCTGAACATAGCTCTTTTAATGGTGAGAACTATGCAGCATCTAACTGTAAACTTGGAGAATAAGTAATTTGTCACTGTATAAATGAGAAGACTAAAGAAGACATTTGAGAAAATATCTGGCATATATTATGAATTCAGTAATTATTAATTTCTTTATTTTTTCTTGTATTTGTTTCCGAGTGATTATTGTATTAGAGTATGGGATAGATCACAGATCCTTTCATGTATAATTATGAATTGTAATAAAAGGAACACTCACAGAGGTTAACCAAAAGATATTTTCCAAATTAATATCCACAAAATATTTTTATCATTGTAATCAATTAATTCCTGTTGAACAAAATGGTATTTTCATTAAAGCATAATAAAGCACTATAATTAGTGCAATCATCTCTTAGACTACACATTTTTTTATGGTAAAAAGAATTTCTCCTGGAAAATAGAAAAAAATTGGAAGGGAAAAAGAGAGGGAAGGAAAGAAGGAAGGAAGGGAGCAAGGGGGAAGGAAGGAAGGAAAGAGGAAGAAGGGATTACGTGATTTTTTTTATTAGTTCATTAAGCTAGTGCTTCTCAGTGACTTCAAAGTACTTATATCCTGATTTTAAGCCGGGGATATATCGTGTTTTATCACATTCGTTCGTGAGGGATAAATTATTACAACACTGTTAAAGCCATCCTGAAAATATAAAAAGCCATCATTACATCCCTTGCTACATACCGAATTTCAAAAGCAAAGCAGTCATTATTATATGAGGTCTTCTGTTATCTTTTGCCTTAGGCTCTCAAAACAACTTCATATACGTGCAGCTGTACATAGGAAAGTGTGCCCTAAACTTCTTATTTTAGTTAATACGAATATGGCAGGGCTACAGTGTTACTTTTTACTAAATGGACTTCAAAATTAAGGGGAAAAAAAGGTTCTGTTTAGTGCCTCCTTGATTATCAGTGTTTTAACTGTAGAAATAAGAGCCACCAAAGGTAACAAGATAAAGGGAACAGAGAAAGAAAAAAAGATGTTAAACTACATGCACGTGCATGCGCATGCGCGCGCTCACACACACACACAGAATCTGATTTGGGTATAAGAAGAATAAAGATGTTCAGGGAAACGAAAAATTCAATATCTGCTCTAGGGTCAAATCTACCTAAGAGGTCCCCTGATTTCCAACTCCAAGTCTATAAGAGAGATCAGTTCTAGATTTATACATTAGTATAAAAAAGAGGTTTTGTTGAAATTTAGTGTAGATGTGTTTATTTTAAATAAAATGAAATCAGATGTATTCATATTTTTTCTTATCTGTATTGGAAAACTTTGTGACATATTTTCTTCCCATTTATCATGAATAATATTTATATAACTCTTATGGTTAAAATAGTGCTTCCTGATTACAAGCAAAGCTAGTATCTTGTGTTTTCTATGGTAACATGAGTTGGTTTATGACTTACTATGGGACACTTCTTATAAATTTATATTCTTGGACTGAAACTATAGTAGCCACTCAATAGTCACTCAATAGTCATTGTAGAATTTAGCATTCCTGGACATCCAGCTTTTCTTTGTCCCTGCTTTACTCTGTGTAGATATGCCTCCTATCTTGTGACTTCTGCTTAGTAATGGCTCTACTGCTTCATAGCATCTGAATATTCTTTTCTCTATGTATTTTTCAGTTTCTATGATATCCACGTGTCTGAGCCTAGGCCCTGAGTATTTGACTGTAATGCTGTCAAAGAAGAAATATTTTGATTGATGAATCATCATCGTGGTAGGAATTTATTAGCACCTAAAAATGGTTTCCTATAGGTAAGACAGGAGTCTCAACTCCATTAGGTAGAGACCACAGGTGACAGTGTCACACAGTAGAAAGCATGGAGCCCTCCCTGTGTGTGAAGAATGGTCTACAGCTGCTTTTACCAGAAAGAGCCTGAGGGTGTGGTGAGCACTCATGGGCAAGACTTGTCTAATATAGTAGCACTTACATATATCATGAGTTATAAGCATTTTACAAGTTGTGACCGTGCTATTTAACCTACATAATTTATAGAAAATCCTTCCTTGTCTCCTCAATATCCTTGAAATTAGAAGCATTTATGAAAGCATTTGCTTTGAGTACATGTTATAGTATTCCAAAGAAGTAAGCAATCAGATAAACTACTGGTGCCATTCATTTGAGTCAATGCAGCTCTAGAAACCAGCTAGAAATTGAGTTCTTGACTGTCAAATTTATTGCACTTGACATTGTTGTATTTCTTTCACCATTTTAAGTATAATAATATTACACCTTCAGATCTTTCTTGGTCTATGGAAAAGAAAATAAAAGTTATATAAAAATGTGTTCATTCTAACTTGGAGGAGAAAATATAAATAAAGATGCAAATAAAACACTACTGTCTCATGAAGTTTTAGTAAGTCTGTGTCTATATTTCTGTATTTTCTATTATAAATATGCAATAATGACTTAAACGTTTTAGAACAAACTAAAAAAAAATAAGCTTCTACAGGGAAAATGCCCAAAATTACTTATTGGGGGTGCCTGGAAAGGTAAAAATTAGGTTCACAAAAATAAGGCAATGCAAACATAAGAATATAAAATTAGTTGCTGAATCTCAACTGTAGAACTTATGTAAATGATTTACTTAAATGAGAGTTCAGGTTAGAAACATGAATACATTTAAGAAAACTTTTGGTAATTCCCTGGAAAGTAAAATGATTATAGAACATGCAAGAAAATTTAAAATGTGTGTGTGTTTGTATAACTAGTATGTATATAAACAAAAAACACATACATTACTCATTTTGATTTAAAATACTTTTTTCTGAGTTTTAAAAATACATTGTTATTTTAAGAAATGTAGAAATTGTGAGAAAGTAATAGAGAAGTAAAATTCAAAAAATTTACTCTCAAGTGTAGTCATTTTCAACTGCACATGCACACACACACACACAAACACATTTTTAATGTATTTTAAAAAGCTTTAGACCATAACAATTTGTCATCAAAATACTCTTTGTAAATTTATTTTTAATCACTCTATATTTCAATAGATAAATTTCAAATTTTGATCAATTTTTGATAAATTTTATATTTTCAATTATTGGTAAAATTAGCCTTTTGCATGTTTGTAATCCATTCATATTTATTTTTGTGAAAATTTTTTATTGATGAAATTTCTTCCATTTTCTACTGGAGTCATCAATAATTTTTTAGAATTTTTTTAGATTTAGATCAAGGAATAAAAACTCAAGCTGGTGTAAACTCATTTTGGGGCCAGGAAAGAATAATTTCTTTCCTGAGAGATGTGGTAGGATGAAATCTGACTAAACTGAAGTCACACACTCATACAGTTAAACATAAGTATCTAGGTATTTCATACATTTGTGTATATATACAAATACTTGTCATATTAGGGTTGTTTAGAGAAACAAAACCAATAGAATGTATACAGGTTTATAGGAAGAGATTTGTTATGAAGGATTGGCTCATTTGATTGTGAAAGTTAAGAGGCCCCACTAACTGCTGTCTACAAGGTTGGAGCCAAGGAAAGCCAATGGCATAATTGTAATCCAAGCTCACAGGCCTGAGAAACAGGGGAGTCAACAGAGTAAATCAAAATCTGAGCCCGAAGGCCCCAGTCAGAAGAAAGGGGTTGTCCCAGCTCAAGCAGTGGGAGCAAATTGGCTTTTCCTCCACTTTTTGTTCTACTCAGGCCCTAAGGGATTGGATGATGCTCATTCCCATAGGTGAAGGCAATCTTCTTTATTCAATCTATGAATTCAAATGATAATCTTTTCCAGAAATATGGCAAATAGTTCTATATCATATTTTTCAACCTCACAGGCTTTTTGCCATACTTACATGAGATTCTCTGAGGGAGGATGTTTTCTATAAAATAGTTTAGGAGATAACAAGAGCTAGTATCAAATTTATGCTAGATCTTTAATCTCCATCTCACGTTTCCTCTGTGTTTGTGTTTGATAACTTTTCCTAAAGTCCTTTAGAGTTCCATGACCTGAATTTCAGGACTCAAACTTCATTTATATTATTTATATTCCATGGATGCACTAAAGACACATCCAACATAATATTTCACCAGCTACCAGGGCATCCCATAGGCTGGCAAGTAGACAAATAAAAATTAACCACCACATGTGCATACAAACATATATACTACAAACATCTAAGCAAAAGGAAAAATCACCTTCTCTGTCTCACTGCTGCATTATATTACACAGTCATCAAAACACTGTTTAGTGCTAACTCCCTTCCAGGTCATTTTAGAAGATGCTGTTGATACGCCGCCTACAGTCCCTTATTTCTCTGGAGCTTCCTCTTCATATGGCTTTCTCTTTGTTTCTGTGTATGAAAGTTTTATTTAGCTCCTGAGCCACTTGGTTCTTACAAAGTGGAGTAGGCCTATACTCAAACTTCTTCTTTCTTTATTGAGAAAATTGAGTTTTGTTTTGTACATTGCCTCAGAAGCTTCCCTCATGTGTAACTTCATATATGGACGATGGGTAACCCCGTTCATTGATGCATTCTTCCTTGGTCCTCTTCTCTGTTTCACTTCTGTGCTCTTTCATTGCACTTCCCTCTCTAATAAACCATTTGCACTAAAAATGTTATCACGAAGGCTATTTTTTCAGGAACCAAATTAAAATGATCATAAACAATAAAAGATGGTAGGTTTTTAGACTAGGACTTTAAGAGAGAATTGAAAGTTTTAGACAACCAAATTGAATGCAAAAATAACTACATCTGGTTTTATTATTATTGTTGTTCTTTCATTATTGCTTTTACCAATGATTTCTGTTTTCTTTCTTTTCTCTGTTTCTCTCATTATGTGTGGTTCTGTTGAGCTTAGTCTACTGTGGCTTTGATGTCAAGAGACAGGCCAGTGTTCAGGTTAAAGCCTTTGAGTAAACATCTGCAGATATACATTCATGGCCCCACTCCATCACTAGTCAGTCACATAGCCTCTCAGATATTAAACTTCTATTTTATCAACTATAAAATAGGTGTACACCTGATTTCCCAACTTTGCAGATTTTATTTACAAGACTTAAATGAGTTTATCTGGGGAAGAATATTTTCTATAAAATAGCTTAAATGATAACAAGAACTACTATTACATTTTATCCAGATCTCTAGTCGCTACTTCACATTTCCTTTTATGTGTCTGATTACTATGTTAATCAGATTTTTGTGGCTGTGATCAAAATAACCAAGACAAACAACTTGAAAGAGAAAAGGCTTATTTGGGCTCATAGTTTCAGAGGTTTCAGTCCATGGTGGACAGCTCTATTGCTTTGGACCCAGAGTGAAGCAGAGCATCATGGTCAACAAGGGTGTTGTGGAGAAAAGCTGCTGACCCCATGGCAGCTGAGAAGGAGAGAAAGAGGAAGGGAGATACCAGGGATATTTTATAGTCCTCAAGGACACTTCTCTCTTTGAACTACTTCCCCCAACCATGAGCTACCTGTCCACAGTTACCACCACCTCCCAGTAATCCTTTCAGCTATCAATGGATTATTCCATTAATGGCCAGAGCCCTCATGATCCAATCACTTCCCCAAAGTCACAGCTAACATTGCTGCCCTGGGGTTGAGGCTTCAACATCTGAGCTTTTGGGGGACATTCCATATCCAAACCATAATATTAAGTTTACCTAACATCCTTTAGAGTTCCACATGCTAAATATCAGGATACAAATGTCATGTATATTATTTACATTCAGCTATAGATGCACAAGAGACTGACAGTTAAAAATCTTATTAACTGCAGTGTTGAAATTACAGTGAGTGTTTTTCCTGTGGAGGTCTCCGCAGCAGCAAGAACTAGAGCCGTAGTTCTCCCACAAAGGAATGTATCTAAAACCAGAATGGATCTTAACAGTGCCTGATTGATCAGGAAGTTCAGAGCATACAATTCTTTCATGGAAAAGCTTTAGGAGAGGTCTCTGTTACCATACCATCTTAGAACCGGAAATTCTCACTTCCTCTAGAAGCAGCCATCTGGAATCACTAATACAAAAGCAGAGATCCATTTACAAGCATCTATTTGTAAGTGAAACTCCTGGCAGCTTTTAAAAGAAACTCTCTTCTATGGAGGCAATGCTTGGCCAGGTTTACCTGTGGGAAATAAGCTGAGATCCAAAGATGTGCCCTCTACCACAGAAAGAAATGAAAACAAAAATAAATGGAAATAAGGTAGACCTCTTGAGTTTTTATTTATTCAAATTTTTTTACATAAATTGAGGCATCTATAATTGAAAAATATATATTAAAGTACATAGTTTTCTTCCATAGCAGAGAAGGAGCAATCAGGCTCAGGTTACAAAGTGAGGAAAAAGATGAAAGCTTAGAAAGCCTTAGAACTTTGCTGACTTACACAAAGAAGGGTGGAGAAAAGCTGAAAGACAGGAAATAATGATTACCATTTGTGCTCTATTTCAGTTTCCACTTTGGTTAAACTAACTGGAAGGAAACAAGTGATTAGGTTACTTGTGTCATCACTTGCATTGGTAATTTTATTTTAAAAAATCATTACTCTTTCTTAGTAAAGAAGAATAAGAGTCATAGCCCTAACATTTTCTAAGTCACAACCTGAATGGTTGGTTACAGAGACAAGGGGACATTGAAATTTGCACTGGTGTCCACAGTGGTTTAATCATAGAAGTGGTAGTGAATTTAGTATTACAGATCAGAGGTTACACAGTACAGTGAACAAATATCATCAGTGGAACTCCATCTTTATGCTCAGATTTATTCCCGTGCATGGATTCTCAGACAACATGTGTACAATGCAAAATCTTTCATATAAAATTTTCCTTTTTTTTACTTATGTGAATTCTACTCCCTTAAAAAAATGCCCTTATCAAGATCCTTAAAAAACAAAACAACAACAACAACAACAACAAAAGCACTGAGCATTTGTGTGCTCGTCATTGGTCAGGATGTCATATAGGCAAACTCACATTCATGTCAAGCTCATACTTGGTAGTATTATGCAGATGATGGAGATGATTCTCCAACCCGAATTCCTCCACTGATAAGAATTGGCAGCACAAAAGATAGCATATAACTTTAGCATCTGTATTACTTAATAATTGTTTCCTGTGGACTTGTCTTTGTTTCAAATGGGATTTTCAGATTTTCTGCAGACTGAGGCATTGTGGAATACTGAATAGATGCTTAATAAATGTTTCTAGATGGTTATATTTCAAATCTACCACATTATAATTCAATGTGACTTCAATCCACTGTTAATATCAAGGAAGCTTGATTTTCAGTGAACAGGAAATGAAAAAGGCATAGACTAATATAAAATCTCATTGTCAGCTACATGAATTCAGAATAAAATAGAATCTCTCCACACTTCTCTCTGGTATTATAAAAGGATGTAGCATCCAAAAGAAGGGACTCCTACTTGTAGTCATAATTATGTAAATAAGAAAATCCTGTACTCATTCAGAAGATAGCAATATCAAGTATATATCAGTGCCTTTAAAATAATCTAGTGGAGGATCAATTCCTCTCCAACTTTCCAATCCACTTTGAATTAATATTTTAAAAAATAATAAAAAATTAATTACTAGAAAATGAAATGAGAAAAGGAGAATTCCCAAATATAAGTCCTGTTGTTTTTTTTCTCCCCTCAACAGACAAAATAATCTGGCCAAATCACCGTGAACACCATTTCTATATTTCTAATCAACCTTGTTCCTGATCAGTAACATATAGTGTGTGAACTGACACAAATCTGCAGGCTCACTTTTTAAGAAGTGCTATTCTAAATCTCAATCTTCTCTGAGGAACTATTGCTTACTAATTACCAAAGCTAATGAACAAACAAATGAATCAGCAAAAATGACATTATTTTTATTTGAGGAAATCTCCCAGCCAGAACAATAGACTTTGAGAGCATGCCAATGTAAAGACTTGTACAGCTGGTTATCTCTGATTTTCTTTACTATTTTATTTTTCTAAGTTTTATTCTAGGTAATATAATTTCTCTTTTCCCTTACATTCTGCTTGCTTAATAATATTTAAGCCTTATGAATATAATTCTCACAGGAAGTTTTCATATTCCTCTACTGATAATCTTAATAAGCAATCTCCAATTATTTCCTGTGTTTTGATTTTATTATATGTTACAAGTCAGTAGATAAATCTTATTTTATGTTAAGTACATCATAATGATTTCCAGAGTTAGTTATTCAAAGAGAGCCTTTTGAACTAACAACATTATTAAGTAATTTCCTTATTAAAATGACCATCAGTTTCTTTGAAGTCAATGCTAAATGTAATGGTAAAAATGATATAAATATGTAAAATCAACAAAAAGAAAGGGAGAATAAAATGAGTTTTATTAACAAATACCTCAAGATTGTTTAGCAATCATTTCTCCAATATATATGCATAAGTATAATAGATCAAATAGCAAAGTTAATCTTAACAATGACATCTGGTAGGATCATCCGTGCAATGGTGCATACCAGAATTAACATGTGATAAATTAATAGCAGCTAATATCATAAAGAATATCTTTTACATAATTGTTTTTCACTGTGTGATTCCTAGTCTGACCAAGTCCTCTTTCAAATAAATCTCAGCTAAAGCAGAATAAAAGTAAGAAAATGTTTCTCAATTACTTCTGAGTATTGGGAAGCATTTGTAAATTTTCTCGAACTTCATTTTATCCTCTGAAAAATATTGGAGAATTTTTCTTCATGCATTACCTATGAGTAACTAATTCCAAATAGGTTACTTCAGTTTTTTAAGGGCTATAGGAAGGTAAGAACTGT
>CM053409.1:74633999-74740576 GCA_028644305.1 Xerus rutilus | reverse complement strand
ATATGAAGAATGTAATCTGCTTATAATTTTGTGCAAAGTTAGAAAAATTATGATTGTAACAATTTTTTTCTATTTGCCTCAACAAATGTTTTCAGTGAATAGTGTGTACAGCTTCTGATAATTTGTTTTTTTCTGTTATGTTTGCTAACATGTATTAAAATGCAACTTTTGGGAAAAAAAATAAAATAATAAAAATAAATTAAAAAAAAAAATCCTATGGCTTAGCAGAGGTGCCCATCGGACAGTTGGGATGGATACTGGAGTTTGTTTTAGCATTGACAAATAGATGCAAGAATAGGCTCTTGCCCTACCATCCCGAATTTGATTTGGTTTATACATTGTACTTCATTTCATATCACTACTCTAACTTAAAGAAGTAAATCAAATATTGAAGTCTAAACTTAGCCTGAAGGAAGAACTGCTTTTCGGGAGGTGAAAATACCAGGGTCCCTTGAAACAAAAAATAATGGAAACCATATGCTCTGCCTACTTTAGCATCATTTTCTATAATCACTGGTGCTTATAATAGTTATTCTAGTTTATTGAGACCACATTTATCTTCCAAGTCTTTCAACTTTGAGATCTAGTGTTTAAACACTAAAGGCAAACAATTAATCAATATATTCTCCACATTGAAAAGTTCGACTATGGGACATCTCAAAGAGTATCAGATTGCTAAAATGTCATTTGAACTTACCATCTCATCAACTCCTTCTTATGTCTATATGAATATCAAAAGATTCGCATAAAGGCTATGGAGTTAACTCAAATAACAAAAGAAATGATCTAGTGAAATATGCTAAACACAATAGGTGCTCATATGGCCTTAGACTGTTTTAATGACAAGTCTGTTATGAACATATGTTGACATCAAGCTGAATAGTGAAGCATTGTGGAGGGAAGTTGCATTTCTATAAAGCTGTTTTAAATAACATTGTCTTTGGTGCAGATGTCAGAGACCGTTAGGAAACACTTCAGTCAGTGAGTGCATTCCCTAACCAGTAGCTGGCCAGGCGTTTATATCCAACCTACTTCAAATCCAGGTCAAGGTTTTGTGTGCCCATGTGACGAAATGTGCTGGCATAATTTTTAACTTCACATTGAAAAGGGGCAATATATAAAAATAAAGAATAAATGTATATGTAAAATTTTCAGAGTATCAAGCACATGTGTTTCCATACCAAGTTAAAACAGAAGAAAAAAGACAAGATGATGGTCTTTTACTTTTTAAAAAATTTATGTGAATGCTGTGCAGGGATTGTGAGAGTTTGGTGAGTATCTTTATAAGCCTGAATGGTAATAATCACAACTGTCATCCTTGTCCCTGCATCTTATGATACAAAGATTGTGAGAAAAAATTCAGACTATATTTGAAAAGACAAAAAGTAAAAACAGTCAAACCATAGAAACATTATTTTAAAAAATTAATGAGAATATAATGCATATTTTCATAATGTGCTACAAATTTGATAAATTTGTTATCTAACACAGAAGGATAGATAACAAATTATAAGATGTGTATAGTATGTGAGTTTGAAGGTACAAACACATGCAATGAACTCAGCTTGTCTATAGATTGAACTAATTACCATAATTGAAGCTTTGATGAAGCTGAAGCCTGTGATTTCCATCAATAGACACGGATATAATTAACCAATAACTAGGAGGATGTGTTCTATAAAGTTACAGCATTTTTAGCATCTGCTAGAAGCACATCTGTTGTATTATAGCTTATTGGCACACTATGATTAACAATCCAATACACTTTAAAAATTTGCATGATATGAGACTTCTATATGTGTATATACTTATAAAACCACATGATTTCCCCTTCATTTGAAAAGCATTTGCTTTTCTCTAATCTATCTAATTACTAATAGCACTTTATCCTTGTGCATGCACAAATAAGCACACGTGCACACATTTCTTTCGTGTAATGTGCACTAACCCAAGCCCAATAAAAATCTTTGGAAAGACTAGCATATGTACATAACTTAGCTCTATATTTCACTGTACATCATTGCTCATTAATATTAAGCATTAGACTAGATTTTGTACACTTTGTAATCCCTCATATTTGCAAGAGATTGCATGCACACAAAACTCTCTTGTGAATGTGATAAATCATTATTTATATTAAATATATCTGTATCTTGTCCTCTATATCATTCTTTCTCAATAAAAATTTTCATCATGGACCTAATGTTGTGTAGTTTTGAAGTGGGTGGTATGGCTTCTCTTTCTGCTCACTTCCCTTCCCACACCTTATATCTATTATGATGGCTATTGCTGCTGCTATGACTGTGGCTGCTATAGCTACTGCTAGTACAGCTGCTGCTGTTAGTACATTACTATTGCTGCTACCACTAGGCTGGAAAAACTGAGTGCTAGAGAGTAAACGCTGCCTTTTGGGTTATTTACACATTCATTAATTGTTTGTGTGTATGGTTTTTTTTTTTTTTGTACTGAGGATTGAACTCAGGGGCACTAGCCGACTGAGCCACATCATCTGCCCTATTTTGTATTTTTTAAATTTAGAGACAGTGTCTCATTGAGTTGCTTAGCACCTCACTTTTGCTGAGGCTGGCTTTGGACTCTCCATCCTCCTGCCTCCAGCCTCCTGAGCCACTGGGATTACAGGTGTGCACCACCGAGCTGGGCACTCATTGTGTATTTATTAAAGGATTACTGTGTAAAAACTCTGGGCTAGATTCTTGAAGTGTATAAAGAGGAATTCATCCTTATACCTGCCTCAAAGAAATTGCTGAAGCAAAAAGAAAAACTGTACCACACAAAGTTTTAAACCAGACAAAGTAAAGTGAATAGATGACTGACTACATTATATTGAAAACTGAGGCAGACAATTGGTCATCTAATTTAGATTTGTATACACACTTGATAAGACATAATGGCTTCTAATAAATAACTGGAGTTTTTCTTATTTAAACAAATTTTCTTAAAATAATCAACTTTTTATTTTTAATTTTAAAGAGAGTTTGCTTAATTCTAATTGGAACTCAGAAACTGTGGTGGATCTTTGGAAGTAGAAGTCACATGTAAGCATGCTAATATTACTTGACAGGTACATCATTTATTTATAAACTGGATATTACTTTTAAAAAGTAAAAGCAGTTACTTAGATACTGAAAAATATTTGGAAAAATAACAATTACTCAAGAATTTAATGCTTCTTTTTGTCTTCCTTGTTGTATTCTACATGGGACCTTTTTCTAAAATCTTCACATTTCTTGATTTAAAAATGCTTAAACAAAATACATTTGTTTTTCTAGTTATCTACATAGTGATTACAAAACTTTTCATTTTTCAACGTAGAACATCATTTAATTAGATTTTTAAATTTATTTTTAATCACAAAGGATAATTAGATGAGAATTAAGTTGCAAAGAAAGTATAGATATGTGATTAAGTTCTTAAACTGCTTATATAACATATGTTCAAAATTCTGTACAACTGAAAGAACTAGATTTTAAGTATAATACTGTTGATTTACTTCTGTTTGTAAAAAAGGACTAATAATACATCCCACAATATTTCCCAATTGTTTGGTAGATTTTTAATGCTTATTTAACTTAAATGTTTTAAAATTTCTTATTCCTTGAACTCCATATTATTCTGAACACCAGAATAGTTCCATTGAGACAAATCTATTTAGACAAGTTTATTTCCTTTGAAGAATGAAGTCAAGAACAAGTTAGGAAGTAAGAAATAAAATATATTATTTCATGTGAATACAGTTACATTTTTTACTGCACAGATATGACTGTGATCATGAATTTTGATTGGATGGAAGACTGCTCAAATAGTAATCATTGGCAACTCAGTATAAGTTATATTTCATTGCAGTTAGTAATAATGCCAACAACATGAAAGAGTGAATCCAAAGAATATCATTGTTGAATTAGTGACAAAGTCACACTGAGCAGGATGTTTAGATTCTGAAAGGTCTTATTGGTAGGGTCATGTTCATAGATCATTAAGCAGCTGGACAAAAACTGTATATTGGAATCAATCAATAAGTAAGTAGTCTAATGTTGCTTAGATTCTATTGACCAAAGGAAAGTGTATTTACGAATTTTTAAGAAAGATAGACGGACCTATTTTGGAGGGACAATTCTAATAGTGAAAAAAGATCAAATGCAGGATAATTCTAGCAAACCTGTCTCCTTTACCTCAATGGGAAACAAGTATGAAAAGGTTACATAATACAAATCCTAGGAACAGGGCGAATGCAGTAATGTTAGGAAGTACAATAGCAACTATGTTTCTGTATAGAGAAAATGAATTTATATTTAGTTATAATTCAATATAAAGGTTAATACTTCCATGCGGAAAAAAATAATGGTAGGATATCATGTCATACTATATTTTTTTCTTATCTTATTTGAAGAAATTAACTAGAACTTATTTGGGGTTCTACTTGGGATAATTTATAGACAATAAGCAGAAAGTTTTTGAAGACAAAGGCAAGCCATCTCCACATTTTTTGAAAGTGGAAAACTAAATGAACTGAGGAGGAAAGAAGGAGAAATAAATTGGGAGACTGAGGAAGTAAGTGAGCTCTAGAGACGAGGAAATGTCTGCACGCTAGAAAACCGTGTGACTTCCTTTGGACCTTTGGTTGATGGTACTCTGTAACAATACCCCAAGAAGGTAACAAGGCATCAATAAAATTGCTGTATGAAATGTGCAGATTTACCTCAGTGTGGTAAATAATTAAATGTGTCAACTTGACTGGCTGGATCATTCCACTGCTTTCATATGCCTCCAGGTTCCAGATGGCAGACAGTAGGAATTTTCAGCCTCCATAATCACATGAGTCAATCCTTCACAACAAACCACACTGTTTATACCTATATATTTGCTATTGTCTCTCTCTACCCTCTGGGAACTCATACTCAGAGAGGGGGAATCTCCATCAGCAAATATTCTTGTACAAAGAGAAGTTGGTCCCTGTGCAGTTGTATAAGAAGCATAACACCACCTGGATTAGTAGATGAAAACAGGAGTCCATATTTTGTTTATTTTTGTTTTTTGAAGAGAGAAGGGAGGAAAGAAATCTAGTGTGAAGGGGGCAGTATATCATATAAGTTCCAGGGAAGGAAACGTTGCTTTTAAGACTGAAAGTTGCTGTCCTTCTAGTTTAATAGGATGGAAGCTTGAAGTTGAATTTGAGTAGATAAAATGCAAATGAATGGAGTAATATTTTTACACTTCTTACGTGATTGAATTTGAGGACTGAGATTTATATTAATTTTTTATTAATTTATGAGACAAAGTACAGTGGGGGAAAATTACATACTGCAGAAGAGAATAAAATAGGGCCATGCAAGAAGGGAGAGATTCCAGAAAACTACTGGGAAGTTGGGAAGTAGACAGATATCCTTTATACAGATCCTGTGCCTAAAGTAAAACTTATTATTCAAGTAAGGATTCATAAGCATAAAGTGAGGAATTTATATAACCATACTAAGGAGAGTTTCAGAAAAATATGTCCATCACTCTAAAGAAAAGCATAAGATAAATTAACACAGAACCCACAGAAGAGGATCAGTTAAACCTGGTATTGAAGAAGGTATGGAGTATACCATACTGTTCACGGAATTTCTCTGACCATGCCTCTCATAGAAAATCTTCATTGATTTCTTAGTGAGGTCAACTTGGAAATAAATTTCACTCTATGTATAAATTGGTATAAACTCTATTACATTATATTACATACTGTGTCTTAGATTTAGTCTATTACTATTATTATTAAGCAAATAAGAACATGAAAAACATTGTATAGCAGAATAGAAATAATATTGTTTATAACAGAAAGCTTAGGGACAGTGCCTGTCTTCCTATCTTATTGGTCATTCTTTTTCAGTCCTCTTTGTCTTTTTTAGCACACTACACCTTCTCTCATTTTAGGGATTTGTAGTATCCTTTCCACATAAATGCAGTATTTTTAACTCAAATGTTCATGTAGCACTAATGCTCTCAACTCTTTGGAGTCTTTAATCTCATCCCAATGAAGCCACCCTGTAAAAACTGGAATCCTTTCTATTGCTTTCTTAATTCACTTGCCCTTTTCTATGTTATGTTCCATGATGCTCATTGCCATCTACATTACTATGCAGTTTACCTAATGTTTACATTTATTTTCTCATGTCTGCCTCCCTGGATTTGAATGGAAACTTCATGAAAGATGCTGTTGGTATACATAGGCTAGCTTCTGCAGATTGTTCCTTTCTCCTATCACACTCTGTCAGAATTCTTAAGAGAAATTCAACCCAGGGAGATTTATAAGAAATTGGCTTATATAATTAGGAAGGGTGAGAAGTTCCACAATATGCTGTCTATAAGCTAACAGTGTATATGAAGGACACTGATACAGTTCCATCCCAATCTGAATGTGTGAGAACCAGGAGAGCCAGTCATCCAAGTTTATGTCCAAGTCAAAAGGCCTGAGAACCACAATGGCTATAGTGTAATTTTAGCCTGAGTCTGAAGACCTGAGACCCAGCAGTGCTGATAGCATGAGTGTTGATGGTTTAAGTCCCAATCTGAAGACAGAGAAGACCAATGTCACAGCCCAAGCAGGTAATGAGAGAAAAAGAGAGAGAGAGAGAGAGAAATATTACTTTCTTTGTCTTTTCATTCTATTCTACTCAGGTATTGAATGATGCCCAGTCACATTGGGAAGACTAGTCTGGTTTACTAAGTCTAGTAATTCAAATACTAATATCATTTGGCAACTATCACCAACACAAGTGGAAATAATGCTAAACCAGGCAAGTTGACATATAAAATTAACTACCACCCAGATAGTTATCCAGCCACTTTATTTGACCTAGAACTCAGGGGTTTGACGATGGATTCTCTAGGGTTAAAGTGGGGCAATTTTGTTTTTTGAGGGAATTTGGAGTTTCCAGACTTTCAAATGTATCAACCCAGATTTATTCATCCTATATGTCACACATATTTCCTAGGAAGGAAGAATATGAAGACAAGTTTCAGGCTGAAGCACAGTTCAGAGAAAATGTTATCCAAAAAATAGGAAAACGCTGGAGCAAAGCTCTCCATTAGAGGGGTTCTGCATTGAGAGGCAATAGCCCAGCTCTAGTACTTGTGGCATGTTCAGTCACTGATTAGATGGAGCTCTGGAAGAAGGGTTTCTTTGGTGCTGGTGCTCTGATGGATCTGGAGCTGTAGGAGCTGGAGGTTGTCAGTCTACTGTCTTTGCTACCATAGGTTCTCTGAAAGAAGATCTGATAGGCCATACTTCCATGACTACCACATATGGTAATGTGATAATATGCTATGAATTTAAAAGAGGGACATAGAACAATCTTTCTAAAATTATTTTTGGCAATGTAACCCTCATAAAACTAGTGTTCTGTGACTCCTGCATCTGGTATAGAGAAGAGAAAATGATTTTATTTCTTTTAAAAATAACATATAAGAAAATTTACTAGTCAGTCTTTTTGCTGGCAACAGAATAAAATGAAAATAGATGATGTCACCAAAGTACGAATTTATATTACAGACTAAGAATATCAGCTGACATACTATGTGGTTAAATGGTAAAAAGATTAATCAAATCCACTTTATACTTTTGAATCCTACATTAGATGACTACATTTTCCTCTCTAAAACTTTTTCTTCTCAGATTTTCAAAAGCATGACTTTTGGCTCTGCTCTTACATTTCCAACTTTCTCTATTCAGAATCTCTGATTCCCTGGTCTGTCGTCGTGCTGCTGCAACAATGTGCTCTCATGTCTCCTGTGGAGGGGTGCATGGTTGGCTGACAGCCCAGTGGCTGTCTCTCTGCTCACTGCCTTGACCCTCACCTTCAATCCTCTAACTTATCCTCACCTCATGCTGGGCATGACCCATTCTCTAGCAAGATCCTTTGTATCAGGAATTCCCTATCAGCTTGCCTAAAACTTTCTTAAAACAGAGCTCTAGTGTGAAACTTTTCCTACTCAATCCTGCTTTTCCTCCCTTTAACCCCCAATGGCATTTACTATTTAAAAGTTCTTGCATATCTAATCCCATATTAATGTCTGCTTCTCAGAGAAGCCAAAATAATACAGGTCACTTATGTTCTTTAGCACTTTATCACTGGTTATCTTCCATTTTCACTTTATTCTTTCATACTTTGCCATTATTTTATGCCAGATGATCCTAAATATAGTATTTAAGATCTTTTAGAGTTAACTTACTTCCCCTCTCTCTCTCCCTCTCCCTTTCTCTCTCTCTGTACCTACTAGCTTTTTAAAAGAACCTAAGGTAATTCTTTTGAAGCTCTACTAAAGGCTCACTTTGTGCTTTATTGTAAATGAACATTTTCAGTTCCTGGAACATGACATATTTGTCATGCCATCGCATTTCTGTGCATGTCATTCCCTAAGTTAAGGACACCTTTTCCCTTATGTTCCTGGAAAACTGTTCAGAATTCAGGGATAATTATTCAGTTATAATTATCACCTTTTTGAGATATTTCTGTACTCTCTCCTATCCATGAATTTTGTAACCACCTTCTTTGCTCATCTCTCAGTCATTTCCAAAGCAAACTGTTCTAGTCTGCATTCTGACTTCTACAGACAACTCACTATAACACACATATATTTATTTCATTTAATTCAAGTACAACGACAGACCAAGGAGTCAGAGATTGTGAATAGAGAAAGTTGGAAATGTAAGAGCAGAGCCAAAAGTCATGCTTTTGAAAATCTGAGAAGAAAAAGTTTTAGAGAAGAAGATGTAGTCATCTAATGTAGGATTCAAAATTCTGAAATGGATTTGATTAATCTTTTCACCATTTAACCATTATTGTAGAGTCCACAATAAGTATCTTTATTTACTTGCCTGCTTCATTTACAAATCTGTGAGTTCTTCGAAGATAAGATAAAAACTTCATTCATTTTGCTGCCCAAGATGCCAAGGACTGTGTCTAATGCTTAGAAGATACTTTAAAGTGCTTGCAAAATAAACCATGCCATCTATCATATGATTATGCCAAAGAAGACAATGTTTTTAATTCAAGAAAGTTGAGGATCCAACAGGAGAAAAAACACAATGTTTGCTGGTGAGTCTTAGTAAAGAAAGAAAATCTAACAAGGGTAAAATTGTCCTGAAACAAGGACATTATAGACATTAACTATTTACTTGAATCAAATTAAATCAACTATGCTTGAATCAAATTATAGAAAGGCCCTGAGGAATAATGCATGTAAGGTTTTCAATCTTATTTTTTTCACAAAGTAGTCAAAGCCTTCTTGTTTATACTTAAATGTTAAGAAACCTAAAGGATGTGGCTTGTTTTGAAATATGAATGTTTTTATGCTTTTGCTGAGAGGTCTGGTTTTGGCAGGCTAGCCTACGTAATAAATTTCCCACAAGCAGTTATGGATCTGCTCTTAGCAACCCAAATAATAACTACTCAGGAAGGACTAGATTTACAGGGGATTTTCAAAGGGAAAAATGAGCACATCAGTTCTACACAGAATATTCATTGAATATAAGTAGTTAGAACCAAGGTATATTAGAAAATAAAAAGTAGAGATGTTCCAGAATGTGCAAGTCAAAACTAAGATTTCTTAGTAAATAGAATGAAAGAAGATGAACACATATGCCTAACAGCAGTGTCAGCTCTGGATAATCATGGGAGTGTGATCTCTGTGGGGAGCCCACAGGTGTTCCAGAGTTTGGGTTGAAAGAAGCATTCTCTTCTACCTTTCTGTCAGGGGCAAGAAGAGGTTCTGTAATGAAAATTAATGTAATGAAAATTATCTTTCTTAGTTTTTTTTTTCTAATTGTGGTGAAATTCACCTAATATAAGATTAACAATTTTGAAGTGAACAATTCAGTGGTATTTAGTACATTTCTACTGCTCCATAAACCTATCTAGTTTCAAAACATTTTCATAAGTACAGAAGGAAACTTCATATGTATTAGGCAGTTTCCCCATTTCGTCTTTCTCCCGGTCCCTGGAAACCACCATTTTATGTTCTTTCTCTAGGAATTTCCCTATTAAAGATATTTCCTATAAATGGAATCATACACTATGCCAACCTTTGTGTCTGGCATCTTTCTCTTAACACAAGATTTTGAGATGCGCCCATTTTCGGTACTCCACATACATCCATGGTCAACATATGTCAGTACTTCACTTCTGTGAGGAGAGTATTACCCCATCACATGCATATACCACAATTTGTTTACCCATTCATCTGTTAATGAACAGATAGACTGTTTTCATCTTTGGCTATTGTGAATCGTACTTCTATGACACATATTCATATGTATTTCTTAAGTATTTTACTGCCATTTCTCACTCACTCCTATGACTTGTATTGGTGAGACTCTATGTGCTGAGGTCTATGTAAGCACCCAGGAACAAAATTATGAATAATTTAAGGTTTCTGTCTTTTGGGAACTATCTAGTGGTGGGGATGGCCATGAAAGCCAACAAATTCAATACCACTTGTTTACCTGTATAATGGGAAAATGAACCATGTCCTTCAGGGAGCCATAGATTCAGAAAGGATTGTTTTCTCATTACTCTCTTTGTGCTCCTCTATTTTGATATTTGCCTGCTTTCACAACCAATTTTACATACATTCCATTGGAGTTCTCCTCCCTCTAAAATATAGATGATTATCTCTTTTATTTTTCAGGAGTATATCAATACATTAGTTTTGATCTCTATACCAAGTACTAGAAGCTAAGATGCTTTGGCCAGAATCATCAAGAGGATATTGGCAATAGAGCAGTTTCAGTCAAGATATCAACAGAAAACAGAAGGTACAAAAGAAGATAATTTAATAGTTGGACTATTTTACAGAGTGTGGACAACACTAACAGGTACCAAACAACAGATGAGAAGTACCTAGGAAGTAACAAAACAAAGGGAAAGTATTGCCACCAGAAGGGGAAATAGAAGGAAAGAAATTAGGAAGATCCATTGAGAGTCAGAACCATAGGAAGACAGCATTCTGAGAGGAATTTCAGTGTTAAAGCGTTGTTTCCATCACAACTAAAGAGTTGAGGCAGAGGAATCAAAGGACGATCAACTTCTCATTTTCTGAACTTCTAGAGAATTTTCCAGTCTCTTACTAGAGCTTCCCATGGGCCAACTCTACTGTGCTGAGATCTATATAAGAACCGAAGAGCACACTGAGCATCAGGAGTCAGGAGGGCCCGCATCATTAATGGAAAGTGCACCAGTATGGCAGAGACAGATAAAAATGGGTGGAGGCAGGAGGTGGGAGAGCAGCCATCACAGAGACAGACCAGCAAAAGACAGTGAAAACTAGGGCTGTTACTACCCAAGTCATCTATGTAGGGGCTTGTTGCTTAAGCAAAGATATAAGGCTTTAAACAAGAGGTTGGTCAGATTCATCCTTGAATAAAGATAACACAGTTATACCTGAGAGGTAAGAAGGGGACATAAGAAAGTGAACAATAGTAAAGACTGTGGCAGGACATTCAGATAATACTGGAGCAATTGCAAAGGATGGGAGGATCCCAAACCTTAGGACATATTCAGAAACTGAGAGCTTATATGTCATAGCCTGTTGCAAGCTATGGAATTTGAAAGGACTTTATGATAAATTTAGGAATGCTGGTGACAAGGTGATCCAGAAGAACTCTTACAATTAAGACATCATCAGATGAACTCTTCAGCAGACTAAGGGAGAGCTCTCTGTTGTGGAGGCCAATACCCTTCACCTATGCAAGTTACTCGACTGGGGAGTGTTCCATAAAGCCCTTTGTTTATGTTCTGCAGAATGAGAAATGAGCTAGGGTAAATGTTTCCTAGGATGGAATCACTGATTAGATGAATTTTCTAGGAAGTCTGTGTGGGGTTTCAGGGCAGATTGTAGGTTATTTTGGTTTTTCTAGTATGTTTGTGTGTGTATATACTATTCCAGGGAAAAGAAAATACGGTCATCTAAATTTCAATTTGTATTTGTTATATTTTTCAATCCAAGTTCCTCTCTATAGTTATGTCTTTTTGGGGGGTGCAGATGCTGGGGATTAAACTTGGGGACCCTCGACCACTGAGCCACATCCCCAGCCCTATTTTGTGTTTTATTTAAAGACAGGGTCTCACTGAGTTGCTTAGCGCCTCGCTGTTGCTGAGGCCGGCTTTGAACTTGGTAATTCTCCTGTCTTAGCCTCTCAAGCCACTGGGATTACAGGCGTGTGCCACTGCAGCTGGCTATAATTATTTGTAATAGTTATAGTTATTTAAAATAAACAAAAATATCATAGAACTTAAGAGTTTTAAAACTTTAAAGGGAAAGATAAAGCCACCAGCATTTTGGGTGGTTCCTTGTCTGCCTTGTCTGGAATTTGTTTGCTTTAAAGCATTTTGTAGTTACAAAAAGCAATCCCTGCTTGGAAGTTGGACTCATGAGGCTTCAGCAATGTGGAATGAGGGTGAGCTGTCCCCCTCCATGAGGCTCAACAGGTTGTCTTGCTCTCACAATCAACCTGCCATTCCCAGGGACACTTACATGTATTATATTCCCTTATTCAGACAAACCAAAAGTGAATCTTTGGACCCTATCCATCTTCTGTAAAGGTGAATATTTTGAACAATTTAAGCAAACATTAAATCATTCCCCGATTAGAGATGAAGTATGCTATCTAGAAAGGATTTTCTAATCACATTTATTGGTTTCATTTAATTTAAAAAGAACATTTGTTAACAATAAGTCAATGTTAATGTTGATGCTGCATGTAGAGATAGCATGATAAAATGTTTTCAAAGTGTTCTCATACTTTGATTTCTTTCTCTTTTTCATTCCTTCTTAATTTTACAAATTGACTTAAAGATATTTTCATATAGTAGTTATACTAGAAGTACATTTTTTAAAAAGCAACTGGCTATTTATGACTTTTGTGCAATATAAGTAGGTCTTAGCAGTTTTGAAATGTTTCTATAACCACAAAAATAATCATACAAAATCATGCAATTCTGTTGGTTCAGTTTTAACTCAAATATTCAATATTAGATTTTAATTTTGAAATTTACTTTTGAGGTAAAATATTCCATATAGTTATCTGCTTATATATTGTATAGAAATCACAGATACATACATGAATCTATGGTATATTGCTTTAAAAATTCTGTAGAATCTGGTTGCTGATTTTTGGAGTATTTGTTTTCTAAATGTAATTGCCAAACTTTCTCCATTATTAAAATAAAAGTACTAATAATTCGTTTTCTTCTCTATTAATGTGGATGTAAGAGGGACAAAATTATGAAGTGTGGTTTCATGAGGTGTAAGATCATCAGCTCTAACATTTCATATTTTCTGTTTCATAGTAAAAAGCATAAACCCTGTGTAATTTAAGGTCCTTCATTTTGGACAGAAATTTTCAAGCTGATGAAAATGGTGTCCATTGTGTTTTCCTTACACATTAGCTATCACAATAATTATACATTTCGTGATGATTAATGGTTATCTGTTCCAATCTTCTCTAACAGTCATAAGGACAGAGATTGTGACTGTCTTATTTATTATTTATCCATGTTATATAGAAATATGCCTGGCACAAGAAGGTACACAAAAGGTAACTATATAAAATGCATGAATCAAAAAGTGAAAGATTTGAAGACCTCTTTCAATCTGTGGTAGAAAGATGTTTTGAATTAGAAGAGGCAGCCTGAATCTCAACTCCTCTAATCCTTTCTTTGGAGTATAATACGTCTCTGGAACTTTTTGTTATCTTGATCCAGATCTTTGTGTGCCACTCCTGAGTCCTAGGAGGGTCCCAGGGCATTGCCTACCTGATCTGTGGCTCATCATAGCACAGTACTGAAATGTGCAACTAGTCACAAAATAGACCCATGTATTAGGAGTTGCTTATCAGTAACCAGTGCTGGACTGACCACCTTTTCAAACGACTCCTCCCAAACTTTTGAACAGCTTATTCCACAAGCTTTGGGTCTGTGATTGTATCTCTGTGAGGTCACCAACCTGGAAGTTCGCTCTTTTGATCTGAGTTTCCTGATTCATCCATCTGCTGACCTCTGAGAGAAAATTTTTGTTATCCTGGCAATCAACACAAACAAACAATGCTAGTTTTAATCCTCTGAAAATAAATTTGCTTTTTATCTACCACTATAAGATCTTCTGTAAAGGCTTTGCTGAAAATAACTCACCCTGTGCATATGGTTTGGACACTGCCCCTCTGAATACCTAAACTTTCTGTGACTCCCTCAGGTAATTTCAGTAATAGTTGGCTGATACTGTAGACACCAGATGGGTAAGAAACTCATTTCCTGAACAAATGGACACTTCAGAAATAGATGTATGTTTTACTACTACTTTTATCTGCCATGCAATTTTTCTTGATTAGCAGAAGCATTATATACAATATTCTAAATCAATGTCTACAGAAAACTTTATCATGGTGATCTTGAATTAGATTCTTTTAATTAAAGATAAAGTAAAAATGCAGTGGACATATTGACTACCCAGTCTGTGTTGGGCATCTTACTGGGTATTTTACATGGTTTTAGCAAGAAAACTCTACTATTTAGGCAATGATATTGTATGAGTAAATGAAATTTTCAGTCATATTAATTTAAATGGACTCTTTTTCTTGAATATAGCCCATAACTCCAGAAACAATATTAAAAAATGATATCTGTCATTGTTATTACTGGTAGATTTAGCTTTTCTATGAAGAAAGCCTTCATACTCATATTTAGCTATGAGATTAAAGCTCTACCCTCAGAAGTTAACCCAGTTGGACCCTTTTCTTCCAATACCCATATTAGTTTTCAGTGATTCTTCACTTGGTTCACATTTTATTAATCCTTGTGATATATTTTCAAGACAAATATTATTTTTAGGGCATATTATCGCTTTTAGAGATTCAGTTTAATAGTCTGCCACATAAAATCATTATGAAAACCTGGGTCACTATACTAGGGATTCTAAAAGCAAGTATGAGCCCATCATAAAAAAAAATCTGGAATTGATTTAAAGTGTCTGCCATTTGTATTAAGTGGGCGAGTAGTGGAAGGTAGGCTCTATTGGCTGGTCAGGTGGGACATGGTTGTAGAAAATCAATTTTTTTGTTACTCTTTTTATTTGTTGTAATTGGTGAAAATCAATTTTTATCTTTTTCAAAATTTATTTTAAAGTTGATATGTCACCCAATAAAAAGTCACACACACTTTTTTCTTCACTGTCTTCATGAAGGAAGATCCATGTTCTTATAAAAAAAAATGTGGTATACAAGCTTCTTTTTGATGTACTGTGTACAATTGAAACTGACTTTTAGATTAAAAACTTCAATGCCATACATTGCAATGTTTCTACAGATAAAGGTCCTCTTCACTTCAAACTACTTAATTTAAAAAAATGGATTGTTAAGAGCATTACATCATTGCTTACATTTTCTTTTTAAAAGAGTTAATTTGAGGTTGGAGATGTAGTCTGTGGTAGAGTGAAGCTTGGTATTTGTGAGGCCCTGTATTCAATCCTTGGCAACAAACACACACACACACACACACACACACACACACACACACGCACCCTTACTCTGTACTTTCTTTGACCCAACAGATTTTAATTTAATGTTAAGAACTGTAAGTACTGAATTGGATGACATCAGTATTGGCTTTTAGTATTTACCAAAAGAACTTCTCCTCTACCTGTATTAAAAGGATTGGAAGAGACAAAAGAACTAAGGTAGAGCAAGGCCCACTTTCACTGAAATCCTAAGAGCGTCAATTCTCCAAATGTACTGGCAAATATGAGTTATAAACATAGTATACATTTTCAGCATCTAGAAATAATTTTTACTTCTTATATACCCCTTTTACACTTCATGGTTCAGCACCAAAATCTGAGTCTCAGAAAGAATTCACTATGTCTAAAATGCTGGGAGTTTGAATTTTTCTCCTAAAAGCAATCACATGCATGGTTTATAGAACATCAAAGCCAAGAGAGTAGCACCATATAATAAGCTTTCTGTCAGTGCTCTTTAAGTATCTAAGTCAGATCAAATATGGAAGGTGTCCATTAGCGGTAATGAGAAAGGAACACAAGATAAAACTTGCTATCACTTAAAGGTGCACTGGTGTACATAGCCTCACTGGGAAGTCAACACATCAAAAGGGTCTAGCTAACTCTCTACATCAATGGCTATTTTTTTCCACTTAAAACTATGGTAAGGTGTACTTTTTATTCTGTGAGTTACTATTAAAGAGAGATTTCCTGGAGAGTTAGGAAAAAAAGAAAGATAATGGATATTTAGCTAATTGTACGGTGGGGAAAATGAAGGAGAATGAATAACAGAACTTCTAACAGCATCATTTTTAAAGATGAAGGTCACTTCAGTTTGCACATGTAGGTGTGTGTTACTGGGACACACTACCTGTGACCTACTTTATTAATCTTTTTTAATTTTATTTTGAGACAGGGTCTTGCTAAGCTGCTGAGACAGGTCTTGAACTTGCAATCTTCCTGCCTCAGCTTCCCAAGTAACTAGGATTACAGGCGAGTGCCACTAAGCTTAGCTAGAGTGACTTTTTCTTTAAATGATGGTAACATTTTAAAAATAACCAAATTGATGAACAAACACAATAAATATCTTCTTACAACTTTGATAATGCTTGATACCTGAGAAAGATGGACCATAAACAAGAAGTTTCAGAGAAATAAATTCTCCTTTACGTTAACTTAATTTTAGAAATCATTCAGCTGACATGAAATGACCTTTCCAAGAAGATAAAGTGACATGCTAATTATCCTTGTTAATTAAGTTCTGGACATTTTAATTTTCAACATAGTACAATCCAAAGATTAAGTTATAAAATATTTAATAAATGTGATAGGGTGAAGTGTTGTGAAGGATTCCATAGTAGAAGATATCATATTTTCCCTCAGGGCAGCTTTTCATTTGTTGCAGAGAAAAGGAATACATACATAGGAATGGTTTTTATAAAACAGTTAAAGGGCAAAGTCAAATACCACCACTACAATATGAACCTTAAAGTTAAATTCCACAGACTGGAAAAATTAGAAGTTCTCAGAAATGTCTATAATTTCAATTTGTACCATTAAAATAAATAAAATATTTAACAAGGTATTTTTCCTCTTAAAATTAATCTGAGAGCCTTTTAGTTCATTCTGAATGAGTATAGACAATAGTTATTTGAGCTCAATAAGTAAAATTATGACTCATTCAGTCTATAATATAGTCTTCAGTTGAATATTCTGATCATGATGACAATTTTGACTATTGGAGTAAAATCACTTTTATTCTTGGTCACAAATAAAACTTTATAATGGACTTTGAAATAAAGACAGAAAACAATAAGGAACACTGTGTTGGAAAGCAAGTAAATCTTTCTTGACAAGTAAACTCTAATGAGCAAAAATCATTACAGTCTCCATTTTTGTATAGTTAACTTAAATGGATTCCATGAACCCAGATCCAATACCCATTACTTTTTTTAAGACTCAGAAGAATTTTTGGCCTATTCAATGAAAAGAATTAAAGCTGGGAGGGATTTTAGTATTCTTTTTGAAGTTGTCTAAATGTTTTGTAGATGAAGATATTGACGTTTAGAGATTTGAAGATATTTTGTCAAATCTCCTTGTTTGGAGCATCAAATATGATTTTTAATAGTGCATGCATATTAGATATGCATTCATGAGTCTATTGGTTCTAAATCTGTTTGATTTTACTTTCCTTCTTACAAACAAACATGCTAAGAAAAGTTTAATAGTAGATCTGGGTCAAAGTTGCAGATGAGTGTAAGTAGTAGCAATAGGGTGGTCTGCTGTCTGGATAGACTTTTGGTAAGCTTTATCTCAATGATCCAAACAGCAGGCATTGTTTGAAATACCCCTGATCTTTGAACGTTCTAGAAGCATCCTAGGCTTCAGCAAAAATAGTCAAATATAAATACTCAAGAAATTTGCTCAATATTGATAGAAAACTGGTGAGCATATAAAAACAAGCAGTATGTATTACTGAATCTAAATATAATCTACTATACTAACAAAAGAGAGACAGGATCTAAGAAGAGAATAGAATATTGCAGTCTAAGTCTTTCTACAGAAAAGCAATCTGAGACCAAGTAATATCATTTTGCAAAAAGATCCAAACCAAAGCCAAAACAAACAACAAAAAAAGATGATCTGAAAGCAGAAGAGGGACTGGAAAGAGTACCAGAGGAAGTAGTGGTTGATGCAGAATAAGAAGGGATGGACATGATACATGCACAATGTGTGCATGGGTGGAAATATCACAGTAAATCCCATTAATTTGTACAGCTAACATGCATTAATGATTATAATAAAAATGAAAATAGTTTTATTTAAGTTCTGTCTTCACAGCATACTTATTTTTATAACAACAGCCTTCCCTGCAGAAAACATGCTCATATTCAATGTCAGCTTTGCAAAGGGAGTAGTTAGTGGACTACCAAATATTCTCTCTTCTGATGCATAAAAGAGCATTTGAAGGTACTGAGAACAACCAAATGTGCTGCTTTACTGTGGCATAATTTTTGACTTTAGTTATAATTAGTCCTTAATCTTAACTCTATTTTGCAAGAAACTAGTTAAATTGCTTTCAAATCTACACTATAAGGATTATGTAATTTTGATGTCTACTTTATGTATACCACATGCTTTTTAATATCAAAAAATAATTACAAAGTTCATATTTTTCCATCTTTCTATTTCAGTATAGCAGATGTTATTATATCAAGTGACTTAAACTCCATGGGTGAAAATAGTTTCTACAAAGTATTATTTTATATTGCTTTCAGTGGAATTTTCTGTATGGCAATACACTATGAAGATCTGCCCTTAGTATGGTCACAAATAAAATATACAGTGGATTATTAAACAGTCAAAAAAGGAATAATAATGCACAAAGCTATTGCATATGGGAAATCAACCAACAAGTAGTGTCAGCTCTGTCAGAACACAGCACATGGATGAAAACAAGTGGTGTTTAGCAGCAAGAAAACTAGTTTTGAATGATGACAATTGTGTAAAAATGCGATAATGCAAGAGCCTTTTTCCAAATAAGAAATAGATGTGATTTGTCATGCTTTTGAGGTTTAAAGATATTTTTAGCACATTGTGGAAAAATAAATATATTTCAAAAATGAGGTAGATCATCCATCAAGTGTATTTTATGAAATAAAAGTGTACATAAGAGCTTTTTTTTGTAGTGGAAGAAAAGCATTATGTTGTAGATTTTACTTGATGCCTGAGGAGTGAATGAAGCTTGTTTCATTGCTTGTTACATTTTTAAAATATTGATATTAAATAATACTTACAATAAGTCTCTCATAGGAAATAATGAGATAATAGATTTTTTTTGGTATTATGAGAGAAACCATGTACATTGTCAAGCTAAAAATAGCTCTAGGTGTCAATAACTATAAAAGTATCATGTTATATTTTTCTTTTGTTCTCATTTTTCTTCCTTCTTCATACTCTTGTCCAAATGTAATTATGCCTATCTATTTTAGATGATGTTTTGTAATAAAATTCATACATTATTTTCAAAAGTTTATATCTAGTGAAGCCCAATTAACAGGAAAAATATGTGAGATTTTTGTCTACCAATCAAAACTTATTTTTTCATATTCTTCCGATATGATTATTAAAATAAGACAACATAAGTATGAAATTTTAACACCCTGTGCTTTGTATAAGCTAGGAGCATACTCAATTTTCATAAATGTTAGAATACAGGCAGATTTAAACTACTGGCAGTATCAATTTGAAGGAATTAAATTTAGTGGTCAGACATATAACTCATGAAAAAAGAAAGATAAGAATTAACATTCAAAGTCTTTTATCTGAAATTTTCACTCTTTCTGAAACCAATGAGACCAAAAAGCTTGTTTCTGACCCAGATAGCTTAAAATTTGTTCATTAAATTACAATACATGTAATCTTCAACTAGATCTTTGACACTGAGGAGACTGCATTGAATTAGGGGTTGAGACCATTAAATAAAAAATTTGTGAGGTCATTCCTTTGGACTAAACTACTACACTAGACACTAATAGAACAGACCAAACTAAAATGAAGTCATTCATGCTAAAAGCATATGTGTGATTGTCATCGCTGTGACCAAAAGACCCAACAAGAACAATTTAGAAGAGGATAAATTTATTTTGAGCTCATCTCAGTCCATACATAGTTGGCTGACTTCATTGCTCTGGGCCCCAGGTGAGGCAGATTATCATGGCAGAAGGGCATGGCAGAGAAAAACTGCTTATTTTATAGCAAACAGGAAGGAGGGAGGGAGGGAGGGTAGGACAGGCAGAGAGAGAGAGAGAGAGAGAGAGAGAGAGGGAAGGAAGCCTGGGACAAAATATAATCCCGAAGGACATGCCTCCAATGACATACTTTCTCCAGCCACAACCCACCTGCTTACAGTTACCAGGACATAATCCATGAAATGTATTAATCCACTGATCAGGTTACAGCCTTTGTAATCTAAACGTTGCACCTCTGAACATTCCTGCATGGTCACTTGAGATTTTTAGGAGACATCTCATATCTAAACCATAACAAAGCACTATCAAATCTATCAAATGGCAACTTTCAGGAAGCAAATAGACCAGTTTTCGTCCAAATGAGTGACTCAAGTTTAGCTGAATCAGCATAAAAATTCCCTATGCTTTATCCCTTTAACAAAGTAACCTGAAGTAACCTGACATTAACCAATCTGTTTTGTTACAATTGTCCCATGTCCTTACTTTCGCCTTACAAGACCCACTGCTTTGCCACTGCTGGGTGGGAGCTCTCAACCTATTTTGTAGAAGAGAGGCTCCCCTGATTCATGATTCATGAGTTTAAGTCAGATAGATCCATAACTAAACTGAGAATGCTGTCATTTGTGAAGACCTGGTACTAATGAACAGGACTTAAAGTAAAAGTGTTGCGACAAGGACATCGGTAACTACTAGGTACCACTTAAAGAGTTCCAAGCAGGAACTACTCCCTTTGGGCAGCTACCCTTGGGGGAGTCTTTGTGGATGCAATGGGAGGATTTGGACTTATCCAAGCACTTGATAGATGACACCGCAGGAATAGGATGAAGGTTAAGAGTGAGCAGAGGGAACAGACTGGGCAGTGGTGTCAGTCATGTATGTGATCACTGTTCTTAGAGAAGAGTGGGGACAAATCATTAAAAAGATTTTTTTGGCAGGAATGAGTTGGTTAGTACAATGTCTGGCCACTGAACGTTTAATGAATTGAACGAATACTGATAATTTCACCCTAAACATGAATTTTGTACTAAAGTAGCACACAAAGCCAAATATGTACCATGATTTTTAAAAATATATTTTTTCCTTCTTGGTGGGGCTAAATTTATTCAATAGCAACAAGATATGGTGATATTCCTCAGCCACTCCAGCTAGTGACCAAACTGATGTTCTCATTCTCCACAATACAAGAGTTTGCAAATCTCTGTGCCATCTGCATTCCTTAGCCAGAGATTCTATTTTCTTTTGCACTAAATGACCAGCACAGTTTTGTCTTTGCAATTTGTCATGGATTCACTCTTTCAGTATGTGATCTGCATTGCCCTGCAGTTTCAGCTCCCTGAGCACAAGGCCTGCCTTTAGAGTGAAACACAAATGACATGTTAATGATTTGTAAAAACACAAAGCAGGGGGTTAATGACCATAGTTGAAATTAAGGACTTCATTTCCATCAGCTCAGCAGGGTTGAAACATCCCAAGAAAGCTCAGCAGAGACTCTGCTAGTACAACTTCTCCCAAGCACAGAGGGCAGCTGAGCATTAATTTTCAGTAAATGATCCACAGCTCTCTTAAAGAAAAGACCACTCTGTTCATCGGAATGTGCTGCTCCCCATGCACGGAGGATGGCTCCCTATGACTCAGACACCAGCTGGGGCCTGAGACCCAGTTAGGTTTTCATTTATGAGATACTTGGAAGATAATGGAGGCCAGAATCAAGTAAAGATTTTTATTTATATCTGTGAGTGATTATAGCCTGCTTCAGAAAGAAATGAATAGCCATGTGGATGGGGAGATGGTGCCTTTTTATCTATTCCCTCCTGTTAGTATCTCTACATATTTTTTCTTCTTAATGGAATCTTGATCATACCACCCCTTGTCTTCAATATGTTTTATGGCTCACTATGCTCTTAAGATAAAGACTAAGTTTCTTAACATGGTCTTTGGTCTCTTGCCTGATTTGGTCCCAGCTGGCATCTCTAGTATTATTTCATATCAAAATTCCTTCCGCTCTCTATTCTAGTCCCACTGGCTTGTTTTCAGCAACTCCAGTATACCTTTCTGGGCTTTGCCACAGGACCTTTGCACTTGTTCCTACAGTTTTCCCAAATGCTCTTCATGCTTCTTCAGAAATGATAGCTTGTGTTTATCTTCAGGAAGTTTTTCTCTGACCTTCCTTGTTAGGTCAAATCAACTTCTTCCTTGAAATAAATATAATCATAGCATCATACACTGTGACTTTTTGTATTTGTTTGTGTAATTATTATTATATTTTTTTACTAACCATTCCTCCTGTAGATGATAAAGGTACCCAGTCACCTAGCACATTGACAAGCATGTAGGGAATACTCATTAAATCTGTATGAAATGATATAAAAGGTACTCACACACATGTACAGTACTTCTACAACTGTAGGACTTGTAGAACACACTGAAGGAAGTTAGATTGTAAAAATGAGGCACAAGACTATAAAAACTAAAGGAGAATTAAATAAAAATTAAGAAAAACAAATTAAAACAAGTTTCACAATGAAAAAAAGTACTGTCTACATTGATCTTTCAGTCTAAAATTTACATAGAATCTGATAAACTCATATGGGTTGTTAAATAATAGTTAGAGCTAAACCTGTGAAATTGAAATGTAATCATGATACAAAGATGAAAGCACTTCATGCTTGAAAATTATGCTAAAAAGAACATGAGCCTTCTCTGAGAAGAAAGAAAAATTATGTTTTCCTGCCTCTTGATAAATATAAATTTTTCTATCTAAAATTCATAAGTAGTTTGAAAGGTAGACGGGTCAGCACTAGCACAGGTGATGATAATTCAAGGTTATGATCACAGTCTTGGTCTTTTCTTCCCAGGGAAAGGCCCATGACAGCTGTGCACTGGCATGGTGGATATGAGCTGCATCCCAAACACCTCTGCTGCTCTCTTCCTGCTTGTCAAGGACATATTTAATTTGTGGACCCTGCCCTCTTCACCATTAATCTGACAAGAATAAAAGGTTCCATTTCAAATGAATTCTAAGCTTTCAAAAAATGAAAGCATGTAGAATATACTCTGAAAGTTTCACTTCAGAACATTGCTTAGGACTGACAATACTTAGTATTACTAAAAGTCAAGCCATTTTCTGCTTTCCACTTATTGCAAAGTTAACAAAATAGAAAAATGATCACTAAAATGCATGCTCTATCTTTCCTCCTTTATTTTCACAATATACTATTTATACACAAATAAGCATTTATATAGATCTTAATGGAAATGGAAAAACTTATGATTTGCTTATGATGAAATTGAGCCATGTTTACCAAATAAAAAAGTATTTCCATTAATAACTTTTAATACATTCATTATATTTTGAGACTATGTTCCATATTTTGGGGATACATGTGTAGTTATGATTGATATGTGGAACTACAGAGTTTTTGACATAAAACCAATCTGAAAATGTTATTGATTATGGCATTTTTGATGTTGAAAATGATTAGTTTCTAGAAGGGTAAATTACAATTTAGAAACATGAAAACTTATGATATATGTACATTTTTTTCAAAATGTACCTAGACTTTGAGCTCTTTAAATATAGACTCATTTTCTTGTCATGTCTCTGAACAAAATAACCGAAGTAGGTCACTGTAACAAACAAAAGTCGAGGCTTAACAAAATAGAAATGTACTTCTTGCCCCAAAAAAATCCAATACAGATGTTGCTGTGTTGTCAGATGCTTAAGTGACATTGCAGGGTGCGTCTCCTCTAGATGGTGACTCAGACGCAGTTCTTGAAGCCATCATCTTTAACAACTGACCTTCAAGACTGTAGTAGAAATAGAAAAATTAAGACTTGTATGTGAGATTTTATGAACTGTATCTGGAAGTGGTATATATCACTTCCATTGGCCATAACGTAGTCACAGAGCCCTACCTAAATGCAAGGAACTTGGAAAATGTAGTTTGGTTCTGTGCCCAGACTAAAAAAAGAGGAAAAAAATGCTGTGAAATCCCTAACATATAGTAATTCCAAATCAATCTCTTTACTTATATACATAGATGAGATGACATAAAAAATACATAGAAGAGTGTGTTTTCTCTCTTTCAGTGAAAGAATTTATAATTAAAGGAAAGACACATGTAAAACAATTTGCAATCAGAACAATATGATATATGCCTGTCAGACAAGAATAATGCAATGACAGATATAATTAAACATCAAGTTTTATAGTACAATTCACTAGAGGTTGGAGTAGTATCCCAGTATGTGCTATTATTATTGTTTCTATAACACAACTATTAGGTGAAATGCAGATTTGAACTTCAGAAATTTTTGTGGATAAATGTTGCCAAAAAAGTCTTCTAAGTAATCAAGGACCAAAGTTAGACTTGACATGATAATTTTGTTGGATACATCAATTAAATGGCTTGTGAACTCTTTTCCCTCCCAAGGATAGAGTTATTTTGGAAACCAGAAAGAAGTAACATCTGTCCTTCTTGGGTGTGTTACTTATCTATTGCTACCTAACAAAAAAACCCCAAAATATAAAAATTAGTGTAAGAGTACCTGATACTTATTTTTTAAAAAATTACTGGAGATTGATCCCAACTGCGCTTTACCACTGAGCCACATTCCCAGCCCTGTTTTATATTTTATTTAGAGACAAGGTATCACTGAGTTGCTTAGGACCTCACTAAATTGCTGAGGCTGACTTCGAACTCATGATCCTCCTGCCTCAGTCTCCTGAGCTGCTGAGATTACAGACATGTGCCACCACGCTGGCTCTGATATAATTTTTGAGGGTTGAGAATTTGGAGGCCGCATAGCTGGGAGGGTGGTACCTTGTCTCTCATGGGGTTATAGTCAAGATAATGTTTGCAACTAAAGTCAGCTGCAGACTAGGTTGGGACTAGAGGCTCTGCTTGCAACACAGCTCATCAGAGCTGTTTTTCAAATGCAAGTCTTCTCATGACACTTATTTCCTTAAACATAGTCAGTGTTTCTTCCCTGCACTGTAGGGCAAACCTGAAATTTGTGACTATCACCTATAGCCCATCTTGATCTGGTTCCTAACTAGATCATTCTTATTCCTTACCATATCTTCTCTCAGGAACATTCCTGGCATATTTGTAGTAGCTTGGGGGAAAAAAAGAAAGAAAACATATTCTCACAAATAATAATAAATGCTGGAGAGGACATAGAGGAAAAGGAACACTTTCATGTGATTGGTGGGATTGTAAATTAATACAACCACTACAGAAATCAGTATGGTGGTTTCTCAAAAGTAGGCATGGAACCACCATATGACCCAGCTATAAGACTCTTTGGTATTTATCCTAAAAATTAAAGTCATCATACTATAATTACATATGCATACCAATGTTTATAGCAGCACAATTCACAATATCCAAACTACAGAACCAGCCTAGGTGTCCATCAACAAATGAATGGATAAAAAATGTGATATATCTATCTATATATATATATATACATACATACACACACACACACATACATACATATACATGGTGTTTTATTCAGTCATAAAGAAAAATAAAATTATATGATTTGCAGGAAAATGGATGAAACTTGAGAATATTATGTAAAGTGAAATCAGGCAAACTCAGAAGATCAACAGTCATATGTCTTCTCTCATATATGGAAAATAGAGAAGAAAAGAAAGATGTAGAGATCTCATGAAAATCAAAGGGAGAATCAGTAGAATAGAGGAAAGGGACCAGGGAGAGGAAGAAGGAAAAGGAAAAGAGAATTACTGGGGAATGATATTGGCCAAATTATATTGTTATATTTTGTGCATGTAGGAATATATAACAATAAATCCCATCAATACGTACAGCTACAATGCATCAATAAAAAAATGTAGGGAAAAAAGTATTTAAAAATAATGTAAACTGGTGTTTAAAATTTAAAAACAAAAAAAATTCTCTCCTCAACTACTTTTGCGTTTGGATGCTAAATTTTATTTTCATAGCCTTTGACATAGTTTCTTTTTATTGATTCTTTTTAGTTATATATGGCAGTAGAATATATTTTGATATCATTTTACAAGCATGGAATATATCTTATTCTAATTAGGACCCCATTCTTATGGATGTATATGATGGTGGGATGCACTATAGCATGATATTCATATATGTACATAGGAAAATTATTTCAGATTCCTTCCACTATCTTTCCTTTTCTTATCACTCTTTCCTTCCCTTTATTCCACTTTGTATAACCTAATGAATTTCTATTTTTTTCCTTCTACCTTTTATTTTGGATTAGCTTCCACATACCAGTGAAAACATTTCACCTATATTTTGGAGAGATGGCTATTTCACTTAGCACGATAGCCTCCAGATCCATCCATTTACCAGCAATTGTCATAAAGTCATTCTTCTTTATGGATGAGTAATACTCCACTGTGCATACATACTACATTTTCTTTATCCATTCATCTGTTGAAGGGCACCTGTGAAGGACACAGTTGATTTCTTCACACATTTTCTTTGCTTATATTTTGGGATACCCTTTTTTGTGTGTGTTTACCAGTATATGACTTTATATAACACATTTATAGTTTTATGTGTTTATTGTTTGTCTCTTTCACCAGAAATTTTGATTAAGGCTGGAACTTTGATTTTTTCCCCCTGAGATTAACAGCATAGTTTCTGGAGCATAGTTGGTGTGTCAGTTAGCTTTTTTTTTGCCACTGTGGCCAAAAGGCACAAGAAAAATAATTTTAGAGGAAGAAAATGTATTTGGGGCTCATGATTTCAGAGATCTCAGCCCACATATGTCTGACTCCATTGTTCTGGGTGAGGCAGTGCATCATGGAGAAAAGGTGTAATAGAGGAAAGGAGCTCAGGACATGAAAATCAAGAAGCAGAAAGAGACTTCCCTCACCAGGGACAAAATATGTATTCCTCAAAGGCATGCCCCAAGCACCCACCTACCCCAGTCAGACTGACCATACCTGCCTACTGTTGTCAGCAAGTTAATCATGATCAGGGGATAAATGCACTGATTAGGTGAAGGCTCCTATAACCCAATCATTTGACCTCTAAATGTCCTTGCATTGTGTCACACATGAGCTTTTGGAAAACATCTCATATCTAAACCATAAGAGTAGGTGACACTGTACCATTTGTTGAATAAGTTCATGAATTTAGATGTCAATGTGGCTCTGCCACTAAACTGTAGGTAACTTGTTGGACTGCTTTGTATAGAGGCATTCAACAGTAAAACAAGGTTCATCATTGTAACTACTAGTCAGGCACAATGTTGCACCCCTGTAATCCCAGCAGCTGGGGAACTGAAGCAGGAGGATCACGAATTCAAAGCCAGCAGCAGCAGTTTAGCACAGCCCTAACCAATTCAATGAGAACCTGTCTCTAAATAAAATATAAAAAGGGCTGGGATGTGGCTCAGTGGTTAAGACCCCCTGCGTTCAATCACTTGTATCCCATGCAAAAAATTATAACTACTTCACGGAGTAGTTTTAAACCTCACAAGAATTGAGTCATTACATATGAAATGCACATATTAGAACTTCATAGGACTTAGTAGCTATGACTTTTGCAATGCTTTCTATGACTCCTTCCATGTCCTCCTCTCTTTCATCAGAAAATATGACACACAAAGAGGACTGCAAGGAAGCATGAATGAGCTAGCTGAATCTGTCTCTGGAGGCCAGCTCACAACTGTGCAGGGGAGAAATCAGAGAAGAGTTTCAGAAGCCTTTAGATGCTCAATAACATCTAAGCATTCACAAATCCCAAAACAGAGATTCAGAATCAAGAGTGACTGTGTACTCTCTTCTGAAAATATCACTCAGCACCAGAGCCTAGTTTCTAGGTCAGCTCCACACTTATACCTATCCACTCAAGCTGGTCCTTATTGAAATAGTGATGTGCATCTTTTTATCATCTGGCACTCTCCTCCCATCTCTTCTGCCCGTGCACTGTTACTGCATCACCAAGAAATCAGACTTCAGAAGCTAGAACTTAGTCAACTGACATGATTGGAAAAAAATCTAACTTAATTCCCCCTAAGATGTATATTGATAATGATATGTCTTTTCTGCTCCTGTGGATATTTGTATTTGAATATGAGAGTTTTGAAGACCTAAATCTTTAAGCATCAAAGGACTCATAAAGGAATATTATACAGTCTTTAAAATCATGTTATAAAATATGTAATGAAAGGAAAAACGTTCATAAAGGAAAATTGCTAAGGGAAAATTCCAAGTTTCAAAAGAATATACAAAACATGACCCTCCACATTTTTGTTAAATAAAATATTATGTGTTTACCTGAAATATCTAAAAGTTGACTATGTATGATAAATGATATTTCCATCATTATAGCATTTTAATTCCAAATAACTCATTCGAACAAAGACACATTAGCACAAAAAGAAATATGCAGTTGTTGTAGAAGCACTTTTAAAAATATGAGAATCGACTAATCAATGTATTAGTCAAAATATCTGATTGTAAGTATTTCACTTAAGATTATAAACATAAAATACCCATGTTTTGAAAAGAAGAAAATTTACAAAGGAAAAAAGACATAGAAAAGAACTATAATAAATTGGGAAAGTGAAAGGAATAATGATATGGAAAAATTGTCAATATTCTTAAAATTAATACACTGGTCAATATGCTTAGAATCAATATTACACCTAAATTTTTCGTAGAATATACAAACTTCGTTGAAACTCACACTAAAGAATAAATATCCAAAAAATAGTTAATGCAGTTCTGAAAAATGCAAATAGTGGAGCTAACTTTAATATATTTCAAAAATTAGTAACTAAAAGAGCATGTACATGCAACCATTTTATTTCATATTTGTAAATGAAAGTAGTGTTCAAAGTATTATTTTCCCATGGTGGAATTTCAGAATAATTGACACATGGGAGAGATACTCCTTTCCATTATGGTCAGTCAAAATATATTTCATTCCTTTTCAAATGCAGAACTATCAAACAAACATATTTTTCACTTTCATATTCTTGATTTGCAGATAGTCCCTATACTTATCTGTATCTTCTAATTAACATTGAGTGATTTGGTAATCTGTAGAAAAGCTTAATGAGTGTTCAGTTCAAATATATTAACAATAACAAAATATTAATTTACCTATTTTGAAGGAAATTCTAAAAATTAGTGTGCAAAAATTCATAATAGCTAAATTATGGAATCAACTCAGATGCCTGTCAATAGATGAATGGATTAAGAAATTGTGATATATATATATATATATATATATATATATATACACACACACACACCATATGTATAATAGAATATATCACCTATTATACATCATATATCTCTATACCATATGTATGATATAATATATTATATCACACATATGGTATATATATTATATCATATATATACCATATATGTGATATTATATCATATATATATATAAAACATTCACAGACTGAAGGTAAAATGATGGGAAAAAATTTATCATTTCCATGGATTATGTAAACAAGCAAGGTTTCTATTCTCATATCAGATAAAGTGAACTTCAAGCCAAAGTTAATCAGAAGGGACAAAGAAGAACATTCCACAGGGCTTAAGGAATTACACATAAACAGAACATAACAATTGTAAATATTTATGCCCCTCAAAAGAGAGCATCTACATACATCAAACAAACCCTTCTCAATTTCAAGAATCAAAAAGACCACAACAAAATAATACTGGGTGACTTTAACACACAACTCTCACTACTGAAAGATCCTCCAAACAAAAACTAAATAAAGAAGCTATAGAACTAAAAAATAGAGTTAACAATTTGGACTTAACAGAAATATGTAGAATAGTTCATCCATTGATGGCTGAATACACTTTCTTCTCAGCAACACATGGATACTTCTCTTCTCTAAAATAGACCATATCTTAGGCCACAAAGCAACTCTTAGCAAATACAGAAAAATGGAGATAATACCCTCCATTCTATCAGATCATAATGGAATGAAACTAGAAATCAATGATAAAAAGGACAACAGAAGCTACTCTAACACCTGGAGTCTAAATAATATGCTATTGAATGATGAATGAGTAGCAGATGAAATTAAGAAAATACTTAGAAGTAAATAAGAATAGTGACACAACATATCAAAATATCTGAGACACTATGAAGGGAGTCCTAAGAGGAAAGCTCATTTCATTGAGCTCATTTATTAAAAGAATAGAAAATCACCAAGTAAATAAGCTAACTTTGCATCTCAAGTCCTAGAAAAAGAAGAACACCAAAAGAATAGAAGACAGGGAATCATTAAAATAAGAGCTGAGGTTGGTGATGGCGGTTTGGGAAGTCTGGATCCGGTGGCGGACGAGGTGGTGTGAAGGCTGCGGCTAGCTTTGCTTGGCGAGCTTCCTCTTCGTGTTCACAACCCAGGCACACAAAGTCTAGCTCGTCTGAATCGCGAGCATTTCTTGGTGAAGCCTTTGCCATGGCTCTGCGGAGATCTCACTTCCCGTGACCTGGGTTCTACTGGGATCGCATCCCCGCGTTCTGCAAGCCTCGGAGGATCTCTTCTTGCCCTTTGGTCACTTCTTTGGAAAAATGTGCCTTATTTTCACCCTCCTTTTCATTCATCTCAATCTAAAGTTGAATCAAAGCATTTAAATTCTCATTATTTCCAAAAAAATAAAAAATAAATAAGAGCTGAAATCAATGAAATTGAAACAAAGCAAACAATCTAAAAAAACTGACAAAACAAAAAGTTGGTTCTTGGAAAAAATCAATAGAATTGATAAACCCTTAGCCAAGCTGACAAAGAGAAAGAGTGAAGAAAACTCAAATTACTAAAATTCAGGATGAAAAAGGAAATATCACGATGAACAATATTGAAATACAGATGATAATTAGAACCTATTTTGAAAATTTATACTCTTATAAAATAGAAAATCTTGAAGACATCGAACAATTTCTACAGACATATGACCTACTCAGGTTGAATCAGGTAGACATAGAAAATTTAAACAGATCAATTTCAAGCAATGACATTGAAGACGCCATCAAAAGCCTACCAAGAAAAGAAGCTTAGGACCAGACAGATTCTCTGCCAAATTCTATAACACCTTCAAAGAAGAATTAACATCAATTCTCCTCAAATTATTCCATGATATAGAAAAGAAGGGAACCCTTTCAAACTCATTCTATGAAGCTAGTATCACACTGATACCAAACCAAAGACACATCAAAGAAGGAAAATTTCAGACCAATATCCCCAATGAACATAGATACAAAACTCTTAATAAAATACTAGTAAGTTTCATACAATAACATATTTAAAAGAGAGTGCGCCATGATAAAGTGGGGTTCATCCCAGGGATGTAAGGTTGGTACAACATAGGGAAATCAATAAATGTAATTTATCACATCAATACACTTAAAGACAGGAATCACATGATTATCTCAATATATGCAGAAAAAAGTATCTGAGCATGGATAAATTGAAAGCATTCCCTCCAAAAACTGGAACAAGACAAAGATGCCCTCTTCCACCACATTTTCAACATCATCCTTGAAACTCTAGAGTAACTAGAAGAAAGAGTAACTAGAAGAAAGAAATTAAAGGGATGCAAATAGCAAAAGAACTCAAACTATCCCTATTTGCTGTCAACATGATTCAATATTTAGAAGACCCAAAAAATTCCACCAAAACTTCTAGAATTCATAAATGAATTCAGCAAAGTTGCAGGATATAAAGTGAACACTCATACATCACTTGCATTCCTATACATCAGTGATGAATCTACTGAAGAGAATTGACATTCATAATAGCCTCAAAAAAAGGGGAGGGAATCAATCTAACAAAAGAGGTGAAAGACCTCTACAGTGAAAACTACAAAACATTAAAGAAAGAAACTGAAGAACACCTTAGATGGTGAAAAGATCTCCCATGGATAGGCAGAATTAACATTGTTAAAATGGCCATACTATCAAAAGCGATATACAGATTTAATGTGATTCCTATTAAAATCCCAATGACATTCTTTATAAAAACAGAAAAAGCAGTCATAAAATTAATTTGGAAAAATAAGACACCCAGAATAGCCAAAGCAATTCCCAGCAAGAAAACTGAAGCAGGAGGCATCACAATGCCAGATCTTAAATTATACTACAGCTATAGTAACAAAAATGGCATGGCATTGGAACCAAAACAGATATGAAGACCAATGGTACAGAATAGAAGACACACAGACAAATCCACACAAATACAGAAACTCATACCACAAAACAGAACCATAAAAATATATTGGAGAAAAGATAGCATCTTCAACAAATGGTGCTGGAACAAGTGGAAATTCATATGTAATACAATTAAATTAAACCTCTATCTCTCACTCTGCACAAAACTCAACACTAAGTGGACCAAGGATTCTAGGCATTAGACCAGAGACCCTGTGCCTACTAGAAGAAAAATTAGACTCAAATCTTCATCATGTTGCCTTAGGAACTGAATTCCTTAACAAGACTCCGAAAGCACAAGAAGTAAAATCAAGAATCAACTAATGGGATTGTATCACACTAAAAAGCATCCTCACAACAATGGAAACAATCAAAAACATGAAGAGAGAGCCTACAGAATGTAAAAAAATCTTTGACACCTGTACTTCAGATAGAGCACTAATCTCCAGGATACATAAAGAACTCAAAAACTTAACACCCAAAAAACCAAATAACCCGATCTATAAATGGGCAAAGGAATTGAACAGCCACTTCACTGAAGAAGAAATACGAATGGTCAACAAATTATAAAAAAAAATGTTCAACATCACTAGCAATTAGAAAAAATGCAAATCAAAACTACACTGAAATTTCACGTCACTTTAGTCAGAATGGCAATTATCAAGAATACAAGCAACAATAGCTGGGCACAGTGCCACATGCCTATAATCCCAGCACTTTGAGAGGCTGAGACAGGAGAATTGTGAGTTCAAAGCCAGCCTCAGCAATGGCGAGGCACTAAGCAACTCAGTGAGGTCCTGTCTCTAAATCAAAAGCACAAAATAGGGCTGGGTATGTGATTCAATGGTTTCGTGCCCCTGAGTTCAATCCCCGGCACCACCTCTCCCCAAAAAAAAGAATATGACAACAATAAATGTTGATGAGGATGTGAGAAAAAGCCACACTCATATATCCCTGGTGGGACTGCAAATTGGTGCAACCACTCTGAAAAGCAGCATGGAGATTGCCCAGAAAACTTGGAATGGAATGACCATTTGACCTAGTTATCCTGCTCTTTAGCATGTATCCCCAAGGACTTAAAATCAGCATATTACAGTGACACAGTCACATCAATGTTCATAATAGCTCAATTCACAATAACTAAGCTATGGAACCAATCTAGGTATCCTTCAGTAGATGAATGAATGAAGAAAATGTGGTATATATACACAGTGGACTATTACTCAGCCATAAAGAATGATGACATGGCATTTGCAGGTAAATGGATGGTGATGGAGAATATTATGCTAAGTGAAATATGCCAATTCCCAAAACCAAAGGCTGAATGTTCTCTCTGATATGTGGATGCTGACTCACAATAGATAGAGGGGAGGGAGGAGTGTAGGTTCACCAGATTGGACAGGGGTAATGGGGTGAAGGAAGAGGAGATGGAAATGAGAAAGAGTACGATAAATTGGACATTACTATCCTATGCACATATATGATTACATGACCAAGGTAATTCTACATCATGTACAACAACAAGAATGGGAAGTTATGCTCCATGTATGTATGGTATGTCAAAATACATTCTACTTTTATGTATAACTAAAAAGAACAAATTAAAAAGTAAAAAAAAATTCTATATCATGGTATTATTTTACAGACTTTTTATAAAGACATAGAGTTAAAATAATAAAAGATAGTGTCTTTGGATCCAGGAAAAAAAAAAAGGATTACCTCACCTTTGGTCTAGTGGTGGTGATAGTGACAACAACCTTCAGAAGAAGATATTCCTGCAGAAGAGCAGATGGGGGCCCGAGAGATTAACTGGAAAAATTGAAAATGAATAAAATAAAAATTGAAAATTTCCTCCTTATATTAGTTATACTATGAACTCTCAAAATCTGCTGGGAATGCTGCAGTGTTGAGGCTGCAGATGAAGACAGAAATCCAGCCATTTTGCTTCTGGGCCTCATTATGGTTTTTTCATGACACTGAATTCTCATCTCTAGTGGGTTTCTGGCAATGGTGTCTCTCAGCCCTGACCTGGTTTTCAATGTTCTCAGACTTATTCATTATTTTTAAATTGGAACCACAGCTGTAGTTCTTTTATTTCTTAATCAGAGCCAGGCTAATAAACAAGCAAGCAAACAAATAAATAAATTTCCCCCTTATTTCCACCTTAGTGCTAGGATTCTGAGTGTAACTATCTTTACCTCTGAAATAAAATGACACTGATGTGTTGTCCTTAAACATATCTCTGTCAAGGGTCACACCATAGAAAGTCTTGTATTTTTGAAAGTCAGTATTACTAGAGCTAGGAAAGAGATCAGTTGGTAGAGTGCTTGCCTCACATACATAAGGCCCTGGGTTCAATCCCCAGCACCACACACACACACAAAAAGTACTACTAGTTGATACCATGATTTTTACCACTGAAGATCCATAGCACTCAAATACTGATCATTTAGAAATCTCTTTAAAAACATTAGTTTAGTAAATTGGATCAGTTTTGTAGTTTAAAATTTGTTTCCATACTGAAAACCTTGCTCATATTCATCGGTAGGAAAACAACCATGAGCAGCTTTCATGTTGCATTCATTACCAGAGCACAGCATAGTGTAGGCAAAGCATAATTTGGAATAAAAGGTTGGAAAAATACATCTGGAAAATTCAAGGCAAATGGTATTGTAATATTTTGTTATGGTCATGGGGTTGCAGAGAATAGGTCTGCACACTCTCTCATGTAATGAGGGTTTATTATGGGATATATAAACTGAACAATGAGGCCATGTCTTAATGGAAATTGTAACCAGCGGGTTCTTTAGAATAGGAAAGCTCTAGGGACCAGAGATTCAGGAATTAATTGCTATTTATTCTAATTTTCTGCCATTAGAACAACCCAGCTGAACGGGCAGTCAGTTATGGTCTGTCCCTTAAATTGTCTCCCAACTGGTCTTCGACCCTTTGCTCCCAGGATCATAAATTGCCAGACGTGCACAGAATAAGCCCAGGAGACAATTCTTTGTTAGGAAGCACATTGGGTTTTTGTTTGCTGTTTTTAAAACTGAATTTGAATGTTTTTCAGGCAGTATTTGAGTTTTCTAGTTTTCCATAAGCTGTCTACAGTTGCTTCTCAGCAGTGAGGTGGGGGGAAAAGATTCCTCTAGGAGGAACTCAAGCAGAGTATGCATGATACATGAGTCTACGTGCCCTATTGTCGTAGGAAGAGCACTTACTGGATTGACACCATAACTTACAAGCAGTGCTGGGTTGCTTAGCTGCTCAGCTTTTCTCTGCCTCTGTTTCCTTATATAGATGGTTCCAGTCTACTATGATTTGGCTTGAATGATTTTTTTCACTTTCTCATGGTGTGAAAGTGATTCACATTCAATAGAAACTGTACTTCAATTGAAAATTATGATCTTTGCTAGTCATATGTGGTATGATATCCTCTTGTGATGCCTGGCGGTGGCAGCAAACCAAAGTTCCCTATTCAGCAACACAGTCACAAGGGAAACCAACTGACATTCCCCAGTGCATTGTGTTGCAAAGGTAAAATAGATATCAGGTAGTTCAGATGTATTAAAAATACTTTCAACTTATGGTATTTTCAATTTATTATGGGTTTATTGAGAAGTAACTCCATCACAAATTGAGGCTCATTACATAAAACTATGTAATTTAAATTCTACTTACTTATGATGATTAATTTTGTGTTAACTAGATTGGGCTAAGAGATGCCCAGGTAGTTGCTAAATCATTGTTTTGGAGTAGTCTGGGTCTGTGAGGGCAATTCTGGATGAGATTAGCATTTGAAAGGGTAGATTGAGTAAAGGAGATCCACTCTCACCCGTGGTTAGCGGGACATTGTTAAACCTGGGGATTGGGTAGAACAGAAAGGTGAAAGAAAGAGTAATTTGTTTTCTCTGAGCTGGTAATTTATGTTCTCCTTGGATCAGAGCTCCTGTTTCTCAGTTTTGGATTTCACAGGAGGTTAACACCATAGCCTGCTATCTTACTCCTCTCCAAATACCAATTGTCAGGCCTTAATACTTGGACTGAATAACATGGATGCCTTTCCTGGTCCTCCAGTTTTCATAAAGCAGGTTGTGAGACTTTCCATTTTCACTTGAATAAACTCCTACAATCTAGCTACCTTACTTTCTTTCTCCTACTGCTTCTGTCCCAGGAGAGTCCTGATGAATAGAGATATTGATATCAAGAGTGGTCCTAGAGGAAGAGAATTTTAAGGATGACATTTCTGAATTGATTCTTGTTTCTGGAATTGGTTCTTTAATCTTCTTAAAGAGGTTAATGATTTTGTTTCCAGTAATAAATGGAGCACTGATAGTGAATACAGACTCATTCATAGAGATATTCAAAACATTCAATTTTGCATTGGATAAACCTAATCAATAATGTGAAAAAACAAGGAGCTAAGCACCGTATCTGCTACTTTTGAACATTTTTGAACAAGTAAGGAATTTAATGATATTGGTTGGTTGATCCTAATGATACTGGACAAAGTGGTGAAAGACAAGGACAGCCTCAGCTTCTGTAGCCATAGGGCCAAAATTGCTGAATTATTTATGGTATTTAGTTAATCATGGTGCTTGTAGAAAAAAAAATAGGATCCTAGTAAATTCTTACTTGATATACCAAATAGCAAGTTTCTCAGTAAAGTGAAAAAAAGTCTAATGTAAATCATAGAAACAGAACAGCATGGTCCTTCAATCTATTTTCAGACATGAGCCAGTATATAGACTCAGAACTCTTTAAAAGAAGAGGTAGACAGATTCCCTCCACCAATGATCCCAATAAACTACTAAAATTGATAGTGTTACTCTCTTTCCTGGACTTCCAAAGGACCCTGGCCCTCTTTCCTGGACTTCCAAAGGACCCTGGCCTTTCCCAAAGGACCCAAAGTAACTGTTCACTGAAGAAAAGGAAATAATCAAACCTTTGGGTAAGAACTTGTTACTGCCTCTAAAATAACATTGATTCCAGGAAACCCCTAAACAAACCCCTTGTTTGTTTGTTTGCTTGTTTTGGTACCAGGAATTGAACCCACAGTCACTCAATCACTGAGCCACATCCCCAGCCTTTTTTATTTTTTTTATTTTGAAGCCAGATCTAAGTTGCTTAGGGCTTCATTAAATTGCTGAGGCTGGCTTTGAACTTGTAATTCCCTTGCCTCAGCCTCCCAAGCTGCTGGGATTATGGGCATGTACCACCATGCCTGGCATTCACAGTGTTTTCGCTAGGCTCCAAACTCATCCTGCAGTTTTTTTCCTCAGTTCTATAATAACACATGATTGGAGTAGACATGCTTAACAGTTGGGAAATACTTATGCTGATCCCCTGGCTTATGGAGTGAAGTTTATTAAGTAGGAAAGGCCAAGGGGAAACCACTAGAATTGCCTATACCCAGAAAGTAATAAATCAGAAGCAATACCACATTCCCAAAGGAATTACAAAGGACTTGAAAAATGCACGGATGGTGATATTCACCACATTCCTATTCAGCTTTCCTATTTGACGGGTGGAGAAGACAGATGGATCTTGCAGCATGATAGTGGATTATTGTAAAGTTAACCACATGGTGATTCTACTTACAGCTACTATACTAAAAGTGCTTCATTGCTTGGGCAAATGAACATATCCTCTGGTAATGAGTTATAGATCTGGAAAATGCCTTTTTCTCTATCTCCCTTCATAAGGCCCACTAGAAGCAATTTGCTTTGTGTTCAAATTGGTTCTTCCTCCTCCTTTTTCTTCTCCTATCTTCTTTTTTGTTCTCCTGCCAGTAGTGCATTTTCCACTTTTAGTCCTATGCCAATTTTAATTTAATTTAATTTTAGGGAAGATCTAATATATGCAAAGGGACTTTGACTTTTAAAATTTATTATGTGTTAGGCCTCATTTATCTCTTTAAAGTGCATGGGCTTGGTAACAGACATTTCTTGGTTGTCCAGATCTTATAGCTTTTGTTTTGTTTCCCTGTCTTTGTTCGTACTTGTTTGAGTTAAGGCAGTGAGCATGGCTTCTGCCATAGAATTGGGAGGAATCCTCTGTGCATTAGGACACTTTAAGAACATTGAAAAATTTCCCACTCTCTATCAATTTTGATTCCTCAAATTTTCTCACATCTGCCAAGAGACCGGAGATCAAATTATTAGACATTTTCAGACTTAATATTCCCAAAATAGTGTATCACAAGTAGTGATTCTAAAAAAAATACAGATGATGAAGAACTTGGCAACTCAGTTGTCTCTGAATCAAATCTATTATATTTTATTTTCACTTTTATTCATGCTATCAGGTAAAAGATTTCTAAATGAAAGAATGATTTCTAGGTACTTTTACACTGAGATGTTGGGTATTATCTAAAAGATCCTTCTGGGGTTATCTGTGTCTATATGGATATGAGCTTTTCATTGCAACACCATGGAGATAATTTGTACGGACATGGTGGTGATGCAAAAAGCTCCTGGTTCTAGAAGAGCAAATGAAATTTATTCTATGGAGAAGAAACTGATTTCTAGCCTATTGGAAACACCAATTTTATACCTCTTGGCAAGTTTATTTCAGCATTTCTTCATGTCTATCTATGGACATGTTAATTTACTCACTTTTAATGGACTTTTGCATCTTACAGATTTCTTAAATAAGTGAGATAAAAATTAGTTAAGAAAGATTCTTTATATGTATCTATTTAGTGTTTTCTTAGTCATGATTTGGTCTTCTAAAAATTTGTTTTTAAATTTTTACTTTACCTATCTGGAGTAGTCTTTTTTTCTCCTATTTGCTGACTTTTATCCTTTAGCACTGGCATCAATGCACATTCTCTAAATGAAATTTTTTCTGCCACAATCCTAAGTTATTATGGTACTTAAGATTGGAAAAGTTATCTACTACAAAATTTTTATAGTAGTATTTAAATTTCATTTCAACAAACTCAACGAAATTATTTCATCTTGTACTTCAGTGGGGATTCAGATGCTTTAGGCATTTTATATAAAATAAATAATATAAAATGCCCAACATTCTAGTGTAAAGTACATAGTAAGGATTTTATAGATCACTGAGTTCTATGGGGACTCCTACTGAGCAAGCTAGCACTATGAACCCAGGAGAGCAAACCCAGGTATTGATCTCTGCTTTTGTCCCTTACTCTCCTCTCATGCTTGTCTCCCTTGCCTGCACCTGGGCACTGTTCAGGAACATCACCGGTATTTTGAGAACTTGACAGTAGGCTATTACCAGATACCAAGGTGTGGAACCCAGATGGGAAATCAGCAACATCAGTCACCTTGCCTCTGTCCACATGCCTGAATTGAGATGGCTGAGCTTTCTGGGAGGAGAGAGGGAACAATGGGATCTAGGAGTTGCTGGGTCAGAGACGGAATCTGATGGAGGCAACTGCTGGCCCATAGCTGAGCCATTATCGTCCATATCATCCATGGTCTATCCCAGGCAGATGGGGAAGGTCGGGGGAGAGGAGGGCATGCAAAGCCTATTTTCTTAAATAAGTGGGTATATGGGTATATCATATTTTTCACTTATCTGACTGTTTATAGAAAAAAGTTTGCTAATCTCTGCTACATATTTTTAAGTTTTATGCTGTGTTCTCCCAGAAGAATTGTAAACTACTCAGAGAAACAAAAAAAAGTCTAATTGTTCACCATTCTTAGTAGTAATTGGTGATCAGTTGTTTACTTTCTGGAATCCATAGTTTTTAGGATCAGACTCTTCCATTTCTCCCCCATTATAAGTTTGTAGCTTTGAAAGTCACATTTATTTCAAAATAAGAAATAAAGATGTGGTATAGTTACTTATATGAGAGGATTAAAGAAACATTCAAAATATTATATTTTAGAAACTACTTTTCTCTTAGATAGTGATGTCAAAAAGAAAGATACAGGAGAGGCCCAAGGTCAAAAGGAAAGTTTTCAAAGAAAATAGGATTCTAACATGGGACTAACTTTAATCCAAGATAGTAAATATTTCAAGAGTCTTGCAAAGGAACCATCTTCTCTTTTCTAGAAGTCTTAAGATATTTTCTCTGTAAACTGGGCATTGGACTCTTGCTGCCTTCATCTGCTCCTTGGTTCTGACAAGGCCTGTGACTCAGTTGTGCCACATGTTGGGTGTAGTCCTGAGTTACCTGTGCTACAAAGGTACTTACTTATCACCATCTGTAGTGTGATATAAGGATTCTGCTAGCCACTGCACATGTTCTATTAATTCGTCTTGTCTCTAAGCAGGCCTTGCTTTATTTCAAACAAAAGATGCGTGATATAGTCTGATTCTTACTAATGTGGCCTTTCTATATTTGTGAGCTATAAGGTCACTGGTATTCAAGGTAAATACTACCTACTCTAGGAATATATTTATTGTGTTTTGGATTTGGGGATTGAGAAAGAAAAAGTAAAAGAAGAAAGGTATTTTTGAATTAAAAAACAAACAAACCAGAAAATGGTGCATCCCTGAAGATGATGTATGATGAGTTTTGCCTTAAAACTCCCTTGTTGGAAGGGTTTTTATGGACATTTGTTCCGTGTTGTCTCCCAAATATCTACCTGGAGGGCTGTAGGGAGGTACTCATGATCATGTGAGAAGGCACATTCTTACACAAATATCAATTGTGAAAACTGTACTATATTCAATGTGCTGGGCAGGGAATAATTCTTACTGTCTGCATGAAAACTGTTTTCATACAATTTTAAGCATTTTCAGGAGAGTTAGTTGTTTGGAGCATGATATGTGTGTGTATTATATATATATTATATGTTATATATTATGTACATACACATACACAAACACACATACACACACACACAGGAGAACTTTGTGTCCCCCCAAAATTATATGTAAGTCTCCTAGCTCTTTTGGAAAAAGTTTTTTCTTAGTCTGTTTAAGCCACTATAAACACTATAAACTCAATGGATTCTTTTTTTTTTTTTTTTTTTTTATGGGTACTAGGGATTGAACTCAGGGGCACTATACCACCATGTCGCATCCCCAGCCCTATTCTGTATTTTATTTAGAGACAGGGTCTCACTGAGTTGTTTAGTGCCTCACTCTTCCTGAGGCTGGCTTTGAACTCGCTATCTTTCTGACTCAGCCTTTGTAGCTGCTGGAATTACAGGCATGCACCACTGCACCCAGTTCGGCTTTTAACAATATTTCGCACAGTTCCGAGTACTGGAACACTCAATATCAAGATGCAGGAAGATCTGAGGACCCACTTTCTGGTTCATAGACCCCCTGTCTTTTCACTCTAATTTCCATGGTAGAAGGAGTCACGGTCTCTCTGGGGCCTCTTTCTAAGGGCATTTATTCCATTCGTGAGGGCTCTGGCCTTATGACCAACTCACCTCCCCAAGGCCCCACCTACTACCATCACTTGGAGGTGAGGATTTCAAAATAAATTTTGGTGGACAAGAAACATTCAGATCACAGAAACCTTGTTGTTGCAAAGCAAGAAGAATAGATGGTTCCGAGCTTCCCGTCACTGCTGTTATCTTCATGGGACCACTGCTTGGTCCATGAATTGAAAGAACAATTCATCTCCTGAGGGGAAAGGACCAAGCCCTATGATAAAGCTAATTCTACCCACCATGAAATGTGTCTTCTATACATGTAATAGAAACTTCAGAATATTTCCCTTCACTTGGAGTGGACTGAAGTAAAGCTATATGAACTGAAAACATTCTTTTTAACTTTATATCTACACATATCTGGTAAAATAAGCTCCAGTCTTTTAGACTTGATAAATGAGGAAAGGTGAGGGCGGCAAGGGGAGGCAAGAACAAGGTAGACAGCAAATATGTTGTCAAATGACATATGTGGAAATTGAACACAGAGACCTAGAAAGTAATTTCCTCAGCACAGTATTATGAGACACGGCATTTGAAGTCTTAGCATTGTGGATGGAAGAAGAGTAGACGAAATTGAAAGACTAAGTTTTGCCTTTACTATTTTTAAGATTGTATTTGGAAAAGTAAAACAAACAAAGTAAAATTTTGAATTTTTGAAAGTGAGATTAAGTTTGGGTATTCCTACCAGGACAGTACAAAAAGTTGAATGATTGATATTGGTCTGACAATATTTCTTGAACTGTGGACTTAAGGATCATGCTTCAATAGTTCCCAAAGAACAATTCATCTCCTGAGGGGAAAAAAGTCGGCAGCAAAATTAAAATGCTTTCTTCCATGTTTGTTTGAATTCACTGAAACTGTTGATCTTCAAACAAGTGGACAAGTTCAAATCAAGTGGAAATAAGAAAGCAGATTGAGGTTACTTCAAAGGAGAATCCAGTAGGAGAACACAAGGAAGAGAAATCAAGGTTTGTTGAAGAACTGCTACAGGCTAGAATCAAGCACAGCAACTGAATTCAAATGATACTTAATAGTCACAATGGTGCTAGGGAGCATTATTACAATCTCTATTTGAGATGAGGAAATAAAGCTCAAAGGTTGTAATTTATTTACCTAAGGTCACACAGCTACTCACCCATGAGTTAAGAGTTCACATCTAAATCTGTAATGCTTCTAAGATGATGCACATTGTGCCCAAGGAACAAACAAATAGACCAAATAAATATGAATTTCTTTTAAAGCCACAAAATCATAGAGGGCAATTGCTCATGTTAGTAAGATATCCAGTAGGGATTTTTCTTTAAGTTTTCCTGTGTCTACTGATAAATTTTATATATATATATATATATATATATATATATATATATATATATATATATTTATTTAGCTCAAGAAACCTCAAAGAATTCTTGACTGCTTCTTGTAATCTAAGTAAGTTTTAGTTGAACACACTTCTTTTGATCTTTCCGGGATTAATACAAATTACTTATCCTGAAAGATCAATAATAATTGGTTTCCTTTGAGTTACCCAAGCCTGTGTTTTATGATGAGTTGAATTGATGTGTTAGCACAACACAATGAAAATAATGTCAGATGGTGTCAGAGACTAATGATGATAGCTAGGAAACTAATTATGGAAAGATATTTTTTTTCCTCAAAAAATCAGAAAAAGATATGTCACTCTACATGCTGGAAGAAAACATCATGTTTATTTAAAAGGAAATCATCCTAACAGAGCAATTATTCAGCCATAGATGTCAGCTCAAAATGTTTTTCAGAGATTTAGTATGGTTTCTGTCCTTTTAGTTTGGGGGAAAGGATGTAAATAAACTCTCAAAACTATAGTGCTGAGATAATTATGATTCCCATAAACTCTCCTGCTCTTGTATTTTGGTGGGTATCAACAAAGGTGACATATGGCAGGTTCTGGAAGCAACTGCCCCTCCTTAGACAAAGAACATCTTTCTAAACACTTGGTTTGCAAAATGTATTTTCCTCTTGAAGAGAATCTCTTTGGTCTTTTTTTCCCTTCTCCACACTGTGCTCACATCACAGCTTGCTAATTTAATGTTCTCAACAAAAATGTACACTCAAATTCAAATACAGGTTTTTTTTTTTATAGTATACATAACATTTCAAAGGGTCAGCATAAAATGTAAATATTTTCCATAACTATTAACATTTCTAGTTTTTCTCATTCGACCTATTATAAAACAGAAAACTAACAAGCTTATTTTCCATCCTTGACTAGTTTTCTTCCTGTCATTCATCCATGCTTTTATTCATCTAAAACATAATTACCAAGCACCAGATGTGTGCCAATCAACTGTTCTAGTCCCTAGGAGCACAGCAGTATGGGGCCCAGCATGCCAGAGTCTCACACTTCAGTTAAGGAGACAAATACACAAGGAAACAATAGCAATGACATATAGGCATAAAGAAGACCAACCACAGGTTCCACAACTGTATGTTTTCTGGAGAAGGAATACTAAATTGTGATCAAGTTAAATCTTAAATTTTTTATGCAGAAGTATATTCCTATCCATATGATTTCTAAGTGTCTTTCTCAAACTATGTGGCAAAAGATCAATCTTTTTGTTTGTTGGTTTTGTTTTCCATTGTGGAATGCTACCTTCATAAAATAAATAAAAACGTGGCAAGCAATATCAACTCTTATGCTATAACAATTTATCTTAACAGTATCTGTAACTGATGATTTCCCAACTGGGTTTAGTCCACAGACCCCAACTTGAGTTCCACTGACTAAGTTTACCAATCTCAAGAACATAAATTGCAATCCTTACTTCAGTGACACGAGATGCCAAAATGAATTTTCAGGGCTGTTCTTTCCTGCCCCCAGAAAAAATATTATCTAACAACTTCATAGTTCTTGCTGAAGCAGTCACTCTTCACAACAAGCTCTGAGGTATGAACAGGATTGACTCCATTTCACACATAAAGATACTGTGATCATACAGCTACACAATGTCAGAAGTGGGATTCAAATCCAGAAAGTCACAACTGACCACTAAGCTATGGCACAGGTGGAGACATGGCAGGGGCAGATTTCTTCTCTTCAAATGAGAAGTCTAATTCTCCCATAAAAATGTGAGTACTATTTTTTTTCAAAGATAAGGAGTGACATTATAACAGTAAAGAATTTTCTAAAAGAAAAGATTTACTCTTGTATGTTGATGAACTGAAGCCATTAGAGTAGGATGCCATTTTCTTCAGTGTGCACCTGTCCTGTAGGAGTGCAATGCCCATCTGGACTCTGGAGAAAATTTTGTTCCCTGCAGAAGTTTTATGAGTCAAGTTGGCTGAACTACGGTCATCATTTAAATGAACTGCAATGTAGGTGTTACTGTGAACACGTATTTTCTAGATGTGATTAACCTTAAGTAATAGAAATGACCCTCGATGATGTGGGCGCTCCTCATTCAGTCAGTTGAGAGCAAGACTGAGGTTTTTCTGAAGAAGAAAATTGGTCTCAAGAATACAACATCCATTTCTGTCCAAGATTTCCCAAACTCTGCATGCACACTATAGACTTAGGAGACCCAACAATTGCAGATTTTTTCCCTTAAAATAACTATTTTAATTTATATTTCTATATTTGTTTATATTATTTACATATATAATTAATTAACATAATATAATAATATTATTACATATTTATATTATTTGCATATATTAATATTTATATACTAGTTCTGCTTTTCTGGAGAATACTAATAGCTAATACACTTTCTTTTGTGGTTATAACCCAAACTCTTTAATTTTCCTTAAACATATTTAGAAGTTTTAAGAAGTCATATATATATGACTATATATATAATTTCAGCTTGAAACTTTCTATAAATATAATATATATAATATATATACATATATATTTTTTAATGACAAAACATTTCACTCATATTGAGGATTTATCATAGGTTTGGAACTCAATTCTGCATTTCAACCCACAATGACAGTTTGAAATGTTCAACCTATATCTACTTCTTAATTTTCTCATTTAGAAAGTAAATAGAATCAGTATGTCTGTACCACTAAGTTATAAAGTTATACTACTTTCTATTAATTTGATTCCTCAATTTTCTCCTCTATGTAATAGAAATGAAACTTGTCAACTTTCTCCCTTAGATGAATGCATATTTTAAAATACTCAAAATATTTAGAAAAAAAAAGCCATATACAGACAGCAAGAAGAATTGGTCTGCTTCAAATATTTATTAATCCTTTTTAAAGGATTTTAAAATCTTTTTTTAAAATTGAAAATCCTTTTAAAATCTGATATGCACAAAAAATGTGAAAGCAAATATAGTCAATTATTTTACCATTGTAGTAATTAGCAATTTGTTAAGTAATTAAACTGTAAACTTCTTTCATTTGCACATAAATTTCTATTACACTTTAGGTTTCCTATTTTAAAGCAAATTCCATGGGAAATGAACTGCAAAAACTATCTGATTTTCTGTATCTTAATTTAAAAAGCCAGACACCAATTTAAACAGTACACTTCGAAGTTCTTATGATCCCTCTGGAAAGATCTATTATCAAACCCTTCATAAGGTAGAGAACTATTTATAGATTATTGAAAGTACTTATGACAAGGACATTTAATGAAATGCAGGTTAACTGCAATAGTTTAAAGGAAGCCGGTTTTAAACATTCTAATGCAATATATTCTCGGTTTCAAAGCTCTTGCACTGATTTTTCTACAGCTACCCCCTTGTTGCATGTTCTTGATTATTCCATTTAAGTCAGTGGAACAGAATGATTAATCTTACCCAAATGAAGTTCCGGAAGTGTACATGGCTGTACCAGATACCTGGCGTATTAACTATGAGCAGATCAGCCACAACGACAGCTGATGACAGCGGGCAGAACTCTAAAACAAGAACATCCACATCAGGTGCTTATTTATACTGCATAGTCAGGGATGAAACCACATGCTGCCTTGAAAAGGCACAGCCCTGGACTGCTATGAAACAGCACTAGATTCTATTGAGCAGCCCTTCCCAAACATTTACCTAATAGTGGCCAGTGCATTGTTTCCCAGACTGAAGGTATAGAGGTGCACTAAGAGATAAACCCCTAATGGGAAAAGATTCAGAACTGGGTTCAAGAAAATTCCATCTATCTACTGATTAATAGTATTAGATCAAAAAATTTCTTTGTCAGAGTCATGTATACAATTGGAAATTTTTTGTTTTGCCATTTTAAAATGATTTTCTTCTTTTATTTTTAAAAACACACTAAAAATATCTTCCAAGGCCATTGCTCTTATGAATTTGTTTTGGAGAGTCCTACTCCAAACGAATAGACGCAAACCAGAAGTCCAGTTCCACATATCTTTTTATTAACGCTGACTCCAGACTTCTTCAGATAATAGTCGATAAAGTTCCAAACAGTAATTTCCCCCAGAAAATAGGAATTGGAAGTCTGGGGAGTTAATAGGTCTTTTTCATGTCAACTCAACTCTGTGATCTAATTTCAGATTGCAGGAAATATGCCAACTTTAGCGGCTAATTAGAGTTATTCATTGAAAATTATTTGTATCCAACCTTTAATCTCTTATAGCAAAGTGCACTGACAATGTTGGCAGCATAAACACTGGCAGTATGAATGTTGGAAAGGGTTTCCGGAGAGTGCAAGAAAAATGGTTACATTTAGATTATGCAGTTTGCTTGGCTGAAAAATTTCTCAGACTACATGATGCTAATTTTGGCTGACTTTGGTGACAGTTCACATTTTCCTCTCAGATGCTAGAGGAAAGGGGGGAGGATGACTTTTTAATAAGAATGTCTATCTCCCACACATCTCCACACTGAAAAATAATTCTGTAGCAGACTGACACTTGTTTTGCTAATTAGGATTCCATTGGATTTATTAAGTTCAAAATTGCTTTAGGATTAGACCAAAATCCTCTCTTTTTATTGCCACAATTATACCAATTTGGGATTTAATTTTATTTTACCAAAGAAAATCTCATACTACTGTAAATTCCATGAAGTCAGGAAGTTTTTATCTAGTTCGTTGACTAATGGATTTCCAGAAATCACTATAGGATCTGACACAGAATGAGGCACTCACCATGTATTTTTTAAGTTATTGATTTAATGAATGAGATTTAGTCTCAAGTGTGGGAGGTAATGCCACTGTCTTGAGATCGGCTGGCAAACTTAAATCCTTGGTGTCACAAAAGTTCACCCAAAGAGTGCCAGGAACATCTGGATCTCAACCACACCCTGTGCTCCATTCCTTCTTTCTCCTTGATTTTACTTTTCCTATTTTAATAAAAAGTTTATTTGAACTTTTTTTATAAGTGAAAAAATTTGGCAGAGTTAATGAATGACTTTTCATCCCATATTGACTGTAGGGCAATAAAATTTGTTTTTGTGCAATATCACTATTCTAAGCCACGATTTTTTAAAATAAAGAGCAGGTTTTAAATTAGAAAGTTTGATGCATCAAAACATGTGTTTTAAAAAGCAGCAATAATGAAAAAAAGAAAAAAAGAACAGGAACCTACATGGTCAGAAAATTTCATCTACATCACTCTGTGTCTCAATATTTTTTTCTTTTTATCATTCCCTGATTTTCTTGCCCAAAGGTCTGCATTTCTTACATTTTGTGTCATGGTTCTTCTCAGTAAAGTATTTCATAACATATTCACTTTGAATGATAAATGAAACTAAATATCTTGCTATTATCCAGAGGTATTATAACCTTAAATCAAAGAGACCAACTTCTCATTGGGTAAGAGTGTTTTGGGAAGAAGAGAGTGACTCAGAAGCCCTGACATCATATTCATTCTTTATAATATTAACTTATTTAAGTCAGCAACAAAGCTCATGGGCTAGTAGTAAAAGCAAATGGGTGAATCTAATTCTAAATATCCGTAATTCGTGTTGATAATGTAATTTTATATAATGTGACTACTTAAAAGGAAAGGATAATCAGTTTGCCTGGCCTTTTGGTGAATATCATTACATCATAAATAGCATTTTTCATTGTTGGGTAACTTTGGTGATTAAAAAATTGCAACTTTTTGTTGACCTGAAGACCATGTTTATGCTCTTTACATATTAGATAAGTATTAGCCCCTGAGGTAGAAAATAACTCACAATTCCTCAGATTTTGATAAATAGTGTTTCCTTCTTCTTCTTCTTCTTCTTCTTTAATAATTGCTTAAATAGCTCAAAATTTAAAACAAGTCACTTCCTTGTTCATTTTAAAACTACTTCCTCTTCAGCCAGGCGCGGTGGCGCAAGCCTGTAATTCCAGTACTTAGGGAGGCTGAGACAGGAGAATCGCGAGTTCAAAGCCAGCCTCAGCAAGGGCGAGGCACTAAGCAACTCAGTGAGACCCTGTCTTTATATAAAACACAAAATAGGGCTGGGGATGTGGCTCAGTGGTCAAGTGCCCCTGAGTTCAATCTCCAGTACCAAAAAATAAAACAAAAAAAACCCTACTTCCTCTTCCTGCTAAAAGTCATGGGCCTCCCAGCGTCTGCTGTATCTTAGTAAGGAGCTATTTAATGTGGTGGCAGCTGGTGAGTGGCAGCGGGTGAGAGGCAGCTGGATTTGCTTCTAATGTATGGTGGGCTGTCACTCACATGGTATGACCTCTGCCTGACTTCATTTTTACACATGAGGTAGAATATTTTAGATTTGGGGGCACTGAAAACCTATAAACACAGTTCCTTTATGATAAAGACCCACGGCACTGTCTGTACCTCTTGATTCTGCAGCCCCCAGAAATCTGTCCATGATGGGCTGTGATTTCTGAAAGAAAGAACAGCAAGAAGCAGGGGGTGGAGTTGTTTAAATCCCTAGAATTCAAGCGGAAAGGTCACTGCAAATGCCAAACACAACAGGACTTGAGTAAACCTGAAGTTTCCCTGAGAAACACTGATAAGATATAAATGATAAATAGATACTTTGAACAATGATAATACAGAATGTTAACGCAGAATTCATGCTTACATGCTCCTGGTGGGGATAGCTTTCTGGAACATGATTTGGCTAAGTATCAAAACTCTGAAAACTTACATATATTTTGACTCAGTAAAACTGGAATATAACATGAGATGTATATGAAAGTTTTCTTTGCAAGTATGCTTATAGCAGCATAAGTAACAATAGCAAAATATGGGCAAATATTTAACTATAGAAAATTTTTAAATTAATTCACTTATCCATATGAGGTAATATCACAGTTATTGAAAATTATACTGTAGAATATGTAAAGACATAAGAAAATACTTATTAAACATAAGAAGAGCAGGTCACAAAAATTATGTACTGTTACATGTTTTAAATTATGTAAATATATGTGGATGTGTTGACACAAATTCAATGTTGATGAATTCAATATACAAAATATCTGATTTTTTAACTATAGACTTAAGAAAACAATATTTTACTTTTTATTTTTTTTAGTAGTGGGAATTGGAATGCTCTGCCATGAGCTACATCCTCAGCCCTTTTTATTTTTTATTTTGAGATAGGCTATCTCTAAGTTGTCCAGACTGGACTCAAACTTGTGATCCTCCTGCCTCAGCCTCCAAAGTGGCTGGGATTACAAGCATGTACCACCATTCCCAACTAATTTTGTATTCTCTTCTCTGTTCCATTCTACACATTTAATATTTCCCATTAGGACAAGCCATAATAAGTTGTCTTTAATTATGTTTGAATTATCAATGAATATTTCATAAGGTTCAAGCTCATGTAAAAAATATGAATTGTTTTGTAATGACATATACTATTGGTTTGTTAAAAAAAATTCAACCCAGGCTCAGACATTGATCTCTCAACTCCTCTGGTGTTTGTGGTAGTCAAGGTAACTGGACACTAGGCTTGCGCTTTAGTTTTCCAGTTTGCTCTGGCATGCATGAAGGAAAATGATCATTATCTAGCTCTGTTATAAACTAAAAAAGTTTGGTAAGTACTGGTTGAGGAAGGAGACATTTTCATGCTCTTTTTATAGTACTGGTAGAGAGAGTTGTGGAATAAAGCAAGAGATTTTATTGTCATCTCTGGAAAGTGGCCCAAATTTTGGAATTTCCTTTATCAAGGAATTTGTGACACCAAAAAGAATGGTTTGTTCTCTCTTCAACAGAATTTTCCAGCTTCTCTCATTAAAGAGGGAGAGCTAGGCTCATAAAATGAAATTGAAATATAAAATTCTGTTTCCACACATCCACCCACCCATCTAACCTCACTTACTCCCATTTGCAGTCTCACTTCACCAGCAGTCATTGCCATCCTAACTACAGAGTATTTGAGCCAGGCTGTGGGATTGTGGCATTTAGACTTGCAGGGTTTAGGACTGGTGTCATAAGGTAATCATAACATTGCTAAGGCACTGAATTGAATCATCCGACTCCCTAGGAATTCAAGGAGGGAAAATGCCACCTATCGAATGTCTTGGCCCAAAAAGGACATTGCTTACTAAGCTGATTTGCTTTTTTCCTTTATTGGATAACTAGTGCAGCTGGTAGGTTTTGAGCAATCAGCTAAACTTAGAATTGTGGTCAAATAGACAGACATACTCTGCTTTAAGTCCTGGCTGTGAGGCTACATTCACAGTGGAATAAATTCTTTAGCAATACAAAGAATTGGGCAATCGTCTACAGATAGAAATGAGTTGGAAAGATTCTTGAGGTTTTCTTCCTCAACTGCCCACCCAATGAAGAAATCTACTCTAAGGCATACTTGATGGATGGGGTCAGCCTGTCTCTGAGTGGACAGAAAGTTCACTACTTCATGAGTCAGCATTTTCCATTGTTGGAATCAAAGTAAGTATACATATTAGGGAGCTGGTATCTGCCTCACTGCTGGGTTTTGCATGGTCCTGGTACTGCCCTGTAGAGCAGAGGATGTCCATTTTCATCAACAGACTGTCAAATACTTGAAGGTAACAACACCATGATTAAATTTTAAATAAACAATAAAACTTAGGATTCTGGCACAAACATGGCCACATAAGTGTAAACACAAGCTATGTTTGCTTTTGAAAAAATAAACTGTTTCTTAGTACAGTATCAGATTTACAGAAAAATGCAAAAATGGTACAAAATGTTTCCATATATCTCTATTTATTACACAACCTGTTTCTTCTATTTTTAATCTTATATATGCATAGCACATTTGTTACAATTAACGAACCATTATTAATACATTATTATTAACTAAAGCTTCTAATTTGTTGGACTTCCTTAGTTTGTACCTCATGTACCCTTACCTTGCCAGGATCCCGTCCCAGACACATATTGAATTTCCACGCCTCCTTGTGTTCCTCGGAGAACCTAGGCTGAAGAACTTTTGGCTTTCTTTCATTTTGATGTCCCTGACAGCTTTCAGAAGGACTAGCCAGGTATTTTGTAGAATGTTCTGTTTGGATTCATCTGGTGTTTTCCTCATGATTAGAGCTCTCGGTTATAGGGTTTTAGAAGATAGGTCAAGGAGATAGAGTACCATTTTCATCACATCATGTACTGTCGACATGGCGTTGACCTTGGCTGACTGGCTGAAGAAGTGTTTGTCAGGTTTCTCCACTGTAATGGTTCTCATTTCCCCCTTCCCAATCTGTACTCTTTGAAACCAAGTCACTATGTGTAGCCAAGACTTAAGGAGGGAGAATTATGCTTTCCCTCCTTTAGGAAGGAATACCTATATAATTTATTTGGAATTTTTCTTAAGGATATATTTTCTCTTCTTCACTATTTACTTTTATATATTTATATCAGTATGCATTATGAATACTTATATTTTGGGTTATAATTCAATGCTAGTTCATTGATTTTGTTACTCAAATTGTTCTGCTTTGGGCTACTGACTCTTTTAGTGCCCCTTGAACATAGTCCCCTCAATTCAGGTTGTTTTATGGTTGTTTTATTATTGCTGTTGTTTTATTGTTGTGTTGCTGTTATGTTATTTATTTATTTTTTTGATACTGAGGATTGAACTCAGGGCACTCGACCACTGAGCCACATCCCCAGCCCTATATTGTGTTTTATGTAGAGACAGGGTCTCACTGAGTTGCTTAGCACCTCGCCATTGCTGAGGCTGGCTTTGAACTCGCGATTCTCCTGTCTCAGCCGCCCAAAGTGCTGGGATTACAGGCTTGCTCCACCGTGCCCGGCTTTGTTATGTTATCTTTTGGGACTAGAAAGTGCTCTACACTTATCTTGTATATTTCTTCTTTAATTCCTAGAATCATTTATTTCCCAGTTTCCCAAGCAACTTGTTGCTGTTACTGGATAGTAGTATTAGAACTCAAGATCTGAATTTCATTTTCCTAATGGTGCTTAATGTCACTGTCTTTGCTTTCATTCAATTTGAATCCTCCAGAAAAAAAAAAAAAAAAAAAAAAACAAAAAAAACCTCAAGATCTAAGTGCCAGATATGCTTGTTCCTGGTGGAATGTTGTTTCCTTTAGCTCATCTCAGCTATCATAACCCATGTAGATACATACACCTATAAACATTTTTATACGTAAGTATACATATTTGGTAAGCTAAACAAGAGTTTATACTGACCTACTCCATTAATATGTGGATTATTTCAGCCTTTTATCCTGTCCACTTGTACATTATCACTTCTACTGTGAGAAACACAGTACCTGCCATCTGCCATCCACTCACTCAATATTGTAGTACCAGAATTGTTAACCTGTACTCCTGTAGAAAATGACATAGTCAATGCATATGTAAAGTTTTGCTTTTGATTTGTACATATGGTTTATTTCATAAGGAATGTATTCAAAAAATAGTTTCTATTTTTCAACTGGTCTTATCTGGCATTTAGTAGCAACAGGTTGCCATGGTTAATAGTCACTTACCTCTTGGAATTTAAACTTTGCAGAAGCTCTCCTGTCAATCTATTTATGAACTCAACATCACTCTTTACAAGGAATTGGGTAGAATACTAATAGATATATTTTAACCAGTCAATGTTGGTAAATCAAGCAAATTGACCACTTAATGAGGTTATCAACAGATGTCCAGCCATCATGCCCAGTAAATGTCAACAACAACAAGGAAGCAGAAAAAAAATCAGGAAATAAGAATCTACTACCTCAAGGTTATCAGAGATGCCGTAATCCTTCAGGGAGAGTTTCCCCAAAAGATCTCTCATTGCTTCAGACAAGGGTTCTCCAGACATGAGAGTTTAGCATCCTTTCCAGCCAATGGATGCAATTGTTTAAGTGCACAGAAGACACCTCTGATTCAGAAGCCATTTGTTGGTTAGGCCTTCATAAAAGTAGATCAGAAACAAGACAAAGTTTACTACTATAAGGCTTTTGTCTTTTTCCACCTTGAAATAGAAATAAGACAATTTGTGGTGAAAGAAATGCCTCACTATTGGTCTGGAGATCTTAGCAGTCACACTGGTGCTACCAAATGAGTACCATTATCTTATCTGAAAAACAGATGGAGTATTACATAAAGTTCAAGGTCAATCAAGCTTAGTGATTTTTAGTAGGTGACATTTGTCTCTAGTAATGGGAACCTTGATGCTGTGCTTTCATCTTTCAAAAAAAAAAACCTCTGATAATCTCAGATGCAATTCAGTCTAACTAAATTCAATTCAAGACAAATACTGAGATTTTATTATGTGCCAGGCCTTGAAATAAACCCCTTTTGCAGACAGACAAGGTACCTGCCTTCACACAACATATGATCTCTTAGGAAATACAGTGAAGCGTGAGGGACTCTAATAGGCAATGAAGGACAATCAAAAGCATTTAAGAAGGGGCCCCCAGATATTTAAAAATGTGTTCTCAGGAAAAGTCTGAAGCACATTCACTCACTCCGATGAAAAAAATGTTTTTGTGTAATTTAAAGATTGTCCCAAATGTAGGGCCTGCATCTTTACAGGCAAAAGCTCTAATCTACTTAAAAGAGACCCCTAAGTGGGCACTGGCCAGCCTATAAAAGACAGAGGCATTCTCAAGCTATCTACCTCACTGTAGTGTGGATGGTCACTTACTTGACCCATGTAGCTCAACTACAACTCTCCTATATGTTATCTATAGGCTGTCTTTTCAGCTTCAGAAATATAAATATTCAGTATTATTGGAACAAGAAGGTCTTTCAATCAACTTGTGACTTTGCTCACATGCCCTGCAAGAAGGACAGCCTGTTCTAAGCGATAACAAATTCTTAATTTACTGAAATCTCTTCTTCAATCAGATCTGTGCTGCAGCCTTCTGCCCAAGCTGATAGCTCCCTTATCTGTACTAATTCAGAAAATAAAAGGTGGCAAAGCTGAATTGCTGCCAGTCTTCTTCCAGTCAAGGCCTTCTATTGAAAAGGTATGGAAGGGCTAGCTTTCTGCCTCAACATCTCTAGATATTGCAGGGGAGTAGAGGTTTAAGGATTTAAGGATTTAAGGACCAGGTATTGATGGAAAAAGACAAGAGAAGGTGTTGAGTTTGATTTGAGGAAGCTCAGAAACCATTTAAATATTAAGTGCCATTAACTATATCATAGACAAAAATAACTGTGAGATTCATGTCAAATGATTGGGAAAAGATAAATAGCTATATTTTCTGCTGAACAGTCCTTATGGCTTTCATTTGTCAAATTTCTTTTATGTTTATACTTTTTAAAATATCTTTCACCAGATGCACTTATTATATGTAAATCAAGAAGAACTGAGTTTCTTCCTCTGTGGACTAAATAATCATACAAAACTGTATAATCTGCTTATTTTTAGGTCTTGAGCCATACCTGGATTTTTTTAAATGCTTGACTTGTATTTATTTGCTTACTGAAGAACCAATGACCACTCTTGCCTTCCTCACCAAGCACTTAAGGTTGGTCACATGTTCTGTTTTTCTAAACACAGTTAACTCAAACTTAAGTGTCAATACAAGGGCTGTTGAGTGCAGTGAGGTGCTGGGATTAGCACTTCCAGACTGAAATTGTAAACTAATCTGTGCATTCTTGTCATTCCTTCCTCTGGGGACCTTCTCTTTTCCATTAGCTCAATGACCAGGAAGGTGCAGAACAATGTAAACAGCATCCAGGCTTGTCCCCAGGACTGGAGACATGAAGATAGGCCAAACGGCTATTCTCTTTGAGAGGTGGGTACTGAAGGGCCAAAGACCAAGTGATTAACAAGCACAGTGAAGATAGGCAGCTAAGGAAAAGTAACTTTTTTTCCTACTCGACTCAACATTCTCTTCCAGTCAGTCTATGGCTCCATGTTGTCTCTGAACTATGTTACCTGGAAATATAAGCAGTACGCTAATACCTTCTAGATTTCTTTTTGTATCTCCCTATTTTACAGTAACTTTTTGCAAAGGATTTTTCCAACTTATAAAGTATGAATGAATGTATAGTCTTAAACTTGGGCTTCTTGACCTTGTTTTTGCACTGGAAGGGAAAAGTGAAAGTGGAATTTTGAAGATGTGAAGAGAATTCTCTTCCACAGACCATGCTAGATCAATGAACTCAGGCTTGTGGAAAGCTCGCCCAGCAACCGACCTGAGGTGGTGCCAGCGTAAGAAGAGGAAAAAGGAAATATACATATTATCAGAAAAAGCTTTTCTCCAGTTCAAGGATAGTTAGGAAGATTAAAGTTTGCCGTTAGTCTTCTGTCAGTTGCCACAATGCTGCTGCATATTAATTTTCATCTTTTTAAAAGAAGCAGTATATGTACCTGCTAAAACTTAAATATGTGTAAAGGAATACATAACAAAAACAGCTGTCTTCTCACCCGAATCCCTTTCTCATCCAGTTCCTCTAAATTTCAGAGGATTATTTATGAATGTAAGTATTATGTTTATACAAATACATACATAAGTGTGTATGTATGAACAATTATATAGCTCTATGCGTACCTACACACACCCACTGTTTTGTCTTGAATTTAGCTTTTTAAAAAATATACTTAGCCATGCATTTTGGAGATAATCCCCATAATTACATACAGTCCTATCACACCTATTTTTAAAGGCTATATAGACTTCCAATGTATGTATCAACATGATTTAGTTAACTGTTTACCTGTTAATAGAATTTAGATTACTACCAATCTTTTGTTATTGCAAGTTATGCTACAATGAATTTAGCTTTATATCTGCCTTTTTCTCATTCATAAGTTTATCGGTAGGATGAATTTCTAAAAGTGGAACTATTGGAGGAAAGAGTATGTACGTACTATTTTTTTAAATAAATTGTGTTGTTTCCATAAAGGTATAAATACTACACTCTTACTGCTATTGTGAGGCCCCTTTCCACAAGTTTTCAATAAAACAGAATGTTATTAAAAATTTTAATCTTTATTTATATTGGAGGCAAACAAGATGTCTCAAGGCAGCTTTTCATTTGTATTTCTCTGATGTAAGATTTAGGACACTTTCTTTTGTTTACAAATTATAACTGTTTTTTGTGTGTGCAGACTGTAGTCATCCTTTGCTCATTTCTAAGTTGTTGCTATATTTTTCCTTATTTATAGGAGCTTATAACATAGCAAATAAACCATTTTCTGTATTACATATACCAAAAGTAATTCTTCTTATTTATATTTGTCTCTGATTTTATTTGCAGGCAGGCTTTCTTTTCAGGAAAGGTAGTTTATATAATTAAATTTCTTATTTTAAATGATTTCTGAGTCTTGTTTCATACTGTGGGAGGACTTAATCTAAATCTTCTAAGAATTAATCTAATACTTTGTTATTTCAATCTTTGAATGTTTAAAATTTTGACATGTATAGAATTTATTTTATGTGTTTTTTTCTAGATAGCTACCTAGTGGTCCAACAATATATGTCGAACAAAATGCAACATTGATCATTCTCTGAAATCTTATATGTATTGAAGTCTATTTCTGTATTTTCCATTTTTTTTCCACTAATTTGTTCATTTGCATTCCAAGTTCTGTACTACTTTAATTTTAATAACATTATAGTATGCTTTAGTTTTCTTCTTTTCATAGTTTAATTTGATTTTTCCACTAATGTATTAAGTAGACTATAGAATCAACTCGTGTGTCTTAAATCACCAAATCTTTGTTTTTATTTGTATTATAACCACATGCAATCCATTATAACTGAGGAAACATTAATATTTTTTAACTGTAAAAAATTCTTATCCTAGAACATGTTATGAATTTGTATGTATTAAATATTAGATTTCTTACACTTTTATTCTAATACTGTCTTCATAGATCTTATGCATTTCTCAAGTTTTATAAATAGATATTTTGTTTTTTGTTTCTATTGGTTATGGATGTTTCTTCTGACACATAATTTATCTGACTTATAGTATGTCTTACAGTTATTTGAATATATATATTTTCCTCTCACCTTAATTACTTCCATTAGTAATAATTATTCAGTTAATCTTTTTTCCTTCCAAGTAAATAATCATCAAAAATAAGTTACTATATCTTTATTTTTCCTATTTTCACAATTGCTCTTTCCCCTTTTTGCTTAAATTCATGCAGTAGTGATTAGAGAAAAAAGGTTAAAATAAGATAGTAAGAAAAGCCATGCTACTTTGTTACTAATTGCATTTGGAAGTATGTTAGTCAGCTTTCTGTTACTGTGATAAAATACTGAGATAATCAGTGATAACAAGGAAATGTTTATTTTGGCTCAGGTGTCAGAAGTTTCAGTGCATGGTCATTGGGTGCTGTCACTTTTGGGCTTGTGATGAAAAGGCACTATGGTGGCAGTGGAAGCAGCGGCCCCAGGACAGCTGGAAAGAGGAACAGGAAGGGTCCAGGGTCCCAACTGCCCTGCAAGGATATGTCCCCATGACACACACAGCGTTTGGGGGACATTCAAGATGCAAGCCATAACAAGAAGGTTTCTAATGCATTAAATAAAGAAGGGATGTTGAGTTTTATCAAATACCTTTTCATCATCTGTGCTGCGCTTCAGTTTTCCCGATTCTGTCAAAAGTCTGAATTGCAACAGTAGATGGTAATATGAATCCTTCATATACACTTGGCCATCACAGTACATTGTTCACTTTTCTTCTGAATTCTGTGTATCCATGTTCAGTTGGAAGTTTTTGCTCAGTATTTATTTATATGTGAGTCTCCCTTCTTTCCTTTCTCTCTTAGTTTTAATGACATGGAAGTTTTTTGGAAAAAAAGCCAGAACAGTTGTTTTGTTTTGTGGTTTTATGATCTCATACATATACAGTGTTTTAAAATATATTTTTTAATGAATTCAGTCACTCCTCAAGGGGAGACGCATTGACTTTAACAACTTATGTATATTCTCATTCTTCCCCGGGAGTGATCTGAATCGTGAGGACACTGAGTGTTGTACAAAGTGGGATGAAGTCTGAGGGGAAAATAGAAGCTATTGGTGACAGGCACCACTTAGTTCCCTGCTTAGCCTGGTTCTTGCCATGGGTCCTCATATGAGCCAACAGTCTGCAGTACACAGTATTCATGAGGGAGTAGTCAGGTATTTGTTTCAAAGCTTAGTTTAACTGCATAATTTATAGGGCAGCTAAATACTCATTTATCCTTCTTTTTATTTTTTTCAGCAAGTATATGTTGAGTATCTGATATATACTAGGAAAATTTTCATAAATCAACAAATGCAACACTATCAGCTAACCCACTAATTTTGGAAAATCCTAACCAACCTTTTACAGCTAAAGAATTAGAATAGAAACCTTTAGAGATAGGAGTAGATAATGCCAGGCAACAAGTGGCTTTCATCCCTAGAAACTTGACTACCCAATGGAGATGTGTATCTCAGCTTAACTAGTGTAGCAATTGATCTAGCAATTTCTGATTTCTTCCTAATGAGACAAATAGGAAAGGATGAAAGCAGAAATATAACATTTTTAATTTAAATATAATTGAAGACAAGTGAAAACAAAAAAGAGGAATGTAGATTTTGTGGATATTACCATTTGAAGAATTTCTTGAGTTGAAAAAAAATAGTTCAGTAGTTTCTTAATGGGTCTTCTGCTCTGATGTCAATCTTACATTAGTGAATTACTTCTTAGCTATTTAGAGGTAACTACCAAGCTAAAACACCCTAATAGCAATATTCATTTACTTGAACAGGAATTTGACACAATTTTAAAAGATAATAATAAGGACATTGCTTGAGCAGTCAAAAACTATTTTTTTTTTTTGGAGGGGGTGTTTACTGGGGATTGAACTCAGGGGCACTGGACCAGTAAGCCACATCCTCAGCCCTATTTTGTATTTTATTTAGAGACAGCATCTCACTGAGTTTCTTAGTGCCTCACTAAATTGTGAAAATGGCTTTGAACTTGTGATCCTCTTGCCTCAGCTTACTGAGCTGCTGGGATTACAGGTGTGCACCACTGCAAGCAGCTAAGCTATGGTTTTGATGTAGAGTATACCATATAGATGTAGATATGCTGTTATAACAGATCCATGTTAAATGATTATGATTTTTTTTTCTAGTGCAGAGAAAAACTAAAAAGTCCAGGGACATTGATGTTCTAAAAAACATGATTTACTTTCTCCCTTACCTTGAATACAGACATTTTTTATTACACTAAAATAAAGGATATTCAATAAACAGCCTGCTATAACTTCAAGTCAAACTGTTTTCTCATAATACATCATGACTAACCAATTTTTGTGCAATGTAATGTGCTTTCTCTTTAAGAAATTTCCATGAAGTGTCTGCATCTACAAAAGCTAACAGTGACATGAGGTTCTTTCTGGACAAAGTCTGGCCAAGTCCTCAGGGGACTTGGGTGACTGGAAGGGGATCTGACAAAGCTTTTTTCCTAGTGAATATTTTTAAAAATATCCCTTTCAAGTCTCTGAACTTGCTTCACCTATGGTTTACAAAGTGAAAGAGACTTTAAGAGAAACACTTTTTCTTCTAAAGAAGAAAACTATTAGTCTGTCTAGTCTATAATCTTGAATTCCCCAGATAGTAAGATAAATTTAAGCTGTAAATTTTCCTCTTGGTTTTCCATTTACTGTTTTTTTCTATAAACATGTGGCAAACTTCAACAGATCATAAGCACTATTTGTAATTATAATAAGTTTTAAAAACACACTCATCCTGTATCCCACCCTCCCAGACTTTGACATTTGACACGTAGCAATAATTCATTTAAAATCATTTAGTTTTTCTTTTCTTTTCTTTCTTTTTTTTTTTTTTTTTGGTTTATAGTATGCTCCCCTTTGGCATGATGTTATAATTCAAGATATCATTAGCTTCTAAAGAAGAAATGGCAATAGAACCTCAAGTAGATATTTTCTAAAAAAAAAGAAAAATGTAAAATCTATGACTGCCTGAAGATATAATGTTTCCTCTACAATAGACAAAGAAAAATGTATACCTTTTTCAAGAGTTAATGGCAATATCTTTAATATCAGAAAGGAAGCAGAGTGTTAATAAAGGAAGGAAAAACTGGTATCCTTTCCTTCTCAGGACATTCTATCAACTTGCCAGATAGTTAGTCAATTGGCATAGGTAGACATGGTATGAAGATACAAAGACTCTTGGTACATAGCATATGCTCAGATGGAAAACTTGTTAAAATACTTAAATATTCTAAAATGCGTCCATTGCCTATCTCTTTCCTGTAGTGCCTGGCCCAGTGCCTTATTTAAAATACAGTCATCCTTAATATTGCTGAATATGTAAATGTTACTAAGAAGGATTTGGATATTTAACATATGATGTTACATACAACTTAAATTTAATTCTTTTTTTAAAAAATTTTTTCTAGTTTTTGATTGACCTTTATTCATTTATTTATATGTGGTGCTGAGGATCAAACCCAGTGCCTCCCACATGCAAGGCAGTCACTCTACCACTGAGCCACAATCTCAGCCCCAAATTTAATTCTTTATTAGACACTTTGTACTCTAAAATTTTAACATGTGATATTTAGAAAATAATTAAATACTCATATCTCCATGGTATTTCTTAACCACTCTTCATGACTCAAGGTCATTTTAAGTTGTCTTAATTTTTTTCTTCTCCACCATACTTTTTTTGTTGTAACTAGACTACATGCCTAAAGGATTTAGGGCTGGCTAGGAGTTACTTCAAGGGGATTAGACAGCACAATCTTTCAGTGTTCTGAGAAGTAGAGGGAAGATAGGATATCAGCAATTGCAATACTACCTCAAAAAATTCTCTACTACACTTTAAATTAGAATTAGTTCTCATTAATCTGTGAATGAACAGTTTTGGGTATGTAATAGGTGCTTATCAAAAATTTGCAGAATAAATACATAAGTATGATCCTACCATTTTTAGAGCGAAAAATGAGACTAATGTCTATATGACATGATAGGCACATGGTTGCATTTAATTTCCACAGCATCCTAAAAGATAGATGTGATTATTTTCACTTTACAGAGTAGGAACTTGAATCTCACAAGGGTTAAGTGACTTTACTACATTCTCCCAGTTTTTAAGTGGTAAAAATGAAATGTGAATTCTGGCTCTCTGGATCTAAAGTTCACATCAAGTATTTTCATGTTCCACAGTCCAACTACTTTGTCCTTCCCACAGCATTTTGTCTATGACAAGGTAACCTGTAAAACATGAGTACATCACTTCATACTTGGCTTATTTTCTAGTTCTCAGCTGTATTTCAGATAGTTGGAATTTACACATACGGATTTTGAGTTGCAACTCAAACCATAAAGCACACTGATAAAATTCATTCTATGTCTAACACATGTATTGAATAGTATTTGAAAAATTTACAAAAGAGCAAATGTGGCTGCTTTAGGAAAACTGAATTATGTCAAAGTCTCTGCTGAAATTTTTTTTTAAAAATCATATTTTTTGCCATCTCACTGTATATTTGTTTTGGTTTCTGAAGTTTGGTTTCCATTCATAGTATTAGAACCATGTTCCTTCACACAAAATCCAGTAGGAACCATGTTGTTCATACAAATTATTTTTAAAGCAAAGCCACTTATTACAAATATACAAATGTTTTATTTTATTTGCAAAACAGTTTTGATAATGCAAGTTTGATAGATTGAAGGAATAGAAAACGGCCACCCAGAGTGCCACATTTCTTAAATGGGTAAAAGTCTTCAGGTAATCTGAAGTTGGTTTGTTGAGTTAATGACAGTGCTCGCTGTGAAATTTTGCCTGACTCTTTTTGCTTCTACCATTTTCATTCCAGAAAGCCTGAAAGTTAAGAACAGCCCTGCTTTCTCACAGATTAAAAAACAAAATGCCATTAATACAAAGAAGATTGTTGGCTACTATCTACCGAAGAGGAAGCTCTTAGAACCTGGAGCCGAGCCATTTCCATCACAGTGACAACACCAGATTAACTTTTTTATTGTAGGCAAGTGGACAAACAGGGCAAAACGATTGAAATGGCAGAGGCTTAATGAGATTGATTTCACTTAAGAATTATTTGTTTCAATTACATTAGGCTCTGATTAGCCCCTGAGAAAGCGTATCCTCCCTTCACTCCTGGTAAAAGTCTCATTTTCCTCACAGATGTGTTTAAACAATGAGAGACTCCATAAGATAAGTTCCAAAATAGATTTGAGTTCCCCTGGAGAGAGAATTCCTCACTAAATTTCAACAAGGAGGCATGGTCTTCATCTTCATTTAGGAAATTAATATAAATGAAGACTTGAGAGCCATTCAGCGAACAGGTTCATTCATTGCCAAGCACAATATCATAAATAAAAACTTCCGTAGAAACCTAGAAGAAAGGTCTCACCTCATTACAGCTTATTTGCATAAAAAGAAAGACAATTTAACCTGACAAGGTGTAGAGAAGTTTATTTAAAGGAGGAAAGAATATGTAGCCAGAATATGGGTCTTAATTTTGCTCTTTCCATCACCCCTGTTGACATCCTGTTACAGTTTAGATGTGAGGTGTCCCTCAAAACTTCGGCCAATGCAGCATATTCAGAGGTGAAATGATTGGATTATGAGAGCTGTAACCTAATCAGTCCATCCTAGTTTGAATGTACTGACTGAGTGGTAAATGTACGCAGGTTGGGTATGGCTAGAGGAGGTGGGTCACTGGGGACTTTTCCTGGAAGGATGTCTCTTTCCTGTGAATCCTTTGACAATTTCTTTCTCTCTCTGCTTTCTGATCCTGACATGAGCTGATCAGCCTTCTTCCTCCACTGGGCCCTTCTCCCATGATGTGCTACCTTACCATGGGACCAGAGGAATGGAGTTGGCCATCTGTGGACTAAGATCCCCGAAACCATAGGCCTCAAATACAATTTCCCTCCTCTAAATGCTTTTGGCAGGTATTTTTGTCACAGAGACATAAAGCTGACTAAAACACAACCCTTTCTCCAAATTCCAAATTCAACTATACACATACACACACACACACACACACACACACACACACACACACACATACCAACAACAACAACAAAAAAGTTGTAGAGTTCATCAGGCTATACTTCACTAACAAACCAAAAATCTCAGTGACATCACCTAATAACATTTACTACAGATGAGATGACTCTTTGAGATGGCTCCTATCCAATGGTGTCCCAGAGATTCATTTTACTTGAATCTGTTGGTTGCTTTGACTTCTAGGTGATGAGCTGGGAAAGAACAGGCTTAAGGGAACACATTGTTTCTTACATGCCTGGGCTGGAAAGTTACATACATCAGTGCTGCTCTCAGCCTACTTGCCCAATAATACCCAGATGGTCCCACTTATGCTCCAGGGGGTCAAAAAGGACAGAAAAGCACACAGATACTTGGTGAAAGTAAATGTATCTGCTAGAGGGAACCAAGGAATAACAATATTTATATGACGAGAGGTGTAGTAAGAATATTTTATATCTAAAACCTACTTATCTTTTAAAATAGGGGAAAAAATTTTATCATCAGAGACATGTTTTTTCACCCATCAACATTCATATAAACATTTAATTCAAAATGCCATTAATTGTTATTTTAAAGAAAAATTGCTGAGCAAGATGTAATGTCTTCCTTTTTACTCTCATTTGAGACAGCTGTTCTTCCTTCCTTCCTTCCCCTCTCTCCTTACTTCTTTCTTTCCTTTGTGCCATTTCATTCCATTTTATCCAGTTCTTTGAGTTTCATTTAATTTATCACATATACAAGGGACTCTCAGCATTCCTGTCTTCCAGACCATATCCTTCATTTTAAATTGAAGTTCAAGTTCATTTCAGGAAGTTTCTCAAGGGAAATTTCCCTCAATTAACTACGACTCATCCTTTGATCTGTCCAATCCCTTCCTTATCACACTCTGTCAGAATATTTCTTTGTATGTATTCATATTCATGGAATACTGACCTATCTCATCTCTTTTGAAAGATTATAAAATTGTTAGGGCATAAGTCAAGTCTAATCTCAACTACATACTTTAGGTTCCTATTACAGTGCTAAGCATCTGCGGCACTCAGCAAGTGTCATTGACCTATATACAAGGACTTGACATTCTTCTTATAGGGATTGCAATCCTTGATAACTGCACTAATTTCCTCCTGTTCATCAAAGAAAGACATTTCTGTGGATGAAAAATAAATCATTTAGTACAGTCTGTTTTATAGTTGTTTTTAGCTTTGTAATAATGAAGGACAAATTAGAAGGAATGTTGATACTCTAAAATACTAATGTATTCACTGGATTCCAAAATGCATTGTGAGAAATTCTAAAGTACAAAGTAATTAACATTAAACAATAAATAATAAAAATGGCATTATCTTTCAAAAGCAGCATGAACAGAATACAGTTAAGAGTCTGGAATAGGTTGTTGCCAGGAGAAACCTTCTGTGCATATTTCTCAGCTGTGGAAGCTTACTGAAAATTCTACAGATTTTGAAAAGAGTTTTAACTTATACCTGTCTATTTCTGAAAATAGTTTATCAAGTTACAAAAAGGAAATCATTTGTCTTACTTCCTTGGTTTTCCTTAAGTAATTCCTTGCTATGTATGCTTTGGTTTCATTCTTCTTAGTTGACATAAAAAGAGTAATTTCTCCAAAAAGAGAGAAAAAAATAATGGAATAATTCCCTGCATGCTCTAAATCAGCAGTTCTTTGCTTTTCCATGGTTGTGTTTACAAAGCATTGCTTGTCTCCACCCTCAAGTGATTTCATTTTAATTGGTCCAAGGTTGAGCTAGACAACATTATCATGTTTTAGGTTCATCGGAATTTTTCAATGTTAAGCTTGTGATTTCAATCAATGTTCTAAAGACCTTGCCATAGTTGACTCTTTTTCTTTATAATTAACTGAAAGAGATAAGAATCCTACCTAAAATCAGCCCTATTTCACATTGGCATTTTAGTTTTGAAGAGCAAAGACAAATAAATGCAACCAGAATGTGTACAGATAAGTGAAAACGACTGGGATTTTATTGAATGTATTACTCTCCAGGTTCATTTACTTGATTATATGGGGGTGTGTGTGTGTGTGTGTGTGTGTGCACATGCACTGAAAGAGTAATAGGTTTAGCACTAACATAGAAGACAGACTATGTAAACAAATACTTAAAGTTGCTAGGATATATTTAGAGATGTGGGTCTGCATTGTTTGACACTATTTACTCTATAATGAACACCAGGGATGGTTACATGGTGTTCCCTTGTGAAAGATTAATTCGTAAACATTTTATGTGATTCTAAACCCCCCAAAAGTATGAATCAAACATACTACAGAAAATTAAATATAATCTTTCCTCTCTGAAGATTTATGTTGCATAGGGTCACCGTGGATAATTTTCCAAGATTTATGAAATTTGGAAGGTTATAAAAATATTCCCTTAATATAAGATGGTAAGAATATGGATTAATCATATAAATTTCAAAACTTTGGATAGGTACTGTAATCATAGATGAAGGGTCAATAACTGAGTGTCAAGAGACTATAATACAACATTTTGGTGGATACTTTTTGAGGCAGCATGTTGAGGAAGGTGAGAAACATGGTAGAAAACAACTATTTAAGCCCTGAGCTCATTATGAACTTTGGGAAGAAGCACTGGCTAGGTCCTATTGACTTAGTGGATTGAAGTTTCTATAACACAAAGAGACAGTGGGCCAAGAATCATCAATCAAAAAGAGATCATTACAAGAGATCTATGAGCATGATCTAGTAAGGGTGACAGAACTGAAATCAGGAAATTAAGCTGTCAGAGTAAGAAGTCAGAACCAACGGAGCAGGAGGGAAGTGGTGATCAGAAGATAGTGAAAAGGGAGAGTCAATAATAATAGGGTGAAGTTATAGGAAGGGGGCAGGAATGAGCCAGTGAAGAAGGCTCAGGGTTCTACTCAGGTGCTTTTCTGTAGGAAGTGAGTATGCTGCATGGCAGAACAGCGCAAAGGCAGAATTAGACAATAACTACACAAGGATGGCCTCTATATTTATTCATTTCTTCATTCTTTAGTCAATAAATATTTATTGGTACCTAGTGTGTACCAGACACTCTATTGAGTCCTGGGAAAGTATAAGTGAACAAGGTGGAACTTTTGAACAACTTTGACGGTTTGGTATGATATGTCCCCAAAGACTCATGTGATATGGCTTGATCTCCAACGCAGTGGTGTTCATAGGTAGGGCTTTTGGGAAGTAATTGAATTCTAAAGGCTCTGACCTCATCAGTGGATTAATCCATTTATAATCAAATGGACTACGGGGACATGGTGGAAACTGTGGGCAGGAGGGGTAGGAGTCAAGGAAATAGGTCACTGGAGGTTTTTCTTTGGAGAGTATATCTTGTCCTGGGGCCCTTCCACACTGCCCACCCACTTCCTACCTTCCATGAGCTCAGCGAGTTTCCTCTGCCTTGCCCTTCCACCATGATATTCTGCCTCACCTCAGGCCCAAAGGAATGGAGCCAGTCAAATATGGACTGAAACTATGAGCTAAAATAAATCTTTCCTCCTTTTAGTTGCTATCATCGTGTGTTTTGTTCACAGCAATGAAAAACTGGCTAATACAACAGCTTTCTTTCTCTATCGTCCCCTATGTGCTATCATTGAGAACTGTTAAATAAAGTGTCTCTGAGGAGACTGCTAGTGGTATTTCCCCTTTTGGTAGCCTTGGAGGTCAGGTTCATAGATTTTTGTTTTAGAATAATGATGCATATTGTGATAAACTGTTATGTTTGCTCTGTTTGAATTTATATTTGAACAGGCATGGCCAATATTAATACTTGACATTTTTATTGTGTTAATTTAAAAATATATTAATAAGAAGCTGAATATGACTAATAAAAAGTCCAAATTGCTCCTTGAATGGCCCATCAAAAACCTGGCCAAATGAGGTCATCACTTTGAGAAAACCTTGAAGGAATGGATTAAGAGGGATTAGGTTTAACAGAGCATGTCCATGGACCCATTGCCCAATGATGACTTGAAAGGGTTGTATTTTTGTGTCTTTCCTTCTTCCCAGTTCCTGACAGTATTGTGATTTAGATAAGGGTGAAGGATATGGTAATAAAGCCTATGCTGTGGAATTGTATTGGCTAGCTCTATAAAGCAACAAGTGATGCTGTGCTGTCCTATGCACACAGAGCTAAGGTCAGACCTTTGAAACCTGCTGCTTCAGATGGGCATAGAAACTACCAAGCTAATGGAAAAACATGGTGAAGTCGCATTTCCTTTAGGTCCTGTCTCACATAGCTATCCAAGCAGGGTTGCATAATGGCTTTTGCATGATCTAAGAATCATCAAGCCTCTACTACATAAAATTTTTTAAAAGATTCTATTTTTTATTGTTGGTAAAAAAGCAAAGATATTAACAATACATATTTCAATATTTTCTTCTACCTAAAATTAGCTCTTTTTTTCCTCCTGGTTTTAAAGGAAATTAGAACATATTTTATGGACTTCTTAAACTACTGTGACTCTTAGGCCATCTCCCCAATGTATATGATAAATAAGATGTCCCTGCTTCTGGGTCAATGCTGCCTCATATTCCTGTATTAACTTTTACCATCTTATCTCACTTTTTTGTTTTGTTTTTGTGAAAACTCGAACTTTAGAATAATTTTGATGCTCACAAGGTTCTGAGTTGAAAAGATTGCTACCCATCTCATGTTTTCCCCTGTTCTCTCCCATCCCATCTTATGTACCACTATACTGCAATCAGACAGAAAGATTTTTCTTTTTGCACTTATAGTAGTGGAAACCTTAGGAATAGATGTCAACTGCTCCAGGCATATTAAGTAAATATATATCCTTTGCTTTTGATTTTTCACTGGATAGAACAAATCTTTGTTATTTAAGGTGCTTTATGTCAAGACTCTGCTTAAACAGCATTATCAAAATGAAAAGAAAAAGTGATCCCTTTTAACAATGATGTAGAGATACAAAGTGGCTGAGATATATAGAGGAGAGGAGGACACAGAGGAAAAAAAGAGAAACAGACATAGACAACAAGAGACAGAAAATAAAGAAATAGTAGCATTGAAAGAAGTCTAAAAGGAAAGTATGTAGAGTTAAACAAGAAAAATCATGTGTGTTGGTCAGCTTTTTGTCCCTATGAGAAATACCTGAGATAAATCAACTTAAAGGGAAGAATAGTATATTTTGACTCATGGCTTCATTCCATACTTTATTGTAAGGCAGTACATGATGTTGGGGGAGCACATGGAAGAAGGGAAGCAAAGATAGAGGAAGGACTAGGGTCTCAATATCCCCTTCAAGGACATACCCTCAGTGACCTAACTTCCTTGCAGTAGGCCCCACCTCCTAAAGGTTACACTCCCTCTCAACTGTGCCACAGGCTTGTGACTAGATCTTTAGCACACAAACCTTTGGAAAAACACTTAAGATCTGAACCATAACAACATGGATTTCTATCTTGTACCTCATTTTGTACCTAAAGATCACGATGCTACTACCTCTATTCAAAGCAATATCCCCAGATTCATATTTCCACTGAAGTTTTGATTTTCACTAGCAATCATCAGACAGATACTTTAGGAAGAAAGGAATTGCTCAGTTACTATTACCACTTGACAAACTATCTCAAAATTTAAAGGTTCAGGACAAACATTGTATTTTGTTCACAGCATCCATGGATGAGGAATTTGGTCAGGGTACTGCAAGGACAGCTTGTCTGGGTTCCGTGTTGTCTGATGTATCACCTAGAGGGCATCATATCTGGAGAAGATTGACAGGCAGGAATTGGAATCATTTTAGGACAATTTCTCAGTGGTTGATGCCAGCTACTGGCTAAGCCTCACTTGTGGCTCTTGAATAATCTATGTATGTGTATTTTCATGTGATGTGAGCTTCCTTTACTCACAGTATGGAAGTTTCAGGGTAGCAGGATTTCTTATATGGCAGCACAGAGTGCCAATAGGGACTATTGCAAGGAAACCAGATGAATTGTGTGTGGCTTCTTCTTACCTAGCCACAGAAATGTTATGGCACCAATTCTGCCATAGTCTATAGATCTCAGCAGAAGCATTATGTCAAATTTAAGGGGAAATATTAGTCTCACCCTTTAATGAACAGAGGATGAATGAATTTATGGACATGTTTTAAACCACTGCAGGTTTTGACTAATTCTTCAATCCATTTTTTTTTTCTCTCTATTGATAGTCCATTAAGTTCAAAGGTCCTACTTAGACTTTTCTAAGGCAACAAACCTGGCATGATGTACTTTCTTACAAAGAAAAAGATCTAATATTCTATCAAGGGACTCCCAGCTTAAGGAAAATATGCACCCCAATTCTTAATAATAATTTTTAGTAATAATAATAATATTAATAATAATTAATAATAATTAAGCAACTACCCTCAAATGATTAAAGCCTTTATTGTATCATGCTATAGAAACGTGGCCTCTAAAGTTCACTGTAGTCTAAATAATAATTCTAAAACTCTAAAAAACATTGTAATACCTGGGTACATAATTGAGAATCCTGGGATAAAGCTATGAACTCAGCAGAGAATTTTAGAAACCTATAATGAAGTTACTTCAAAGAGAAGCCTGAGATGCTAATCTCAAAATTTCTTAGGATCACTTCCTTTGACTCTTCCACATTTCAAGTGAGCACAACTTGGTATATATAATTAACAAAATGGCTCCTGATCCAATGGTAATACGTCAGCTCCTCTGAAAATCCTTATGTCTCCTGTTACTTGAGCTCCGACTCAGATTATTTTCTTTTGAATACTTACAGCACTTACTTTTTCTTAAATACTTTTAAAACCTTAATTATATACTAAATACTGGTAGTCTCCAACTACATGAATGAATGAATGAATATATGAATTACTTCACTGTTTTCAATGATTTTATGCTCATTACACTGGTCTCTCAAGGTATTACATTCTGCAACAGAAATTGTGTCACTTTCTCTTAATTGATTAAAATAGAAATATTTTACTTTATTATCACCCTCAAAAGCAAAAGTCTATTTAAAAGTATGGTGGTAGGTGAAACATAGACTGGAAGTTCATAAAAATGCAAATATCTCATTTGTGGCAAAAAGATTTAGAGTACAGGAGAGGTAGCCTGGAAGGAAAAGGCAATGATGGTTTCTATTGCTGTTTGACTGAGATTGGACATGAACATACTTGCTGGAAAGAGAAGTCTATCTGAAGGAAAGAAACCACACATCCATCTAGTCTAGAATTGGGTGAAGATTTGAATGATGAAAGGACATTTGCTGTACTTCAGATTGAGGAATTAAAGCAAGGACTCCAAACCAAGATCTCCTCCAGTTATTACCACATAAGGAAATTGGGACATGAAAATTAAAAGTGATGACTATAAGAACATATTAAGATTCTGAGATTTTTGCAATTTCTCTGTTTTAGTTACTGTTATTATCCTTTGTTTTTTTCTATAATGACTAACAGAAACATTTTTGAGGCTAAATGTCCCTGGCTTATGTAGTATCATCCTCTTGGCCCTTTTTATAAGCCAGAGTTGGACAAAAGGTTAAAATAAAAGGTTAAGAAGTGTAGAAGCATTAAAAAACATTGAGCTTCAGGTGAATACCTAAGGATAAAGGACTAGTTTGAAACTCAATTTACTCTGGAAAAAATCTTGAAACAATAATAAAAGAAAACAAAGAACAAAGAAATATGTAAACAACAGAAAAAACAGACTAATTTGTATTTACTTGCCTTGAAAATTTCAACAATAATCATGATTTTAGAAGAATTCTCTCTGCTCAAATGCTACACAATTAACTAGAGCTACTTAGAAGGGAGGACAAAAGTCCAGAGCACTGTGAGGTTTTTATGTGAATTCTCATGCTTTTAACTGTTTTCTTTAAGCTTGTTTTACTCTGTCAGTTGGACATGAAAGACTGTCTTCTTTCCAAATATGATCTATACTTTATAACTGGGTCTCCAAGGCCCCTGCCCTCATTAGGCCACCTAGCATCCAGGATTGGCCCTGCTGGGCAACTGAAAGGAACTATAACTTCCATTTAATCTCCCTCCCTTCATCCTCCCATTTTCCAAACCCAGAAAGAAGTAGGGAAAATAGCAGTTTGTGAAAAAGGCTTGACTCTGTTGCTTAATTTGGAAACATATTCAGATTAAAAAATTGGCTCTTTGAAAACAGTATTTGGCCTCTTTTAGGGACAGAAGTCTCCATTTAGCTACTAAAGGTAAATTATGCCTCTAACCATGAACCTCAGTTACATATCACTCTGTGGCTTTTGAACAGAAACATCCATATTTATTACTCTACCAGCTCAGGCTTGATCAGTTTTTCCCCCGTTGAATCCTAGAGGCTTGATACCTATGATTAATCCAAACTACAATTAATTCAAACTATTATCATACAGAGGCAAGGACTGAAATATATCTATTTACTTTTAATAACAGTAAGATTTAACTTCTCCATAAAATTTTAAGATTCATTTTGAAAGGATGTATGTCTTCTATGTTTTGTATCTTTCACAATGTTCAGTAGAACATCTGTCGAGGGTATTTTGTTAAAGTCTAGGTTTTTGGATTTATGAAGTTCTCCAGAGCAAGATACTTTTCTTTTCTTTTTTTTTTCTTCTTTTTTTTGAGGTGTTTTAGGTTGGATCTGGATTATTTTTGGTATGTATCTCATTCAAAGGGACAGAGATGTGGAAGTTGTAAGAGGCATGCTAACACAGGGCACATTTACTCCAAGGTGATTATTAAACTGGTTTGGAGACAGAAGACAGAGGCCAGGGAAAGGCTCTAAGTAAAATGTAGGAAAACATCCCATTGACAGAGCCTCAAACTGGAAAGATAGGGACTGTTTTTCTTTCTGTTTATCTGCAATATTAATTTATTTCTATAAAAATAAGTTTTTTATATATACATGCATATATATATATGTATATGTAGTTGACATATTAAGAAATAGCCCTTGCTTAAGTGTGAAGACATCTTTAATAATCTTAATGCATTTAACTTAAATCTACATTTAAAATATTATGTAAGGTGGTAAATGTGAAAAAAATGCATATATTTTTATTGTATTTATAAATTTGTCTTTTAATATTGAACTCATATTCTCCTACTTTCCTAACTTTGATACTTTGAAGAGCCTTTGCTTTATGTTCATTATTTGGCCACAATGAATAGACTGACATATATAAATATCCTATATGTGTTTCTGTACTTTCTTGTGCTATGTTTTGTGGTTGAACTAACAAGAAAAGAGGTTTGTATGTTAAAGGGTAAGTGTGTTTTGAATTTTTATAGATACTGCATTTCAAAATTCTATAATACTTTGATTTCACACTTGTCAGTCAAGTCCTTGCCCTTTTAAATTGCTGTCAGCCTCTTGAGTGCAATGTGATATCTCTTTGTTACTTTAATTTGCATTCATCTGATTAGCAGTCAGTTTGGGAGTTAGTTTTATATACTGTCACTTGAAGATAGTCTCTGAGTGGACCATCATTTTATTCTATTGTGCTTTTATTCTCATCTTGACAAATTTTCATGGTCTTATGTATATTATAGAAAAATCCTCTGTATTCTCCAGTCTACATGTTTTTTAAAAACTATTGTATGTCTTTTGATTTTGTCTGTGGTATCTTTTGATACCAATTTATATTCTTCATCTCCTAAAGCTTCTGGGTTTTCAATATTACTTAAGAAATTCATACTTGCCCCTAGATGTACATATTGTCTCCTAGGTTTTTGCAAAAAAAGTTACTGTTTACTTTTTAGAAATAACATTTTTTGTACATGATAGCTAACTATCCCAGGGTTATTTATTAATAATCCATACTTACCCTGTGAAAAGAAACACAGCATTTGACAAATTTGGTACTTACCATGTAATGGAATTGATTTTTAGAATCTCTCTTCCTCCTATGCATTTACAGATTTGTGTCATGCTGATAAAGAAAGGATTGAATATCAGCATTTTATAAATTGCAAAAAATCAGTGTTAAATTATTTGTTTATAATTACTCTGATTATGTCTCCTCTTATTACTTATTTTGTATATGAGTGTATTGTAATCTACAAAATCCATGCTCTAATAAAAGATAATTTTTACACAAAATTTTCAGTTGAGATTGGAATTAAATAGAGCTCCTGTATTAATTTTAAAGCACTAATTATTTTTATTATGCTATTTCCTATCCAAAAAGTTCATCTGTCTTTCCATTTGTTGAGAAATGTTTTATACCTTTCAATAAAATTTTATAGTTTCGTTCATGTATGCTCTAAACCTTTAAAAATATTTTTCTAAGTATATAAAAGCACATAAGAGCATTTTATGGCAGTTACTCAATCCCCAGCAAATTTTATGAGATCTATTTTATGGGATCTAGAGCAATATGTCCACTGTGTATGCACAAGTGGGGTGTATGCGCGTGTGTGTCTGTGTTATGCTGAAAGGGTATATCCACTTTCATTATTATCATAGTCAAATATAAATTATGGGTTTTCCTCTTTCGTCTATTATTAATTTAGTGTAGACTGTTTATAAATCCCACAACTCTTAAAATGCTCTACTCTAGGGTTGAAGACTGTATTTTATCCATCTCTGCCTACTCTTAAGAGCTGTATCAGTAAATAGTCCTTTTTCCCAAAAGGGTTAAATACAATCACCAGGTATTTTCTTTAAGACTAGAGTATGAGCCAATGACTGACTCATAGATGGTATGCAGATTCCAGGTTTTACATAGCACACTTCTGCTAGTCTATTACACAAGATTGACCTAAAATACATGATATATCACAATTTTAGTTCAAATTTATGTATATATTATGTATATATTTGCCTGATTAATCATTTGAGAAAACATAATTTTAGACCTCTTTTTTAAAAAAGAGGTGAACAAAATTCTCAAGTCCTACTAAGGAAATACACAACAAAGCAAATGCAAATTCAAGACATAAATTCAACTAAAGCTAGTTAGTGACCAGACTCTAGTGAGCTCCCAGATGGCTATGCCAGTTAAAATCCTGCTCTATTCTAGTAGATGTTTGCAGTCACAAAAATATACATTTTCATAACAATAGAATTGAGCCAAGTTGTACTCAAGGATTTATTATTGATCCAATAAAAACTCAGAGAAGACATGGATCCTACAATTTAAAGTTTAAATATATCAAAACTCTTTTACAGAAGGTTGATTTATAAGTAATTAATCACAGTTTATTTATGCTATCCTGGGCTACAGAAGTTTGTGGCTCCATTTACTGAGAAACTTATCAAGAAAAGAAAATTCATCTGGAATGATGGCCCACACCTGTAATCCTGGTGACTTGGGAGACTGAGGCAGGAGGATTGGAAGTTCAAGGCCAGCTTCAGCAACTTATCAAGGCCCTAAGCAATTTAATGAGACCTTGTTTCAAAATAAAAAAATAAAAAAGAGGCTGGGGATGTCTCTCAGGGGTTAAGCATCATTGGGTTCAATCCATGGTACTAAGAAAAAAAAAGGAAAAATCTGAGGGCCTGAATTTAAGTCCCTGTTTCCTTGTTTTGATACTAGTGAGCTATGGAAACTTGGACTAATTAAATTTCCAATATCTCCTTTATGAAATATTATACATTTTGAGTCAGTGTTTCTCAACCAGGGCCCCCTGTTGATTGCTATATGTGGTAGGAAGCTACTGTCATCTAGTAAGTAGTTCTCTGGCTAGAAATCCTACCATGCATAGCACAGCGCCCACAACAAAAAATCATTCCGCTTAACACGTTAATGTTGATGACAACCTCTCCCATCCCCCACCTACCCCCTGCTTTTTAGGGATTTGCTGAAGATCAATGGGATGCTGTTTATGAGGTATATTGAAGAGAGTGCCTGGCCTGTGATAAGCACACACATGGTTACTACTTTCATCTTATCTGAACTCATTCATTTTTTCCATTCAACATTTCTTGAGAACACTTTGGGCTGCTTATGGGCCAGGGGCTGAAGTAGCAGAGTGCAATGGGGTTAGTGCTAAATTCTGCAAGTAAGCAAAATGTCATAGGAAAAATACTAAGGGAAATTTACTGATAACTGTTACAAGATATCTAACCATTTAAATTCAAATGTTTAGTCATTCTCATGGATGTTTTCCCTTCTCTTCGTACTTTCTTCAGAATTAGCAACTCAGGTTAGCACTTGCAGTGAGCTCCATCAAATACTAAAGCAAACTGTCAATATCCGTATGAACTTTCTGTCTTATGTTAAGTTTGATCAAACATGCTGCCATGATATGGCACTCATATAAAATGTCCTCTTAAGATGACAAATATTCCCTGATTTAGAAATTGTTTATCTAAATGACCAAAAAGGATATTAGTTGTTTGTCCTATATCCCCTGACACTAGTGAGCTACTAGATGGATAACGGAGATGCTGCTTTGTGTAACGTGAGCTCTATTTGGTTTGCACCAGGACTTTTTGGTTAATGAACAAACCAGAATTACTTAACAAAGGGAATGATAGTTTAGTTAAATATTACTATTAAATCAACTTGTCATTACACATGACAATTTAAAAGCACCAACTCTAAGTTTGAAGACTCTGTCCAAGTGTTGTGCAAGGCCAGCAACATTATCATTATCTGGGAACTGAGAAATGCAGAATCTCAGACTCCAACCCAGCCTGAACTGGGAACTCAGGGGGTAGACCCAGTGATGAGTGCTTTACCACAGCACTCCAGGTGATCCTGTTGCGCAAAAAGATTAGAAATTGCTTTATTAAACAAGTCAAACAAAACAGACAAACAGAAGAAGAAGCTGCCTTCTACTGACTCTTCACTGTGAATATATTTATATAGATTTATTTTTTTATTCCTCAAGAATGATGCAACCTAGATTTACTTTCGCAGAGGGATGTTTCATCTTGACTGAGAAAAACTAAGCATTGATTTACCTGAATTCTCAGCTTCAGTTATATTTGCATTTTACTTGTGGTAAGAAGGAAGTGCTCAAACTTGGCTACCACCACTGAAAACTTTTTATTTCTCTAAAACATAGGTAGGACCATCTCGTATGTGGGGAAAAGAAAGAAATCTGGATTTAAACAAAGTTTTTACCACTTAGCTAACTGACCTTGAGCATATTAGATTACCTCAGTTATTCTCAATTTCCAGATCTATTAAAATAAACTTTTAATAGATCTCATAGGATTTATTTAATTTATTTTTTAAACAGCAAGATACATTTTAATTTACAGTACACATATGGAGCACAATTTTTCAATTCTCTGGTTGTACACAAGGTACAGTAACACCTTTTGTGTTTTCATACACGTACCTAGGGTGATGATGTCTACTTCATTCCACAATCTTTCCTACCCCCAGGTCCCCTCTTCCCCTCCCTGCCCTTTGCCCTATCCAAAGTTCCAACATTTCTCTCATGCTCCCCACCCCTACCCTTCACAGGATTTTAATAGCATATAAAATTATATACATGTATATATTTCTTGGTATATTTCTGAAGTGATAAAACTCTCAAGAAGAATATATATTTGTGGCCATTTGAAATATTTTTCTGTCTCTGTGAATGTTATCTCCTCAAGGAAACCATTATCAGAAGGTGGATTCATGAAAGCAGGTTCAGAAAATTGGGGGTGAGGGCTAGGGGGGAGTTTTTTATGGTTTTGACTAAGATCACTAATGCATATAACTCAAGCACTGTCCTGAGTGCTTTCCATCTATTTCTCTCAATAGTACTATGAGGAAAACCCTACTATTTTCTCTGGCTTATGCATGAGGGACTAAGGCATGCAGAGTTTATTGGTTTGAAGTTGCTCAGTGAGTGAGTGGCAGATATAGATAGGAATGAGACAGAAGAGACCAGAGCCTTCCCTTTCAGCTGCTGTGCTGAGAATGCAGCTCCTTGGTTCAAGCATCACAAATAAGTTGTCTTTCTGAGACCACTGACTACCTTGGACTTAGAGTTTCTTCACTCCTCTGCTTCTTCCTCAAGCAAACAACCTGCTCCCATGTTCTGGAAGGGTACCAGCCAGGGCTTATGTCCAGGAGCTGTGTATACAGTCATTCTGCTCTGTGGTGGCAAGGCAGACTCCTGCTCCTGTCTCAGCCCAGATAAAGGTAAATGAAGGCCAAAGCAGGAAAAGGGTTGAATTCAACTTTTTTTTTTGAGGGGTGAGGGGAAGATTGATAGAGAGGGGCTTAGTTCTGGATGTGGTAAGTTTCTATGAACTGGGAGACATCACAGGTGTCATCTCTCAGCTGTATATGCAGGGCTGGAGTTTATAATTGAACACTGAGATAGAAATTTAATGCAGATTCAGCGTCTTGGTTGGGGTATTTGGACTTTGATTCAGAACTAAGTCACAACAGAGCTAACTCTTCCAACTGTTTGTGTTCTTAAAGCAGGGCTTATTTCTTGGATATTTTAGGCAATACATTTGTGCTAAATATTTATGTTTGTGGGTCATAGATAATGGTTCTAAAACCAACAGAAAGGAAGAGGGAAAGGGAGAGGGAGAAGAAGGTGGGGAAGGGAGGGAGAAAGGAGATGAGAAGAGAGGAAAGAGAGATATTCCACTTAAACCATTCATATTTTTATTGTTCTTTTACCTTTAAAAATATTTTCATTGATTTGTTTTGAGTGAAATAAGTCAGGCAAAGACAGCTACTATATTTTCTCAATTATCTGAGGAATATTAAAGGTTGATATCACAGAAATTGAGAGCAGAAGAGTAGCTACCAGAGACTGGGGAGTGTGTGAGAAAGGAGAGACTAGTCAACAGATTTCCCACTACTATTTGGGAGGAGGAATGAGTTCAGGTGTTCCATGACACAGAAAAGTGGGTATAGTTAGCAATAATGCATCATATATCTGAATCAGCTATGATTGGAAATGTTGCTATGGCCAAACCATTGTGACAGGGCACAATCTGAGGGAGGGAGGAGTGATTATGATTAGAAAAACAATGGAATCAGTGAGAAACAGAAGCTCACCACTGGAGTGTTAATGGTTGAATTTGTTAATGGTTGAATTTGCAGGAAGCATGGGCCACCTCTCTGGCAGTGAAATCCATGGGTATAACTTCTACCATTTGCAAAACTCTGCTCTAGTTATATAAAAGAATTCATATAAGGTAACAAGCATCTGATCACTGAACTATTGGCAGCAAGGGGCATTAGAGACAAGATGTCTTATTCATTCAGTAAATACCCATTGGTTATGTTATAAGCACTTGTCTAAGTGCTGGGGATACAGCAGTGAACAAAACTAACCAAATCCCGGTCCAGAGAACAGAGATTCTTAATGTCCAACAAAGGAATCACGTAGCTGTTAAAATAAGATGGAATTCACTCTTTGCTAGTTTTATATAATATAGTATCAGAAATATATTTCAGCATGTTTTCTTTAACTGCAGTAGTTACACACTTAGGGAAACTTCATATTGAGTAATTTCTTCTTCAACAATTTGTGACAATTATTGGGAGGGATAGAAAAATGTTGAGATGAGATAAGACAGAAAAACTCAGAATTGTGTGCATGGACAATTTCTTGCTGTCATGATCCATGTTGTTCCTAAAATGTCATTCCCAAGATACTACATTGTCTTACTCTTGTAGAATTTCCATATGCGCTTAAACCAATGCACACCCAATGAACAATACAAGCATTCATATTCAAGAAAATGTGGTGCTTAAAAAATCTCTTCTTTCTCTCTTATGCTGATAAATGACTTTGGAAAAATTATTAGTAAGGATGCGATTTGAGGACTGATGATTGGGAATCATCTGTGCTTTTTCCTTATTATGTTGGAAAAATTTGTTTATCCACAGCAGAACGGGGCCAGGATATTTGTAATTACCTACTCATTCATTTAATCAAAGAATGTTGACTAACTCTCTGTTTGCCAGATTCTGGCTTACATGCAAATATAATTCCTGAACAAGGTGTTACCTGGAGCACTTACAATTTTAGTGAAGATGAGCAAGGTTTTGAATAATTATAAAAATTAAAACATGATTGGGAAGGGTTGAATTAGTTTCCTAGGACTGCCAAAACAAAGTACCATAACTGATGACTTAAAACAAGAGAAATGTATTCTCTCACAGTTTAGGAAACCAGAAGCATGAAGTAGGCAATGCCATGCTTCCTCTGAAAAGCCAGAGAATAATCCTTCCTTTCCTCTTCCTAGCTTCTAGCAGCTCCTGGTAATTCTTGGAATTCATTAGCTTATAGGTGCATCACTTCAATCCTTGCTTACATTTTAACATGGCCTTCTTGTGAATCTATTCTTATAAGGATACCCTTCAGTGGATTTAAGGTTCCATCCTAATCCAGTAGGACCTTATCTTTTTTTTTTTTTTTTTTGGTACTGGGGATTGAACTCAGGGGCACTCGACCACTGAGCCACATCCCCAGCCCTATTTTGTGTTTTATGTAGAGACAGGGTCTCACTGAGTTGCTTAGCTCCTCGCCGTTGCTGAGGCTGGCTTTGAACTCGTGATTCTCCTGTCTCAGCTTCCCTAAGTGCTGGGATTATAAGCGTGAGCCACCGCGCCCGGCTACGACCTTATCTTAATTGACCCTATTTTCAAGTGAGAATACAGTCTGAGATTCTAAATGAACATAAGTTTTGTGAGGACACTATTCGTGGGGTAAATATTATTCAAAGCAGAAAAAAAAACCCTTTTGCTATATTTTAGGAGATATTCACAAAACACAGGAGACCCCTCCAAATACCAGAAAGCACCAAATTTAGGTAAAGAAGAGACCCAGAAAATAACTTGAATATTTTATAGGTGAGAAAACTTATCACAAAAATGTTAAGTTATTGGTTTAATATCATGCAATTGAATACAAAGAGTTATGGCCTTTTGATATTATTATATTCTTGGAAATACGAGTTCTCAGTTGTTCACTATTAGGTGGTTGTCCAGTCCTTTTGGAAATTTTCATCTGTTCAGATACAATCCCCAAACCTCACTTTAGCCAATAATTGGTATGTTCACTCAGATAATGACCTTATTCAAAGTCATGGAAAATGTCTTCTATCCCTGACTGGTGAAGATGGTAATGAGCTGTGTGAAATGTTACACATTCAGATAGAAAAAAACAACTTTGGCAACAAATCAATAAACAACTCTGGGAGATTAACTGATAGATATAGATAGATAAACACAAGTTTTACGTTAAAATGTTTTTTTAAATATTGTTAATAAAAGTCTATTATTATATAGTTAAAAAAGTAGGAAGGCTTTTATATAAAGGAAAGTCAAAATTGGAGAGCAAACTTTTATATATGTAAGATAGGTTTTGGAAGCTAAGATTATAACAGTTTTTCTTACAGAAAAAGTAGAAAAAGGTTTTAATGTATGGAATAATTTTTCTAGTATATAGGGACGACCCTCTGTTGAAGAGGGATCGATTGTGGCTCAGTGGTAGAGCACTTGCCTAGCATGTATGAGGCACTGGGTTCAATTCTCAGCATCACATATAAATAAGGTCCATTGACAACTAAAACAAATAAATAAATAAATAAACTCTATTGAAGATATAGAAAGTCTCTAGTAATCTCCATAGTTTTCAAGTAAGTTGGCTACAGGAGAAAACTAAGGATCAGAAGAGCAATTTATCAGAAAAAGGCTCTAGTCTAAGTCTCTGCATTCTTCTGTGGGGAAAAGGGAAAAATGGGGCCTCTTGCAAAGCTTGACGATGATACCAGAGGCCAGATGTAGGGGGTTAACTACAGAAGAATTTTGGAGATAAAAAGAGATAAAAATCAAAAACAAATTAAATAAATATATAGGGAAAGAATGGGAACCTAGATGATAGATGCACAGAAGTAATTTCATAGCGTCGAAGGATATGATAGAGACTGGCTAAAATCTCACTACACTCTTTTCTTCATCATGGATACATGCAGAGACTACTTCAATTCCTTGTCATCTCTTTATTCATTGGTGATTTAGTGTGAAAGATACAGCAGAGATCTCCAAGGAGAATTCAGTGGATGGGAAAGACAGAGATGGGAGAGTCCTGGATCTCTGGGTTACTGCTTGGAACAGATCAGTCCAGGAGAACTATGTGACTTGCATGGTGATGCTGTGATGTGAGAAAGAGTATTTTACTGTGTTGACTATTAAAATCTGGGGATTATTTGTTATGACACTTAGTGTTAATTATTGTGACTTACCTTTGGGACTTCAAGAAAACTCATAAATTACTTGATTTACCTTGCTAATTTTATAATAAAGGAGGTGGAGAGAACTTCCCCAAATCATACAGCCGAGTTAATGAACATAACTGGGGTTATAATCCAAAGCTCATACTACTTTTCTTCACTTGAGAAAGCCAGAAGAAATGACAAAAAGTTAGAACAAATTTATTCCACAAACATATTCATTTAAACTCGGGATTTGATACCATAAACCAATCACATGATGACATTGTTTGAACAATATCCGTTTAGGGCCAAGAGGAGAACTAATTAGTGTATAGAAAGGCAGATGTTGTCATAGAAGTGATTAGACATAAATATGATTGCAAGTAGAATAGAAAATAAAAGAAGGGAGACAGACACTCGATTTTAGGAGGGAGACTGTCAATAATTAGCAGAAAAGAAGAGGTAAATTCTGGTCACCTGGGACACATCTCTTTGGAGACAAAAAATAGGATGCCCAGAGTGTTTAGCTAGGCTATGGGTAGATCTGTGCTAAATATTAGTATAAGAGTTCTAAAATGAATAGCTGAAGTGGCAAGACATAACAACTATCAAATGGATAGGTTATATTTAAAAAGAAATAAGATTTACAAAGGAAGTTGAATGAATTAAAACAGATAAGAGTATATTTCACATTTTAGCAAAAGCTTTATGTGCAGCAAGGAATGCAGTGGTAGTTGAAAGGATTAGAAATTTTGATTTTTGAGGATTAGAATAAACTAACTTGTCTTTAAAAGCCATGTGAAGCAAACAAGGAGCTTTATGTTCAGTGAGGGAGAACCTCAATTAAGCAAATACTGAATCCATTCAAAAATCACTTTAAGCATAATTCCAAACTTTGATTATTGGTATTCCATTTAGATTTTGCAAAACACTAACTTTTTGGTATTTATCTTCTCTGATTCCCTGGGTAGTCATAGCAAAAAGAATAACTTTATACATACATTCATTAACATTCATAATGTAAGAATTCCATTTAACAAAGCAAACAATACTTTTTATTTAAGTGCCTTTTAAAAATCCACAATAACTACATTTAAGGTGATGTTTTTAGGGAAATTCTATATTTCTTGAGACTGTAAAGCAAAACAATTTTTTTAATCAAAAAAGAGTCAAATTTCTTATCATCTCATCACTCATAAGATAAGACTGGGGACTCAGCCTTAAAGGCAGTCATCTTTGGTTTTTGTTTTAAACCTTAACTATGAAGTTTGGTTGAAATTAATTTTGCATAAAGAAAGTCTCCCTGCTAAATTAAGAATAGTAATTCAGTTACTAAGGAAGTACAGCCTTTCAGATTATGAGTAATTAATGAAATCCTCTGCCATCTCTCCACGACACTCTCAATTCCCCATTTACTGTATTTCCATGCACTGCAATATTGCTTGTTGGTGCTGGTGGTGATGGTGCACATGCTAAATATTTTCTTTCCTTTTCTTTAGTAGTAGCAGCTCTACTTTCTTGGGAATCACCTGTTCACATGATTTTCTTTGGGATTACAGAAATTAGTTCTGGGAAAGTTATATGACATAGCTGTACCTGGCACTTCATGGGGACACTTAGTGGAGAAATTTCTCTTCCTCTCTAATCCATGAGCTGTAAAAAATTGCAACCCCAGGGCTGCTGTTGACCATGACCCTCTCCCATAGAGGAGAACCTGAAAAAATTCTCAAGCAGGCGCTTAATCATGGCAGCTCTTGCTTTGTTTCAATTTTAGTTTACTGAAAGCCTACTCTATGAAAAATACAAGACTAGAGACAGTAAAAAACCAAAATACAAATATATTATTATCTCCTGATTAAACTTTTAGTCTACTTAATAGGCAATGAATTTTCAATCATCAGGGTTTATCAACACATCCTAAATGAGAATGTGTTTCTTCCAGCTATTTGGTATCTCTGGAGACAGAGGGAGAGTTGAACAGATATGCTTCCTGGACACACGGAACTTACAGTTCATGAAAGAAAGACTTTAATCAAGTAGCTACAGAAACAATTGTAAATCGTGATAAATATTTTGAGAATAATGCAGCATATTTTAATACTTAATAGAGAGGAATCCATGTGAGATTTGGTGGTTAAATGTGGTGGTAGTAGGGATATTGTAGGACTTGAAGGCTAATGTGGGTGTAGGAAAGGCCCAAACCCTGAAAGCTGCTGCTGGACCCTAAAAAGACTTGCCTAGTAGTAGAAGTATGTTGCCTTTGACTTAGATGTTCAGGGTCTCCATTTTCCATTCTCAACCTTTTACTTCCTGGTACTCTAAATAAAAAAAGCAAAAAAGATTGATAAACAGGAGCCTGTGGGACAAGCTGGAAGTCAATGGAATATGGATTAACCAGCAATGGTCCTTACAGTCCTGGGACCAGGAGTTGGCAGAGTTATACCTGAGGCAGTTTCCTCAGGCTGCTCGAAAGTGAGAAACTTCAATAATATTAAAGTGCTCCATGCACAAATGCAATTAAAAACTGAGAGCTATCTTATAAAATCAGCAAAGGTTGTGTTATTTCAAAGAGAAGCAGAGAAGATTACATTTCTCCTCAAAGTGCACAGCTGGTAGATTAATATCCTATAAGACATTGCTTGGAAAAAACCTTTCGAGGGAGTAGAAAAGATCATTCCCCTTACTATATTTTACCAACTATTTTAACATTGCTGATATGAATTTTCTGGCATAGAGCCTAATTGTTGTAAGTACTTTGTCATTGCACTGAATAAATAAAAGGTTGCAATCATTGTTTTTGCTTTGTAAATATTTGTTTATATTTAGCAGCTTTTCCTAGTTTCTAGGTAGAATGACTTTTTATCCAAATGTCTTCCTCTTTTCCAGTCATTTGTCTTCTGTTGTTCCTTCATGAATACATATGATTCTAATGACTTCTTCATTTGTATCAAAATATCACATCAAAATATTACATCAAAAATGTATTTATGGGCTGGGATTGTGGCTCAGAGGTAGACTGCTTGCCTTGTATGTGCAAGGCACTGGGTTCAATCCTCAACACCACATAAAAAATGAATGAAATAAAGTAAAAAAACATATTTATGTTTCTAGTTACATAAAAATCTTTATATCTGAGTTATCAGCAATTTTTAGACATTCTACTCTTACTACAGAGTAATTTCACTATCTACAATTTCTACCCAAAGAACTAGCAGAATAGTTATTGAGGATCAAATTCAAGCTCATTTCCAAAGTCCGTGGTTATTTACTGTTCAATCTTCAGCATTGAAGAGTCTGGAGATTTAGAAAAGACATCAAGGACATGGACCAAAGGATATCAAATAGCAGAGAGAGGAGACATTTCATTCTAAAGAAAAAGAAAAAAATAATAAAATAAAATAACATGCAGAGGAAACTGAGGTCCAATTTTTAAAAACCCTAAAAATGTTAGAAAATGGAGCATTTCAACATTATCTGTAATGAACTTCAAATGTAACTGTTTCACAAGAATTCTACTAACAGTTTATATCAATTTCTATTGAAAAAGTATAATCTGGAGAACACCCACATGGTAAGTGAACTTTCCTTGTTAGAGCAAATTTCTCTAAATTACAAACTGGTGGAAGTTTGCTATGATTAAAGACAGTAAATAGAAAAAAATAATAACTTCAAACTGAAATTCTACTTCTAAGGAAACTTGATTGGTTCAAATTATGACATGTTCAGTTATTTGTGGTTATAAAATTTCCTTCTGATTATATTATATAATCCATATTTCTGTTCTTTATAAACAGCTATAGTTCTTTTCATAGTTCCTTCTTTATTGTTCAAAAGAAAAATACAAGTAGATTATGAAAGTAGAAAATTTTAATTCAGAAGAAAAACAATTAAATAAGTTAATATAATAAAAGAAAAATAAAATTTAAGAGGCAATAGGATGGGGCATTGGGGTCACTAGAAACTAAAGGGCAGAAAGCTGGAAAGAATAACAGAACGATGAACAGGTATGAAGGTGTTTATCCACCCATCTCTGTATTCATCCACCAATTTGACTTTAAACTGTCTACAACCCAGATTCATATTTTCAGATATCTTTTGGAGAACTCTATCAGATGTTATAGATTTCTGTATCTCAGTAAGTTGAAAGCAGTAACATTTAATTTCCCAATACCACAAGCTCAGAGCCATTCTTTATTCAACATTCTCTCTTGCCACTCATACAAAACTGATCATCAAGTCATATTGATCCTACCTTTGAAGGGTCTCATTTGCTTTCCCTTTTGAGGGATGCTGTCATAGATCATCCTTTGCATAGTTTACTGCGATGCAGTTGTAGCTGTTTTCTGATTTTCTTCTCAGAGCACTTGCAATTCATCTTATTTATTGATGATCAATATGTTTTTTCTTTCTTTTTAAGAAATACTTCTTTTAAATACACAAGATATTTCAGAGTACAACTGAGAACAATATTTAGCAATCATTAATATTTTCTATATTTGCTTTACAAGTTTTTACTTTTTCTTAGTGTAAGATTTATTGAAGAATAGAAATGGGAACAGAACTTTTGCAGTGCAAGAAGGTAAGCCATAGCATGTTTTCTCCATTGAAGTTTTTACGTTTTATGAAACAAAGTACTACTGTTGTAACTGAAGACACTCTTCTACCCCTCCCTGTTTTTATTTCTTTCCCATCCTTTGCAAATAAATCCATGCCTGAAGTTGGAGTGTATCCTTCTCAACCACTTAAAAATGTCATTTCATTTATGTGTACATCCAAAGCAATGTTTTATGTAGTCTTCTGTATTTTTAAATAAAACTACACAGTACAATGCCACACATTTTTCTATCTTGCTTTCTTTGCTCTATATTACTTTATATTATTTCAACTTTTTTTATTCAACATTATGTGATGTATCTATGTGACAATTTAAAATATTCTGTAGTAGTCCATCTTCTCATCTTCAATATTCTTTAGTTTTAGTATTTTACTTCTGGCTTGTTATTTATCATTGCCTCTTTCTAATTGATTATAGTATTAATAAGTGTTAGTAGCAGTAAAAGTAATTGAAGTAACACTCATAATAATACTTGTGAATGTTTGAATTTACAAACATCTTCATCAATTTCTTTCTTTGGTCATTTTTTCGTGTAGCCTGCTGTTTCTGTGATAATTTTCTTGTCAGTAGTCCATTTTTAGAACAGTAAACTCTCAGCATCTTTGATTGAAAGTATCATTCACCTCTTTTTTGATTGAATTTATGACAATGAGTAGAATTCTAAATAGACAATCATTGAATCTCAGCAAAGGATGAGATCCTTCTCCAGAAACATTTTACTTTTAACCTATTCTTTTTTTTTTTGTAGTTATCTGTCCTAATCCATTCAAGTTACTATAACAAACTACTATAGACTGGGTTACTAATAAACAATGGAAATGCATTTTCCCAGTTCTGGAGGCAGGTTTATTGTCTGGTGAGGGCAATTCCTCCAGTGGTGCTTTCTGTGTCTTCCTGTTGTAGAGAGGCTACCTGGCTTTCTAGGGCCTCTTTCATAAAGACATTCTCTTTCATGAGAACAGAGCCGCCCTGTTCTAATCATTTCTCAAAGGACTTGCCTCCTAATTCCATAATATTGTGTATTAGGTTTCAGCAGAGAATTTCAGAGGGATGCAAACATTCAGACTATTTCAGTTTTGTCTTTTTTTTCTAAATTATTTTTGAAGATTTTTACATTCCTGAAGTTCTGCATTTCTTAAATTCCTATTCTGTTTCTCTGGTGGAACAATGACTAACCCAAGGGCAAAATGATTTTTAGATACAATGAAAGGAAAAGACAACAGGAACTTACATCTGCAAGGAACTCAATTCTGCCAACTGCCTGAATGAACCTAGAAGCTGATTATTCTACAGAATCTTTAGATAAATGTACAGTCCAGCTGGCACCTTGATTTTATTTGTATGCTATATCAAGCAGAGAACCCTGCTGGATTTTGCCAGGTCTTTTGACCTACAGAGCTTTGAGTTAAGAAACAGATATTGATTTAAGCCACTAAATTCATGGTAATTTGTTACACAGCAATAAAAAATGTAAATGGTTTGGATCACCATTCATATTGATTTCTTGGCTTGGCATTCCACAATCATAGGAAGCATAATGAGAACCTCCTGTACTTATGAATGGCTCGGCTTGGATTTAAATTTCTAGAATATGACTCTTTATAACCTTAGCTTCTGAAAGGCAGATTTCCTCCTTATATTGTCTTAGGCTGGTGAATTAAACACGACTAACCTAGTTTCGATGGAACAAACAGCTCTTGGCTTCATTCAGGACCTTGGTTCCAGGTCCACACTCCATGGAGGTACACCACCACCACATCTCCTGTTTCTGCTTAAGCATTAAATACCAACATGGTCCTCATGCTCTGTACCCAATTTAGTATCTTCACAGATCACACAGCATCTATTCATCATGGCTACATTTGAATTCTCTTGTAGTTTCTGGCACCTGGGTATTTCTCCATCAATTCTTTGTGTTTGGAACTATTTTAATATTTCTTAAGTTATAGTGTATGGGTTTGTAGCTGGAATTGGAAACTAAAGAAAAGGGATTCTTCAACATTAGCTCACTTTTTATATTTCTGTAACAGAACTTCTCCAATGAATCCTCAAAGACATTCTTATCATTCTGATATTAAACATTTAAAAATGGCCACTACTTATAAAGTAATATACACAGGCTGGGGAGACAGCTCAGGGATAGAGTACTTGCCTAGAATGCACAAGGCCCTGGGTTCCATCCCCAGTACCACACACATACACACACACACACACACACACACAGTAAAATTTGCTCTTCTTAAGTATATTGTACAAGACCCTTCCATTCTGGCTTCCTTCATCGAGTCCAAAGTCTCTTTGTATACTACTGTGCTTCTTGTTTTTCATGTGACTGGGTTTACTCTGTGTGGTCTTTTTGTTGTCACTGTTTGTCTGGAAAAATCATCTTCACCCTTCCAGATGAAAGTCAAATATAATCTTTAAAATATTTTTCCAGATGATAATCAATAGATAAAATGGTTCTCTTGCCTCTGTTCCTACAGAACTCGGACCACACCTCAACTATTTATATACTTATTTCTAATTTTCATTCTCTTCCTCTAAACAAACCGGAAAACAAACTATAGCCACTTCAATATCAAGATCCATGTATCCATAATCTTTGTTACTTTTGGCTCACAGGCGTTCAATAAGTGTTTGCTAAATGACAATTTTCTCAATAAAACCCATTTGGTCTATTCAAGAATTGGTGTGTGTGCATGTGTGCACTTGTGAGTTTCAATGCTATATACTTCTGAAGAAGTGTGCAAAGAGATTATATTAGTTTTCTAGGGCTTCCAAAACAAAGAACCACATGTAGGGTAAGTATAATAGAAATTTATCTTCTCCTCATCCAGGACTAGAAGTTTGAGATCAAGGTGTCAGCCACATTGGTGTCTTCCAAAGCCACTCTCCTTTGCTTATGGATACCAGTCTTCTCCTCATCACTTCACATGGCCTTCTCTGTGTACGTGTCTATATCTAGATTTCTTATTTTTATAAGGACACCAGTCATATTGGCTTAGGTCCACTCTAGCAAACACTTTATGACTTTATCTCATTATACAGCCTGTCTCTAAATGCAGTCACACTATGACACATGAAGATTAGGACTTCAACACATGAATTTGGAGTGCACACAATTTAGCTCATAGCAGAGACATGGATTTAAATTGGATTTAAATTTCTAGAATATGACTCTTTATAACCTTAGCTTCTGAAAGGCAGATTTCCTCCTTATATTGTCTTAGGCTGGTGAATTAAACACGACTAACCTAGTTTTGATGGAACAAAACAGCTCTTGGCTTCATTCAGGACCTTGGTTCCAGGTCCGAGACACTCCATGGAGGTACACCACCACATCTCCTGTTTCTGCTTAAGCATTAAATACCAACATGGTCCTCATGCTCTGTACCCAATTTAGTATCTTCACAGATCACACAGCATCTATTCATCTCTTGCCAGGATGTCATCTAGAGGCTACTTTTCATAGCAGGTGGATCCTTAGCTCTCCAAGGAATCTGTTTTAAGACTCCTGGAAAAAGCACAGTAGATACTTTCACAAAAGAACATATTCTTTATAATTTTATAACTGTTAAAACATTAATTTTCCTAAGCTTTTTATTTTCAATTAGTCATTCTATATCTCATTGTCAGATAAATAGGATATCTTTTATACATACAAAATGTAGAAATAAACTTTTATACATATAGAATGAACACTTTAATAATTAAATCAACAACTATCATTTAAATTATCATCTTATTGATAATTGAAATATTTTCTTTTTGATATTATTGCTCAGGTCCAAGTGATACAATATAAAATAACTTTTTAAAGGTAAATATACAAAATAAGTATATCTTAAGTAAAATTACATTTATTATAAATTACTTTCTTAAGATTTTTTATATATAAGCCTTTAGAAATCTCTTCCATACAATACTTTTAGGACTATCTAAGGATTATTTAGGCTGAAAGGTTCAATAAAGAATAGAAAAGACATGGTAAAGCAGAAGAGTCTTCCTTACAGAAAAAAGCCCATTGCTATTCTCAAACCTTCTAAGCTAAGCATCCTAATTAGAACTATAAGAAAAACCAGAATCAGGTGGTAGAATGAGAATATTGTTCCACAATTATGTAAATGAATTCCTTGGAGATAGAGATTTCAGTATTTGATGCTCTTCCAGTTTGACAAAGACAATACAATAGGGCATGTACTGTGTATTCCATAATACCCCTCCCATCCTGGGGCAGATCCTATAATCAAAGGCATTGGAATCAAAGCATAAACATTAACTGAATAAAGAATTTGAATAGCCTCATATAAGTTAATGTGAAGTGTCACTCCTAGTTAAGTTCAAGTTACATTGTGTTATACTAGCAAATACATTTAAATAAATTCTAATATTTTGAAACTCTTGGATTTTATAACTTTGAATAAGGGAATGTAGCTGGCATAAATTAATGAACTGTGTTTTTAAGAGAAAAAAAAAGATGAGATTCTAAAAACAGAGGGAAAAAATAATATCCTCCCATAAATAATGAAGACAATGTTGACAACAGGATTCCTCAGATAATTATGGATTTGTTTAAAGATCTACACTCCACACACTGCTTTTACTCAAACTTAGCTGTGGATCCTAAAGCTGCCCATTTAAGTGGCGACTTCCATCTTGGCAGGAATACATTCTACCATTATTAACACTAAATAAATATTTTGATGTCAAAATGTAACCAAACCCTCAGATGGTCTGGCCATGTGCTGCCTCATGGTCTCCTGACTTATTTTCCTTGGGGGAAACAAAGATGCTTCTTAGTAATTGGAGACTGTCATTCTACAAGGAGCCTACACCCAGATGCCACCATAGCTGAGGGGAATTTGATTTGCAGCTTAAGTAAAACAAAATCATTTACTTCTTTTGTGGCTTTGCAAAAGCAATTAGACCAGAGCAGCAGCTGCATTTAACACTGGCGTAAAGCTGAATAGAGAATGTGCATACATGTGTATGCATACATGTGCATAGCATTTTAAATCAGAGATAAATAAGCTTTTATTTTTCCCATTTTAACTTTTTCAAAGAAGCTGGCATTAGGGAAATAAGAAAATAAGAGAGGAGGGCTTTGTCAAAGAGCATATTTGTCATCGATCTCTGCTTTTTGTTCCTGTCACTTTTCATTCCAGCTATGTCAGGACTTAAGTGATCCTCCTCACAAGTTCTGTGTTTAGGGTATTTGCAATGACAGAAGCCTAATTTTACCATGTCTTGATCTTCTACTAACAATATTTGTCACAATCCAGATAAGCATTTACCTTTCATGCTAAATGGTTTTCTTGACAATCTCTGGCCTTTGCTTTGACTTTGCTCCATCTTCTCCTGAGGCTGATTTCCTTAATCTAACTAAACCAATGGAGAGATCAGGAATTGGATCTTGTTTAAGTAAAGATGATAGAAAACATTTCTATTAACACTGTGTTTGGAATATGCCCCCTCTAATTTTACTTTAATAGTTTCTCCTACCGTCTTGCATTTTCAGTTAAAAGATAGTCACTATCCTCCTAGGTGACAAATGGATGGAATTACTAATGGCAACAGCAATGGGCTAGATAGTAGTTAATTATGCTCTGGTGCATGTCATTCATTAAGGTACTGTGTCTTCAACCAGAGCCCTCAATAAAGCAATTCTCAAAGGAGCCCTTAGGAGTTCATATAGGAATAAGCAGCCTATCAGGTAGCTCCAGGTGGGCTGTAGGGCGGCAGCTTGTGGGGCGGTATTAATGAGACTGAGTAATGCAACCTGACAAGGCCTGATCAATGAGAGTCTCTAGGGGGAATGATCTGACAAATGTAGGCTCCATGACAAGCACAGTTTTCTAAACAATGTGAAGCTTTATTTAGCGGTTGATTGGTTATAAAAAAGACCTAGATCAGAAGGAGGTTGGGGATCTAATGAAGAAATTTCCCCTAGTGATTAGAAGCAATATGGATTGATGGTATTATCAATGATGGGTTTATTGTGTCTTCATATTTTCCATCTGGTGGCATGAGTGAAGTCTCTGGCTAGTGAATATTATAAAAGAATTGTCTAATGACAAATTGGGGTGACAAAATGGTATATTTAGATTGAAAAACTTTGTGGCTGCCAAATATGTCTAGACATGCCAAAAGTGAGAAGTGACTAATAGCTTCAGCTTCTAAAATATACTCCATCCTGACAGTCCTATAAGGGTTGTATCTTCAATTTCCTAGAGTCTTCTGGTAGTTTTTGCCCTGCACTTAACAAAATTAGCTTGAAAGACAACTTAGGAAGTGGTACTTTTGGCTTTTATTACATTGAAAACTAGATGCTTGACTGTGAGAGTTAAATTAGTTGTAATATATCAGATACATTTAATAATAGAAGAGGTCTTTAAGACTTTGTGGATATGATACAATTTTGTTGTGGGATATTGAGAAATATTCATAGAGAATGAAGTGAAGAGATGGTCCACAAGATTTTGATCTCAGCTTTTGATCTCTCATGAAAAACTCACACTAACCCTTAGCTAATGTACCTAAGAGAATAGTTCTTTGTCAGAACACTGTCTTGTCCCATGCATTTATGTTAAAATTTCAGCTTAACTTCTAGTCTCTTGTATTTAAGCTTTGTTTACGACTAAATTTTTCAAAGCCTAGGTTTTGAAACTCTCTCTAGTATACTTTGCCAATTTTGGTCTTACTTCTGTTCCATTATGTCTTGTTATTAACCTGTCTGCTGGTGATTTAATTCTATTTATTTTATTAATGCTGTTATTATAGGGAATGACAGAGGAGGAAAACTGTTAAAGTCCCTATCTGCTTAGAGAATGAGAAGGAAAGGGACTCGATCATTAAGAGATGGAAGCTGTGATGTTTTCTGTGCAAACATGAAGCACAAATACCTTTTTTACCCATCTGACCTCACAACCCAGCAGGCAAAAGTAGGATCCATACAACTGGAATTGGTATGCAATTTCTTTTCACTACATTCAAGTCTATCCCGTGATGGAATAACATGACCTGCTGAGAGATGTACAGCTATTTGTCTGAAACACTTTCCTAATTTATTTGAAAACCAACCAATCCCATGTTTCCATATTCAAGTTCTATTCTACTTCTATTTGGAGTATCCCATTAGTATCTGGAAGGAGTTCTTGAAATATGAACAAGATTATTATCATAACATCCTTTTGTGAAGTTCCAATTGTACAGACTTTTTCATCCATGTCAGAATATATTTGTTGTAAAATGAACACACATACACACACACACACACACACACACACACAGTTTCTAGCCTGCAATACAGAGAAGACATAAGTTGTAGAAAGTTAAGAGTTAAATTTGAGTCTGAGCTCAACATTTTTTTAAAAATGGGAGGTAAATATTTACTATGATCCTAAGGTTATATAAAAGTCATAATTCTGCATGTGTGTCTACATTTATTGAATTTTGAGTTTGGTATTTTTTGAGTTCTTGTTAGTCCTAAAGAAAAATTGTTAATGAGTTAGATAGTTGAAAATACACACATGCATACACATGTGGAGTAACTTTAATATACTATTAGTTTCCTGACTGACTTCTGGAGCTTAATATTTTGAAGATCTGAGGTTAATTATTTTATAGTCAGGGCTATGATAAGGTTGTAAAATTTCACAAACTATTAGTAATGCATACATTGAGCATATGACATAACCATGTCATACATTCCTGAGCATTTCAGTTTACAAAACAAAGGAAATCTTAATCCCCTGGTACAGATTTTGCTAGTTCTAATGTGTGCAAATATGAGGTGAGGGAACAAGGAATAATTAAAACAGTAAGTAATGCTAAGAGATTGAGACAATGCAAAATAATGAATAAAGCGAAGCAAAGTGCACATCTAGGTCATTTTGGTAATCTTTACTTTAAAACGTCATCATTGTGTCTGCAGGGAGGAAAGATATGCTATTTTTGGAAGTCTTCCCTTTCCTTTGCATTAATTTTTTCTCAGTACAGATTCTATGCCTCTGACAGCAGCATAGTGCTCATTATGTACCACAAGTCATCAAATGGAGGTTAGGAGAGTGGAAGTCTGTTCCCTGAAGCAATTTGTTTCAGCAATGCTGCTAGAGCATAGTTCAAAATTATCTTTAATATGAATGAGAAGCTGGAACCTCTTGAATAGGCAGATGGAGTTTTGTTTTCATCCCCCCAGACTATAAACTTGTCTGCTTCTTTTTTTAAAGTACATTCATCATCTTGTTTGCTATTTTGTTTAACCTTGTTCTGCCATTCTTCCCAATTACTCTGTTTAGTTTATCCATTCTGAGTTAGCTAATTGGCTTTGCTTAGACCCCCTTTTCACACATTTCTATCCCATTCCACATGTAATTCAAGTCCCATTAGCTCCCACTTCGTTTAAACCAACATAGGGCTCATGGGACTAGTTGGGCTGTTAGAAACAGGTGCAACTGGCCAGATGGCTGCCTTGCCAGGAGGGCGGAACGGGCTAAGCAGCTGCCCCACCAAATTCAGACTGTCGGGCTGAGACAGCTAAGAGGGTTAGCAAGAGGGCTAAACCTTTCATTTAATTGCTATAGTTTTTCTTTCGTTGGTGCCTCCTTAGAATCCAAATGTATATATCTTTTAGTATTAAAGCCAACTTTAAGAAACTATCACCTGGCTTTAAAAATATTGGGCATCCACCATTATTCTGTGCTGCAAAGATATCACTTGGTTTTATTTTGAAAGAGGAAGTAACATCAGCTGTAGTGGTTATTTGAATACTAACTTTCAGGTGTGAGTAGCTATTTCCATGCTGTATTGACTCTTCTGAGTATCTCACTGTTTTGAACTCAGAGAGCACCATTTGGAGCCATGGATTACTTCTGTCTACCTTTTTATTGGCCAGGGAGGCAAAATAAACAAACAAATCATGTAGACTTTGCCCACTACAAATATGGTCATCCAGTGCCAACTTACATTTGGCACAGCTGTTTTTCCAAAATATACAAAACAACTTTTCAACACTACCATCAAATTCATATTTTACTCACTTAACATTTACAAAGAGAGCTGGACCTCTATTTTACTGTTAACCACTGGCCACGTATTACTTTATATCTGATTTTCAAATGCCTCAAATGATATTGCATATTTAGGGGATGTGTTAGTCAGCTTTTTTATCACTGGGACCAAAATACCTGACAAGAACAACTTAGAGGAGGAAAGGTTTATTTCAGGCTCAGGGTTCAGAGATTTAGCCCATGGTCAGCCACTAATTGATCAGGGCCAATGGTGAGGCAGAACATCTTGGAGGGAGGCAGGGTGAAGGGGTGCTACTCTGCCTGTGACTTACGGGAAGCAGAGCAAGAGAGAAAGGGGGAAGGGGCTGCAGAGAAAATGAACCCTTCCAGGGCATGCTCCCAGTGACCCATGTACTCCTGCCGTGACCTACCTGCTACAGTCACCACCTGATTAGTCCATTAGAAATAGGATAGACTGATTAGGTTATGGCTCTTATAATCTAATCCTTTCACCTCTGTATACTCCTGCATTAACACAAGAGCTTTGGGGGGGACACCTCATATCCAAAACATAACGGGAAATATCATTTGCCTTGTAATTTCCAATTCCAGTTATTTTTTCTGTCTTCAATTCCCATTATACTGAATTTGTAGTGGTGAATGTGAAGATTGAAGTCCCTGAATGTGGAGATTTTGTTTTACCACTTAGGTTTTTGAGACATCATATTTTTCATTTCCACTTAATCTTCTGGCCCCATCTGTTCTTTTGTTATATTTCTTAGTGCATTCTGCATGGTGGTGGTTGCTCAAGACTCTCTTCCACCACCTGAAATTATCTTTATTTGATCTTCGGCAATAACCTGGATCTGTGCATCCCACAGTAACTTTTACAGTGACTCCCTATCTCTGGTTTGAGTGCAGAATGTTTATCTCAATCACGAATTTTTATTACATCTGATTTTAATGTTAGTGGATTTTAGAACTGGCACCATAGTTTTTTCAATTCTATGAGCTGAGACTATTATTCTTTTTCATTTGTTCCATATTTTCTTGCCAATCCTTCCTTACCTATTTTTTGTTGATGTTGTTGCTTTGTTTACAAAATTACTTTTTTTCTCTCAGTTCCACTGCTAAATGCACTGGTGTGAATTTTTATTAGCATACCTTGAACAATTATAATGGATTCTACCTAAAAATAATTAAAATTAAGGAAAATAGGTGCTAAGTATCATTTAATATTTACTATGTGATAGATGACACTTTAGTTGATTCAATGTATTTTGTCATTCAATGGTCATGATATCTCTGTGAAGTAGCAATTTTATAGATAAGAACACTGAGGCACAGAAGGATTATGCCAGTTTGCCCACTAACTCAAGATGGGACTTGAACCTAGGACTTCTGAATAGGAACTATTATGTTATAATTTACTTACTTTTCCTTTTTCCTTCTTTCATTAGAAAAATGTATTTTTAGACCAACAGAGGATGTATCTGGGCCTAAGATTCTAAAAACAAACAAACAAAGAAAAGCCCTGGGAATCCTAAAATACTATTGACATAACAGTATGCTCCTATCTCCCTTCTGGCTTTCTTCCTAGGCTTCTCAGCCCTTCCTTGGAATTTTGATTCATGTTCTACCTCCTAGACTCTGGTTCTACCCTTAGAAATAATTAGTCATAAGGATGAAAAATAGATAAATATTTAGAAGGAACACAATTTATGAGAGATGGTTTCCTCCAAATAAAGGGTCTTTATTAGAATATACATGACTAAAAAGGGGGTATATATATTTTTTGTCTCAGTTTCATCAATCATTGCATTAGCCAGCCCCAGTGCCACATTTATGTTGTTTATTGTAGACTAAAGTTCTAATAACACCAGGTTCATTGTGCCATTCTTTTTCAAAATGTTATCTTCCTCCCTGCATCTTGAAGGCTAAAATTCAGTGTAGGCCCATATTCAAAATGACATGAAAACTCCATATAACACTTCACCTGTAACTTTTCTTCAATGTGCACTGTCCATTAACCAGAGTATTCTTGTCATGGTCCAGCTAATTTGCTTTTGTTTGCTTTTTTCCTCTTCAGTCATGATACCTGGTAAGATCTCATCTCTACATGCTGAAACTCTGTCCATGTCCCAAGAGCTAGATCATGGCTTCTATGCTCCTCATCTCATGGCCAGAAGCTGGCTCTTCCATTTCTCAACTCTCATTGTACTTTGCACTTCTCTTCTTGCATTTGTCATGAGCTGATTTGAATTTCTGTTTTCACTTTTTGTACCCAGTGTTCATGGTTGACTGCAAAATATTATGGAGAAAGCTTGACATAGTGCTTTGTAATTTCTCATAGCTAGCTTTGTACTGCTTATAGTAGATGCTCAATGAGTATTTATTGTTAATAAATAATAAATGGCATTAATATCATCCCAGCTTTAAGAGTTTTAATGACAATGCCAAACTTGCCATCAGGATAATGGTAACAGCTATCAGTTGAGGCTCACCAGAGTGAACATTGCCACTTTGTGTGGACTCTTATTTTATAGCAAGGAAACAAAGACTCAAGGAGTCTTCTGCAAGACTAGATAGTGTCAGTGACTATAAAGTTCAGGTGTGTTTTACTTGACTCTGAAGTCACATCCTGCCAGTCTTTCTGTTTATATCCACACCATTTTTCATTAAGACTCATTGAAATGTCTCTCCAGCTAATTCTTTCTTCTGTGTTTCTTCTACTGCTTACTAATTCTATATGCTTATAAATCCATATATTGATCTTTAGCATAGTTTTACTTGTCTTCAGAATTTCCCGTACCATATGCTATTCCTTATTCTTTCTTGCCTGGATAACTTTTCTTAAAAGTTTATCCTCTCATCCTATCCTATAGTTTTTCCCCAGTCAGTTGACTACAAAATAAATTTGAGTACTTTTTCAATGATTGATTTGCCATCTCTGAAATATGATTAAGGACATGACCCATCTCATAAAGTTAGCTGTATGAAAAAGATGCTAGAAAAACACGGTGCTGCCCACAGAGTAAGCGTTTATCATATTCTGGTTATTATTTTCACTTAAATGATATTTTACTTATTTTAAAGATATTTTACACTATTAACTGACATATAATAATTGTATATATTTATAGGCTACAATATGATATTTCAATACATGTATACAATATGTAATAATTAGATCAGGGTTCTTGGTTTATCACAAGAGTTTATCATCTCTTAGTGTTAGAAATATCCAAAATCTTCTCTACCACCTATTTTGAAATATAATGTTGTGTATCACAGTTACTTTACTGTGCTATAGGCCATTAAAAGTTATTTCTCAGCTGGGCACAGTGATGCACGCCTGTAATCCCAGCGTCTTGGGAGGTGGAGGTAGGAGGATTGGGAGTTCAAAGCCAGCCTCAGTAATTTAGCAAGGTGCTAAGCAACTCAGTGAAATCCTGTCTCTAAATAAAATACAAAATAGGGCTGGGGATGTGGCTCAGTGGCCCCTGAGTTCAATCCCTAATATGCACCCACCCAAAATAAAAAATAAAATAAATGGAAGTTATTTCTCCCATCCAACTATGTCATTGTATCTGCTAACCATCCTTTCTCCATCCCAACCAACCATTCTTCTCAGCTTCAAAAACCACTACTCAACTTTTATGAGATCAACTGTTTTAGCTTGCACATATGTGTGAGAACATGCAGTATACTTTAGAACTACAGTAGCCAAGTCTAACCTATTTTAAAGTAGCAGGGAAATGAAATGTGGACATGAGATTTGTCTAAACCAATCAGAGAGTTAGGACCAACTCTAAGAATTAACCCAGACCTATTCAACTCAATACTAATCCTTCAAAAAAAATGATTACTTGACTTATCTCACCTACTTCTTTCTTTCCTATCATCACTTATTTCAACAAGATCCAATCTCTCTTTATTTATTTATTTTTTTATTTTATTTCAACAAGATCCAATCTCTCTTTTTTTCACCATTTATTCAAGGAAATTTTTTTTTGTACAAATTTAATTTTTACTGTTTCTTCTTTGGAAATCTTTCAACTCTGTAGTTATTCATGCTGCCCAATTCTCAGGTTCTGGATAATATCTTACAGCAAGAAGGATTTTCCACAAAATCCTCAGATCAAAATTTTTCTTCCCAGCTTGAGTTTCACTCATGTTTATTTCTATGGTATGTATTTATCATATGATAATATTGTACTATTTTTATCCTATAAATGTTTTTTGGTGTATGTGGCACTGATTTTAACGTTACTAAAGTGCCTGCTATTATCCATAGCTGGCTGAAGCTAAAGCAGCCTCAGCTGCCCAGACTTGCAGAGAGGCCTTCCCACCATTTTCATGGCAAGATGTGGCTTGTTATCTCACATGGTGATCCAGACTATTTTGGAGCAAGTACATTTTTTTTCTGTGCTTTTCTATGAATGTATGAGAAAGATTTTTCAATTTTTCTTTTTGCAACTATTCAAAAGTCAGTCTTTAAGTTCAGAGATGTCATCAACTCAACTGCTAAAGTTTAATTTGCTGCCTTTTAAAATTTCTGCTTCCCTAGAGATTTGTGCAATGCTGAAACATGAAATTTTTGTTTTCCAAAGTATATTTCCAAAAATGTCCAAGATAGCTGCCACATTTTCCAGAATTTTTCCTATCCTTTTTCATTGTGCTGCTCCCATATTTTCTTTTTATTTTATCTTTTCCTCAGTCAGTGGAACTATACAGACCACTGTGGAGTTTGGGTGAACTTCCAGCTTTCCTTCCTCGGTTACCTTCAGCCAATCTCTCCCTCTCTTCCTCCCTCCCTCTCCCTTTCTCTTCTCTCTCTCTCTCTCTCTCTCTCCTTCTCTCTCTCTTCCTGAAATTGAATTCAATTCAGGGATGCTTAACAACTAAGCCATACCACCAGAACTTTTTATTTTATTTTATTTTTTATTTTGAGACAAGGTCTCACTCAGATGTTTAGGGCTTTGCTAAATTGCTGAGGTCAGCTCTGAACTTGTGATCCTCCTATTCAGCAACCCCAACCCCAGACTGGGAATACAGGGATGTGCTACCACTGTCAACTATTTCAGCCAATCTCTTTAAGCATATCCTGGAAAGGTTTGCTGCTTAACCATTTTATGTTAATAGTGGTTCAGACCAGGACTCAATGTCAAGAGAAGCCTAAAGAATGTGCAACCAGAAGTCACCACTGTTATACCTCATGGTAAAATATATTCCACCTTCCATTTATAAAGCCACTGGTTTCATTTGTAAACTATTGTGGGAATTTTTTTAAAAATATTTTTTAGTTGTAGATGAATACAATATCTTTATTTTTATGTGGTGCTTAGGATTGAACCCTGTAATGCATGCATGCGAGGATAGTGCTCTACCACTGAGCTACAATCCCAGCCCTGTTGTGGAAATTTTTAAATTTATTTTCATTTTTTGCCAATACTAGTTCTTGGGGTAAGCAAATTCTTCAAGTTTTGAATAAAAGCTTGAAATATTAGCATTGCCTCTTGGTAGTGGTATAATGGATAATTTTATGATGTGTTATATGCTATATTAAACAGATATGAATGGCTTTTATTATTGAGAATGAAGCTATTTTAATTTTGATTAAAAATAAACTTTCCAGAGTTATTATCTGGTTAAAATAATATTTTATATCATAAATTTTAAATGTATCTTAATAGTTTCTCTTTGTTCTAATGTTTTTAAAGGTATCATTGGGTCCAATGTTCAATATATTAGAATTTAGTACAATTGCACATCCTTATCATTTTTATTCACAGCAGGATAAGACATGGAAAATGTGAATAGAGACTCATTTATGGCCAAACATTTTTGTGACTCTAGAGCACATCACTAATTGCCCTAGTGTCTTTATTGCCTCATAGGGAAAGTAGTCTTACACCTAGAAGGTGCTCTATGAATATTGTTTAATTCATGGCAGAGAAGCCTATCTTGAAATCAAGACTTTCAATTACTTCAAATAAAAGCAATTGAAATTGAATTTGGTACTTTAGGAGGCTACTGCTAACTCAACTCTTCATAAAAGGAACTGTGAATTACATAAACGTATCTCATTAAATCCAAACTAATGTTTCTACAATGTACATTCCATTTAGCTGGATCCCTCTTTGGTTGGACTCCCTGACAAAAGGAGATGTGTGCTATAAGGAAAGTGAGAGAGGAAGAGGGTAGTGGCCGTAACCAATTGAATGTAAATATCTCAATTCTGAAAATTTTAAGAAAGCATATAAGCTTTGCTAGAGCTCCTCCTAGAGCCTTGGAAGGAGCCTGAGCAAGCAAAGGTTTATGAGATTTCAGTCCCTTTATACTTACCATAAATCTAGCTCTAGATTCCTAAACAAATTCAATGAAGTAGCAGGATATAAAATTAACACCCCTAAATCAATTGTGTTCCTGTACACCAACAATGAATCAACTGAAGGAGAAATTAGGAAAAGTATTCCATTCCCAACAAACCTCAACAAAACAAAACAAAACAAAATAAAACAAAAAACCAAAAAACTTGGGAATCAATCTAACACAAGAGGTCAAAGATCTCTTCAATTAAAACTACAAAATACTAAAGACAGAAATTGAAGACCTTAGAAGCACAAAGACCTCCCATGTTCTTGAATAGGAGGAATTAATATTGTCAAAATGGCCATACTATCAGAAGCACTCTACAGACATGATAAAATTCCTATTAAAATTCCAAATTCCTATGATGTTTTTCATAGAAATAGAAAAAGCAGTCATGAAATTCATTTGGAAAAATAATAGGCCCAGAATAACCAAAGCAATTTTTAGTGAGAAAAGTGAAGCAGGATGTATTACAATACCAGATCTTAAATTATACTACAGAGCAAACAAGACCAGCATGGTATTGGCACCAAAACAGACATGAAGACCAATGGAACAGAAGACACAGAGACAAACCCACATATATACAGTTATCGAATACTACAGAAAGGCGCCATAAATATACATTGGAGAAAAGATAGCCTCTTCTGCAAAAGGTGCTGGGAAAACTGGAAATCCATATGAAATAGAATGAAATTGAACCCCTATCTCTCACTGTGCACAAAACTCAAAGTGGATCAAGGACCTAGGCATTAGAACAGAGACTCTGTGCCTACTAGAAGAAAATGTAAGCTCAACTCTTTATATTGTCAGCTCAGGAACTGACTTCCTCAAGCACAAGAAGTAAAATCAAGCTCAGCGGTAGAGCGCTTGCCTCGCATGCATGAGGCCCTGGGTTCGATCCTCAGCACCACATACAAAGCAATAAAATAAAGACAATGTGTCCATCTACAACTAAAAAAAAAAAAAATCTTTAAAAAAAAGAGTTACTAAATGGGATGGTATCAAACTATAAAGCTTCTTCACTACAAAGGAAATAATCATGAACATGAACAGAGATCTACAGAGTTGGAGAAAATCTTTGCCAACTGCACCTCAGTGCACTAATATCCAGGCTGTATAAAAACTCAAAAAACTTAACACCAAAAACCAAATAACCCAATCAATAAATGGGGAAAGGAATTGACCAAGAACTTCACAGAAGAAATGACATTGTCAACAAATATATATATTAATGTACAACATCTCTAGCAATTAGAGAAATGCAAATTAAAGCTACACTGAGATTTCATCTCATTCCAATCAGAATGGCAGTTATCAAGAATACAAGTAACAATAAATGTTGGCGAGGATGTGGGGAAAAGTTTCACTTATACGTTGCTGCTGGGACTGCAAATTGGTGCAGCCACTTTGGAAAGCAGCATGGACTTTCCTTAGAAAACTTGTAATGGAACTACCATTTGACCCAGTTATCCCACTCCTCGGCATATGCCCAAAGGACTTAAAATCAGCATACTATAGTGACACAGTCATATCAATGTTTATAGCAGCTCAATTTACAATAGCTAAGCTGTAGAACCAACCTAGGTGCCCTTCAATAGATAATGGATAAAGAAAATGTGGTACATATACACAACGGAATATTACTTAGCCATAAAGAAGAATGAAATGATGGCATTTAAATAGATGGCATTTAAAATTATGGCTGTTAAATAGATGGAACTGGAGGCAAATATACCAATCCCAACAAGCCAAAGGCCAAATGTTCTCTCTGATATTTGGATGGTGACTCACAATAGGCAGTGGGAGGAAGAAGTGTAGTTTTACCAGAATGGACAGTGGGAAATGAAGGGAAGGGGGGGATGGGAATGGGAAAGACAATAGAATAAATCAAATATAACTTTCCTATGTTCATGCATGAATACATGACCAGAGTAACTCCACACCATGTACAACCACAAGAATGGGAAGTTATGTTCCATGTATATATGATTTGTCAAAATATACTCTACTGTCATGTATATCTAAAAATAACAACAACTTAAAAAAAGAGAAAATAATCTATTTCTGGGACCCCAAACAGTCCCAAAGTAGTTGAACAATCTACATTTTATTTTCTGAGTCCAGACATTTCTAAAGAAACATAATTCTATTCTGAACAATATGAGGCAAACTCAGTCATATCAAGTTTATCACCTAACATCATTTGGGCAAATATTAAGTAAAGTTGGATTTTCCTAGGTTAAGCTCTCGAGAAGTTATTCTGTAGAGTCTAGACTTTGGAGGAAAATGCATTCAGACAACTCCTGTGTTCTTCTGTCCACAGGAGCCTTATTGACAGTACCATGCTACTTGCTTCCCCTCGTCATACATTGTTGTGTCCACAGTCTCCTCGGTTGGACTGACCCGCCATCAAAACCTACTGTGGATCTGGTAGCTCACCTTAGCCATTTCGGAGACTCTCTAAAGAGCTGTAGAAATGTTTCAGATGCCCATCACACCACAAAGGGTGGAGCCAGCAATAACGTACAGCCTGTACAGCCAGTCACTAAGGACTTCTCTTGGTATTTGCAACTTTGCAAGAGTTTTCTAGTTCTAAGTAAATATTCAACTAAATATTCAACTTGGTATCTGTTGTTTTGTATTTTATTTTCTAAACATCATACTCTGTAATTATATATGCTTCAAGTCCTCTAAATCTAACTGGGACTAGAAATATTGCATATCTTCCCTTGAAAGCAAGTAATAAGAAAGCAGTCATTTTTTTTCTTCTGCTTACTGCTGTATGTCAAAAGCCTGTATGACATTTGAAATATAGAAATTAATTTATATCTTTAGAATAATCAAAAGTCATTGTTTAAACTCTGCATTTCTATGCTGAAGAACTGAAATTAACAAATATTTTGTTTGTTCTTAAACTTGCCCCATCCAGTTTCCTATATTAGATTATCCCCATACATTTCATGATGCTTACATTTTAAAAAGTTGGAATGAAATTCCTTGAAAAATTTTGGTAATGTATACAGATTTTTTTTTTCTGTAGTAGTAAAGAATTCAGTTTGGAAAAAACATGCAAACAAAAGCTTTCAGAAAAGAACAAGGTGAGAAGAGGCAGAAATGAAGACAGAAAAAAGAGATACTGTAAGAGGGAAGAGGTGAGTTAGAGGAAAAGATGGCTGAACTTAATTTTCCTTTTACCTTAAGAGAGTCTCAAAGAGAATATAAAAAAATACGCTCTTGCAGTTATTCAAATAGCCAATCTATGTATTCTCAAGATAGGCATTTGAACACTATCATTCTCATCTTTAAATAATATTTACTGAGGAACAAAAGTACCCTGAGGGATAAACAGTTACAATGGCAGCCCAGCTCATTTTATGCATAGGTGAAAAGAAGCATAAGCCACAAGCCTCAAAATTGAAATGCTAAGTGAGACTGTGAGACGGGAACAACAGGGCCATAGATGTTACTTGCTCAGACTGCGAACCCAATGCAAGACTCAACAAACTATGGAGATTTAAAATTTGAGGTAAGTATTAACATAATGACTAGAAATTTTTAAGATTTAGACTAGTAATTCTGATTTGTTCAACTCTAACTTTAGATCATGCTCTGGAATATTTCTTTTGTAATAATGATGATAACAGAAACTCATACAAGTAACAAAGTTAAAGGTTTAAATTTCAAAATGAAATCTTGCATTTTAGAAAAAAATCATTATGGTAGACAGTTTCATTCTTTTCATCCCTGTCCTCCTGCACATTTTGCTGCATTTTGAAAAATCTCCTTCTCATGCTAAAGAGTTAGAAGTAAGTATTGCTTAAATGAATTATATCCCTTCTAACTGGTGGGAGCATTCTAGAATAAGAACTCCCTCTCCTCCTCAAGTCCTTTTCTCCCTTACTTATATGTAGACATGCATAAGTATCTATTTTTATATATCTATATGCTTAATAGCCTATATGAAAGTAAAGTTTTATTTAATTTTATAGTTTGTCTAAATATAAACTATCGGCGGACTTCCGGCAAGATGGCGGCTTAGAGGGACGCAGCTACCAGTCTCCCCAAACAAAAGACCAGAAACTGCGGTACAACCTTCTCCCACCCGGCTTTTGGACAGCACGGAAGGAAATTTCACTCCCACGGGTAAGCAGAGCCAGCAGCCGTAGACACAGCGCGACTCCAGCGGCTGTGGCCGAAAGCGGCCCGAGGCAACGTGGCTGCGGGA
>CM053409.1:74612145-74633499 GCA_028644305.1 Xerus rutilus | reverse complement strand
ATAAATAAATAAAAAATAAAAGAAAAAAATAAATATAAACTATCATTCTAAGGGTCTATTTTGTTCCTTTGGAAAGTTTATTTAACCCATTTAAAATAAACAAACTCCTTCAATCATTTATACAATGGCTCAAATCAACCATAATTCCACAAAAAACTAAACAAAGAAACTTTCTAAACATGAGATATTAGGAATCCATAGGTTAGCTCAATTCTGTTTCAGTAAAAATGAAGCTTTAATAAAACTGAGAAAACACAATCTGTAGCTCCAAGGTCTCAAGTATACATTAGGTAATGTCAATGAAAATCCTATATTTTGAGTTCTTTGAGAATAAGGCTGTGTAACATTTGAGACATAATTATTGAGGATAAAATTATATAAATAAGTACTAAAACTTTACTGAGCATCAACTGTATTCTCAAGATGGTATGCTAGCCAGGCGCGGTGGTGCATGCCTATAATCCCTGTACTTTGCGAGGCTGAGACAGGAGAATTGCTAGTTCAAAGCCAGCCTCAGCAATGACGAGGCACTAAGCAACTCAGTGAGACCCTGTCTCTACATAAAACACAAAATAGGTCTGGGCATGTGGCTCAGTGATTGAGTACCCCTGAGTTCGATCCTCAGTACCAAAAAAAAAAAAAAAAGTGTGCTAACTTCTTTAGACACAACTTTGTATTTAAACTGAAGAACTCTAAAACACAAGCACTATTATTGGCCCTATTTTACTGACAAGTAACCGAAGCTGAGATAGTTTAAATAGTTTGTCCAAGGACATATTCCAAATAGATTTAATATTCAGCAATTGAACCCTGGTCAATCTAATTTCAGAAGATAATTTCTTAAGTGCTAAACAAGTGTTTCCCAATTTGGGATATCCAGATGAATTCAATTATTTCAGTAGTTATGTTATTATCATAATGCATATTAGAAAAATATAGCACATTGAACCATGATTTCATAGATATGATTTTTGAGAGTAATAATAAAACATTTAATTTTAAAAAGTGAATCAACTCAAATATAAATATTAAATAATAATGCAGGCAATACCAAGATATGGCAAAATCAAGAAAGTGGTAGATATGTATTGTTTGAAGTTGTGCCTCATGGGTCTGCTCGATGAGTTGGGGTCCTGAGAGACGAAAAGGGATCCTCCGGGAGGATGAAGTGGAGTCTCACGGGATGAGGTTTTGGGGTGAAGGTCCGCGGAGTCACTCCACCCAGACTCCGGGGGTAGGTAAGACTACTCTGCCAGAGCGAGACTCAGAACCCATTTATTCCAGGAAGTACAGAAGCTTATATAGGGTCCTTGGACAGATCATGGCTTCGAGGTTACAACTAATGAGGCATGCTCTACCAGGCCTGCGGTTTATCAATAGAATGGGAAAAGAGGGAAGGGAGGGGTTGAAGGTATGGGGAGTGCTCCTACAGATATGTAGTTGTATTTGGGGAAACTTTACAATGACTTATTGTACCTCTCATGTCAGTAGTATCAGTAGTATGGTTATTTGGGTCCTATTCAAGAGTGATATTCAAGCAAATTGGTAAATTTATTTTTAAAACCCATAACACCCTAGAAATAACTTATTCATGTGTGTCCTCACAATACTCTTTGGTTACCGGTGTAGCATTCTCTGTCATTTGAAGTTCATTTCCTCTCTCCAAATTTTTCTAGCCTATATCCATTCCTTAAATGCCACACTTCCTGGGAAACTACATAAGAGATTTCCTCTAAAAGTTAAATTTTTTTGTAATGGCAACATTTATTGCCTAAACCATAGGAGTGAATAATTACAGTTATTTCAGACATTGTGTCACAGCCAGGATGGTATTCCAGGTAGGAAAGCAGTATCCGTTTGATGCTCCTTAAATCACACTCGGGTAATTATGGTGTCAAACTAGTTGTGAAAGTGATTCTCCTTTTATTACCAGTAGGAATCAAATCATTCTGAAGTCTGTTAGTTTTATCTCATGACAAAGACAAGTTTTCCACTTTACTGGTAAACAAAATTTCATGGCAGCTTTACACAATTATTTAATTTGAAGCCGTGTTAACAACCTTAAGGATTTACTTATCACCGGATGTATACCAGCCAGGATTTTTGGCCCTGAGGTATAAACTATTGTTCTAGTCTTAGATATTTTTATTGTGTGTGTGTGTGTGTGTGTGTGTGTGTGTGTGTGTGTGTTTGTAAGGAAATATAGCAGAAGACATGACCAGGGTATCTTTGTTCATTTTTTTCTGTGGCTATAATAATACTGGAGACTGGGTAACTTATAAAGGAAAGTTGTATTTTGTTTCACAAGAGCATAGGCTTCTGCTGGGCATCTGACAAGAACTTCATACAGCTTCAATTCATGACTGAAGAGAAGAGAGAGCAGGTGGCCAACTCTCCTAATTGCAGATCTATCCTCACAAAACAAGTATTAATCCATTCATGAGGGAGGATCCCTCAAAACTCCAAACACCTGTAAAATGGCCCACCACCTCTTAACACTGCTCCCTTGCAGACAAAGCCTCAACATGAGTTTTGGTGAGGACAATCTATATTCAAACCATATCATGGGGCTAGGGGAACAACACATGAACAGAGGATTATGTTGCAGCATGTTAAGCTCCCTGAGATACACCAGAATTGTTTTAGCAAAGGGAAGGGGCATTATCTTCCCTGAGCCAGGGAGGCCTAGGGAAGGCTTCTTGGAGAAGACAAGTCTGGGCTAAGTCTTCAAGGAAAAGTAAGATCTAGCTAGATAAACAAGAAAATAGCATTTAGGGCGGAAGGAACAGTATGACAAAGACATGGAAATTAAGAAAGCTTGTCACTCTTAGGTAGGAACAGAGTTTAGTACGGTAAAAATGCTCTTGAGTTGGAATTTCAGCTTTTCTCTTTCCTTGATGTGATGTAATGCTGATCTCCTTACAGACTGCAGCCCCAGAGTACACAGAGGCACTCCTAACACAGAAGCTAATGTTCATTAATATAAAACTGATGAAATAAACTAACATTTAGTTAACGTTCCCCTCAGAAAGATGCTTATTTTAAATGCAATGGATAAAATATGAGGTAAAAATCCATGTTTATTTATTCATTTGTATAAGAAATATTTATTAAAGACCTACTGTATTTTAGGAATTATGCTTGTTCAGAGTGCAGGGAGCAAGTTTGCCTGTGCATCTGAACATACTGATATTATAACAGAATCGTCTGTCCTGACTCTGAAACACAAGAAGCAAGCAGAAAAAAACTTGCTCAATGGAGTCCTAGCTTTTGTATAGGAATGGGCTACCTTGGTTGCTGAGAAGGTTAATCCTTATGGTGAAAGTGAACACACATCATTCTTAATAATACTATTTTGAAAAATCACATAGTAGCTTTAACTTTTTAATCATTAAAATGAACTTTTATGACAGTAATTTTTTTCCTAAAGGAATATGATGTAATGATAAAACAAAACAAAACAAAACAAAAAAAGAAGGTGTACCCTGAATCTTCTACCTTTTCCAACAGCCATTTTTCTGGTAATAAAACTGCATTGTGTCTGATCAGACAGATGCCTGTGGATAAGCGCTTATAACTATGCCCCAAGGCCTTCTCTCTGCAGTGATACAGGTCAATCTGAGGGTTAAACATCTGGTTTGAGGAAGTCATCAAAAGCACTAGTTGGTCTTGTGATTTATCGATTCAGATACTGTCTTTTCCTTTGTATTAATTGCATGTCAGTTTATTATTAGGTATTCATGAGAAGAGAATAGAGCAACACTATAAACCACAAGATAGCCAGAGTCTATCATCAATAAATATCTTGATATGCATCTCTAAACATATCTCTTTGCACAATAAAAAATAGCCTCAATGGCAGTGATTACTTAAAAATTTGCAATAGGCCCTTAATATTATTGGATATTTTTTTAGCTAATGTTCAAACTTAAAATTGTCTCAAATATGTTATTTTTCTTAACCATTTGTTTGAATCAGGATTAAAATAAGATTACATACTACAGTAGGTAGTTATGGTTTTTGCGTCTTCTTTTAATCTATACAGATCTCCTTCAATTTTTCTTTTTCACTTTAATTTAAATGTTGGGGGGAAAGAAGAGTTAACTGCTGATTACATCTCTGTAGGCTCATTTGACATGTTCATCAGTCATCTTTATTTCCACTAATGTTTGGATCTAAGAATTTACTCCAAATTAAGTTTCTCTTTCATTTATTTTTTGACAAGATTACTTTATAGGCCATATGTTATATCAAAAGACATGAAGTCTAATCATTTCTTTTTCCTTTTATTGTGATTTTAGCATCTATAAGATGATCAATGCCTGCCTCCATTTTAAATCGCCTTTAGATATCAATCCATATTTTATTAAATATAGGAAAAACTCAATTTATACTGTATCTCTTCGTTCAGAAAGAAAGATACAGATAGAAAAAGAAGAGAATGAGGGAGAGAGAAAAATAAAGAGATTAAAAGAATATACACTCTAAAAGTTCTGTAACTTACCTATACTGTCTGAAAATTTATTTCATTGATGTTATAGAAGCCATAATAAATATAGGCCATAATCTTGATGTAAATGCTAAAGTGTATGTATATTTATGTAATGTCAATTTTCATAGAACACTTTGAAGACTATTTTACTAGCTTGTATATTTTTTTCTATTTACATCTGTTTACCATGATTGAATACAGGGAAACATGGAAATATTCCATTATCATGGTCACACAGGACACCAGTAGTAGAAAGAGAATGTAGCTGAATTACATGTTTTGGCATCATTTTATGCAAATGTGGTAAAATCTTTGTTTAAGAAAAGAAGCAAAAGTAGAGATACGAGGAAGGGAGGATTCTAATTGTGTGAATGGTGTTTTAAAAGCTCCAAAGAATAGGCAGAATTTAATATGGACCTGAAGAGTGACTTCCATGTTGAAAGGGAGATTGGAAGGCATTTCATGTGGAAGACTACACAGTGGAAATGAACAGTGGCCCTAGTTTGGATATAGTATGGTAGACTAGAGCTGTCTGAAGTGATTGACAGTGTGGACAGAAGCTTTATCTTAATGATTAAGTAAATGTATTATCTTTGGGTATAGATGTTCTAGAGTGAATTTTAACCCAGACTATAAATAGTGGTGTGACTACAGTAGTTTGAGTCCTCTGAGAAGCACAGACCAAGATAGAATTAGAAGTTCAAGACATTGGCTATAGAACATGGTATGAGGGAAACTTAAGAGGAAACAAGAAATTTTGGGGAAAGCTTTTGACAATGATCTAAATCTTACCTCTATAAAGTAGAAAGAGACAGAAGGAAAGAGGTTCTTAGATACAGTATAGCTCAAGAAAGTTTCCACAGAGTTGATAGGCAGCCTCTGAACCAAGTTATTCATCAGGGGAGTTCTATGTCACCCAAGAATGGTTTTTCATTAGTCCCCCTACTGCATTCTATTATTGGCTGGGGATCACTGTGGGAGTTTTGATTTTGGTGCACACATGCTGATGGATATCAGAACCCAGGAGCTGAGACATCATCCATTACGGTCACCACTAGGAAAACCACAATTTGTGGTTCCCAGAGTGGCCTTGAACAATGGACTTTCTGAGTTGCACTTTCATCATCTACCAAGGAAATATACAAATATTTATGTTATAAGGTTGTTGACAATTAAGTGAGCACATATTTACAAAGCAGATGAAAATTATAGTAACACAGTTGTGGTTTCTGACATGATGTTGGTGATTTTGATAATGAAATAAATGAAAAGAGAACAATTTTGTTTAGTTGGCTTAGAGATCATGAAATGCATAGTCTCTTGGCAAGAAGGTACTATTTCTCATAGTTTAAAGGTTAAGCAGGTAAGTAAGTAAAGGTTATTTATATGCACATGTCTTGTTCAGAGAAGATTAGATAAACGCACCCCATCAGAAAATTGTCATATCTAATAAGGCAATATAGTAGGAAGTAACCAAATCCAAACTCATATGTTCACTCTAATCAAGGAAACAAAGGGAGAGATAAATGAAATAACTAGGAAGCATTAATCAGAAGTCAAGACGTAGAGTAATGCAATTTATAAGGCTAAAGGAATGAAGCAGCAAACTTTATAACAAGGTTTTAAGTTGATGTCCCAGGAATGGTGATCAGGGGTTAAAGATGCTTAGAAAGATGCAAAAGTTTAACTTTAGATATTTTCAATCTTATGTTTTAGATTTATGAAATTGTGACATTAGCAGTTTAATCCTATCTTAAAAGGAAAAGCACCAGCTCAATGATAAATTAGATAAGAAGTAAAGAATTTAGGGACCTAATTAAATAAGGAATTAATTTGTGGTTAAGAAAATTAATCCAGTCAGCAGGAAAACAAAGTTAGAAGACAGCAAAGCAAAATAGGTGAGGGTTCTATATTTTCCAGAATTTAGCTGGTAGGTAGAGGCATGTCATTGAAAGTTAGCAAAAGAGCACAGAAACAGAAAGTACAAGAGAAAAAATAGTGAATTTGGAAATAGGAAGCAAATGATGGACAGTGGAAGAGAAATACTTCTTTTTTCAAAAATTTATTTATCCTGTTGACAGTAGAATGCATCTTGATTTATTGTACACAAATGCAGCCAACTTTTTATTTCTCTGGTTGTACACAATGTAGCATCACACCATATGTGCAGTCACACATGTACCTAGAGTAATGATATCCATCTCATTCCACCATTTTTCCTGCTTCCATGCCCCTTCCCCTCCCTCCTCTGCCCAATCAAAGTTCCTTCATCCTCCCCATTATGGATCAGCATCCACTTATCAGAGAGACCATTCAGCCTTTGTGTTTTGGGGATTGGCTTATTTTGCTTAGCATGATATTCTCCAACTCCATCCATTTTCCTGCAAATGCCATGATTTTATTCTCTTTTAATGCTGAGTAATATTCCATTATATATACATACTGCAGTTTTTTTATCCATTCATCTACTGAAAGGCATATAGGTTGCTTCCACAGTTTAGCAACTGTGAATTGTGCTGCTATAGATATTGAAGTGGATGTGTCACCGTAGTATGCTGTTTTAAAGACCGGTATTAGCCCGGTCAAATGGTGGTTTCATTCCAAGTTTTCTAAGGCATCTCCATACTGCTTTCCAGATTGGTTGCACCAATTTGCAGTCTCGCCAGCAATGCATGAGTGTGCCTTTTCCCCCACATCCTCGCCAACACATATCGTTGCTTGTATTATTGATAACTGCCACTGTGACTGGAATGAGATAAAATCTTAGAGTAATTTTGATTTGCATTTCTCTAATTACAAGAAAGATTAAACATTTTTCATATATTTGTTCATTGTATATTGGAAGAGAAATATTTCAAGAAAAAAGACTTGGGCATTGGTATCCCAATTGAGAGAAAATTAATTTGTCATTAAAAGTTATTTAATGATCTTGGAGAGAAAGAATTCTGAGTATATAAAATAAGACAGCTCTGTGGAAAGAAAGGCCCTAGGGATATAAATATTTTCTAAGATTTTTGAAAGAAAATTGTAAAAAGTGACACAATAGCAAGCAGTTTGAACATAGTAATATCTGGAGAAAGCTGTTTTCTTTTCTTGGGGTTAGAGGTTGGTTGTTGTCCACCCCTAACTGTAGTTTCAGGCAGAAGGGAAGATTCTTGGAAGTAAAAAAAGAAAGAAAAGAAAAGGAAAGGAAAGGAAAGAAAGGTAACTATGTACAAATTTAAAGAACTTATTTGACAAACCAAAGCCTAGACAAGACAAAACAATGAATAGGATTAGAGCATAAGCAGATGATTAGCCCCGATTAAAAAAAAATTATTCTTTGTCAGAGACAGTACAATGGAAATGAGCCAGAGAAATGGGATAGTTTTAGAAAGAAGATGGAAGATGAATATTTCATGTAGGAAACCTTAAGTTTCTCAGTAAATTGGGAAGCAGTATCATCATCCTTCTTCCAACTAGTAACAGTTTGCTTAACAGTAAATTTTACTGTTACTCATATTATATTGATCACATTTAACCTACTGATGCCTTTTAAAATGCCTCGAAGATTATCCACTCATTCTTGAAAGTGTTAATGAAATTATTCCTTTTAAATATAATTTAGGCTTATATTTTATTGAATTAATTTATTTAGATTGGGTCTGACTAGTTAGGTATCATAATAATTACCCTAAAAGCTTGAATAAAAGAACACAATTAATAAATTATTTACTCTTGCATTCCAGATATAAAAGAAAAGAATCACTTTAATCCATTAATGTGGACATACTAGCTTGGCTTGTCAAATGAAGAAAAAGCAACAAACTAAAATGTTCACCTAATACTCTTTCTCTAGACAGAATATTCTGGAAACATGATCAAGTAATTCACATTCACAAATTTTAGAATAAGAGCACATAGTGATAGTATTATTCTTTTTTATGTTTAAATTAAGTCTTATTCTGAATTAAAATAATAAGTTTAAGCAATTCATAAATATACCATTTTAATGCTCCTCCTGCATTAGAGAATTCTATTATTCATTAAATCATTTTATTTTCCCTAACAGAGACACATATTAAGAACAGCTGTCCATAAACTTGTACATTGATCATGGCCCTCTTAGAGTATTCTCCCAGGAAAATTCAGCAGCAGCTGCAAGATAGAGATATACTCAGACAAAGATGTTTATATAGACTTCAATATGACTGTGACCTTTTCAACTACAACCAACCATGCCAGTCTTCATTAGAGTTGAGATCCAACCAAGACAATGTTCAGGTAATGGAAGAAATACACACAGCTTGAGAAGATTCCCTTCTGTTTGTTTATAGTCATAATTTGCAAAATGATATAGTACAATTTCTTGAACCAAAGAATCAGGACTACTGAGTGCCCTATAGTGCTAGTAAATTATCAGTAATCATTTGAGAAATTGGAGGCTTTCTTGAACTTCGTATGTATGCCCAAAGCAATAAGTGTCACTGCTTTATAATAGTTTGGGCGGCAGCGGGGGGGTTGGGGGCCTGAACAACAATATGTGGAATGGAGCCCAAGCAATTTCTTTTTATTTCTTCAAACTGATTAGAGAAATGATGCCTGATAATCCACAACTACTGATTCGCATGCAAGTAGTCAGATCTAGAACTCAGGGGAAAACAGGTGCACGTCCTGAGGAGGTCAATGTTGGGAACTCTCTTTTGCTGGAATTTATATTAATATTGGAATAGACTGATGATCTTGATATTTTTGCTGTTTTGACAGCTGTTATCAATAATCCCGCAAACCTCTGCCACTATTGTCAAAGCATCTCCCCTTCATTTTTATGAGAAATGTCTGACAAAAGACAAACAGGTAGTCATCTAATTATAATGGGCATAAGAGTCATAATAAAGTTGGATTCTGAATCATCCCTTTGCTATACCCTAAAGCTTCTTGGCAGAGAGAGAAAGATGTTTCATCTCATTTCTTTTTGTTTCTTTGCAGCACTCTCAGAAATTCCCACAAGAAATGAAAATGAGTCAACAGCAGCATCTCATGGTCAACAGTGTCTCACTGAAGAGAAAAGTTAATCTTTATAGAGTACATTAGCAGCAGCCAGGCATCTATCCTCACTTTGTCTGCTTCTGACAGCTGGTATCATAGGAACTTTCAATCTTTGCCTAGGCCCTTCTTCTATGAAGCTAAAAACCTAAAGGCTCATGGACATCAAAGAAACTGAAGCCAAAACATAGTCTTTTGTATTTAGGGTATTATATGCTCTTCCTTCTTAAAGAGAAAATGCACCTGCAAAACTTCATAACTTATTTTAGAAAAGATGCAGGTGTCCTGCTTAAAGGATAGCCATTTGGAATACATCTGGACTCAATTTCACACATATGTACAACAAGTATATTTTACACACACACACACACACACACACACACACACAAACACACACAACTACCAAATATCTCAGTGTAGCTAACCCTCTACCATTGATTTTATTTGTTCTTTTCAGATTCAGTAACAAAAAACTGGTTGGCACCCCTATGCAATAATTTTTTATTCTACAGTACTCTAGGGAGTAAGTTTATGAAGTTGCCTTCAAATTCTGTTCATTCTTGCTAGTATGTTGAAAAAGACGAAGGAGAGAAAACCACAGTGGGCCCCATACATTCCCACTTTCTGGTTCAAACAACTGGTTTCAAGGAGGCTTTAAGAAAACCTTGGGCTATTTTTAATTTCTTTTATTTGTAGTTATGTTTTTGGCCTTTGTATGTTTTTATTAAGTGCAATATCTGCTTTGCCTGGCTCCTAGAAGCAGAAGCCAGACCATAACAGAGTGAGTGTTGAGAAATACTGCTAACAAGATCAAGATATATACACAAGTATGTGCTGCCATCAGCCTTCTTCACCACCAAAATGATTTAGAAAAAAGAAGCAGAGTGGCATGCTTAAAACAACTACAATTTCATAGCCACCGATTCCATCATTATTGTCCCTTTCAGTTCTGTCTTCTCTGTTTTGTTTTTCCCATCCTGCCATTGTATAATGCTTCCTCTTGTTCTAACTTTACACCAAACTCTTTTCCTTCTCATGGTTGCTTGCTTTTGTTTTTTGTTTGTGTGTTTCCCCCACATCTTCTCAATCACATTCTTCATCATTTCCTTTAGGTGTACTGTTATATCTTTGATTATATTATTCTTTCTTCTTTTCTTCTTATTCTGCCCTTTCAGCCTAATAAAGTATTTCTTTTGTTTTGTTTTGCAGAGGAGAAAACTTATTTGTCTTCAGCTGCATGGAAAGGAGGGGCTAGGAGAAGAAGAAAGAAAGAGAGATACATGTATGTTTCTCTTGAGGTATTGAGATTCCAACCCATAAGGTCTGAGCCAATTATATTTGGATCTTGCATTGAAAGATGCAACATGTTCATTGTCAGTTCAACCTTCATGTGTTGGAAATTCCATGATGTACACACATTTTCTCAGTTATTGATTCTAGGTGATATCATAAAGTGATTTTGCATTCCAAATTACAATCCCAAATTAACTGACTTTAAAGTTCGGAGAATATCCAGTCATCTGAGCTACTCATATGAGTCCTTAGGTCTGTGTTTAGAGGTCAGAGATACAGGAAGTCAGAGAATAAAAGTTAGAAAGGTGCGTTGCTCCTCTCCAGGGAGAAAGCAAATACTAACAGGCAACTGGGGATGGCTTCCAGGAGCCAAGAATGGTCCTTAGTTCACATTTAGTAAGAAAATGAGAACAGTCCTCTGACTACAAGGAATTGAATTCTGTCAACAACTTGAATGACCTTGGAAGAGGACACTGATTCTCAGGTCAGAGTGACAGTGTGACTGACCCTTGGTCACAGATACAATCGCAGCTCTGTGAAACACTGAACAGTGAACCTAGCTGCACCATGATCATAATTCTGACTTACAGACACTGTGTAACATGATCAATTTTCAGTGTTTAAATCTACTGATTTTGTGGCCATTAGTGGTACACTAATAGAAAACTAAAAAATTCTTCCAGCCTAGATTACAATAAAACAAGAGTTCATCACATATATTTGTTTTTGCTTAGTCAGGCCTTTATCACCAAAATTGCTTTTAATAAAAAAAAATTATTATTCCAGAAAGAAACAGAAAATGTTTAAAGAGACTTATTCAACAGCTTCATAATATTTATATTTATAGATATGCTTAATGTAGATGCTGGAAATAATTTATTATAAATCTCTTAAATATGAAATTTAGGATAAAAAAACTGTAATGAGCAAATTATTGTTATATAATACCACAAATGTCCATTGGCTTTTAACTCTTGGATGCTCAATAATAGCACTAGAATCATTTATGTTTTTAAATTATTATTTCTAAGTGCTTTGATAAGGAGTTTCAAAATAATTTGAAAAGAAGAAAAGTTTGAATCACCAGAACTGCTTCCCCTTCTTCCCTATCTTCATTCCTATTGGGGTAAATACAGGTCCCATATTTGATTACAAGAAACAGAATAATGAAACTTGATGAATCTTTCATTCTTTGAAAGATTTTTTCCAGTGCAGAGTCTGCTGTTAATGATTGCCTTCTCATTGTATGATGTAGAGGGCACCCAATATCCACTTCTCCCTTTCTTCTTCCTGGTGGAAGCTTCATTAGTCTAGAGATTCACAATACATCAGTCTTCAAGAGGAATTTTGATTAGTTTAAGCTACTTAGCTGCTGGCATTCCCTAGTCTAGAGGTGAACATGTGAATTAAGTTTTTCCCAATCAGATAAAAGAGAAGGAATATTTTCTATGTTAAGAGAAGAATGTTCCTTTCTCCTTTCCTGCTAGCAGTAAATGAGAATTAATGTCCCTCTGATGACCACCAACAGCCTTCCTGAAACCACAGAATAACCAGCCTTAGGAGTAGCTGGTACCAAAAACAGCAGAGGAGAAAGGGTCTGGATCCCTGATTATATTGGGCCTCTCATTACTATACACCAGGAGTCCACCTTCTGGTCTTCCATTTATATTAGATAATGCATTTCGTTATTGGGTAAGCCACTTTGAGTTGGGAATTTTCTATTATCTGAAGCTCAAATACCATAACAGATAACATGTGGGATCAACACTCACTGTCATTATGCTGTTTAAACTTCAACTGAGCTTTATTCTCAAATGTAAAGCATTTCAAAGACCTGTAGAATTTCATCTCTAGTTTCCCAGGCAACTATCACATGTCACTCATGGATGTTTTGAGACACACAGGTAATATTCCTTCTCATCACCTCAATTTTAAACCCAGAGAAAGACAAATGAAATGGGTGCCAATAAATCCTCAAGGCTGCAGAGGTAAAAGGAAAAGAATGAAAATCCAGGAGGCAAAGGCAAGTAAACAATCTGCTCTGCTATCTAATCTTCCCTTTTCCACTCTTTGTTTTCATTTCTCTCTTTTAATGCTGCTGTGAGAGATTCAAAATTAGATATAAATTATTTGGAGGTTAAAGCCTTCTTTCTGCATTGGTTTCCTGGATACACTTGACCCTCTCATACAGGACAGCCTGTTCTTGCAGAGCAAAGATTCAACAATTCCAAATGCCTCATCTAAGATCCTTTGTTCTATTTTTCCTCACATCAGAGGAATAAAATTCAATCTTGATCCTAAATAGATACAATAGAGTCTAATATAAATCATTTAAATGCTAATACTTTTACTCCCCAAACATTTCTTCAATAGAACCAAATTATACACTAAATGATGGAAATAAAATCGAAAGATTAATTTTTGTCATTACAGTAATGCTTTTTTTCATCACAGAAAATAAATTGGAAATAATTTCAAGCCACAGCTTGTAGCTTTGTTCATGGTTGCTTTGGATATTATCAAATGAGACTTTCATGTATGTCACAGAAAAAAAAATCTAAGAAGATTTCTACATACCCAAGAACTACTCAACTAGAAACCCAGTGAGTGAGAGTCTTTATTCTTTGCCTGTCCTGTTCATTGGCTCCATACTGGCTTCCTGGCTTCCATTCATGCCCTGCTATTGTTTATTGTCCACACAGTACCTAGCACAATGTCATTAAAAGGAAATGAAACATATCATTTCAATCAAAAATCTTCAACAACTTTTCACCTCATCCACACCGTTATGGCCATGAAAACTCTACCTACTATGACCTCTTGATAACCTGTTGGACTTTTTCCTGTACTTCTTTCTCATAGTCCATACTATCTACTGTGGCCTTCTGGACATTGAAAAGGCCAAGTATCTTCCACTTAGGGCTTGTACTTGCACCTTTCTTGCATGTGAAGTTCTTTTGAGAGACTTTTGCTAGGCTCAACCACTCAGTCACTCCTGCTGTAATGTCCTTTATCTGAGTGTTGCTCCCTGTCCAGTTTATATAAGACAGCACCATTTTTATCCCCTTGCCATATTTTCTTAGCTATTTTTTTCCACAGTATTTGCCATTACTTGATACGTTACTGGTTGTTTTTGTCTATTATCTCTAACTAGAATGTGAGTTCCATGAGATCAAGAACATCTTCTGTATCTCTATGTTCTAGCACCTAGGACAGTGCCTGATAATTGGTAGTAATGAAGTAACTGCTTCTTAACATTAATGAACTTCTGTTTAAGTAAACATTGACAAGACTATGCACAACACATCACAATAGAACTCATTCATAAAAGCCATTTTTCATTTAATTTTGTATAATAAGATAATTTCTCATTCATTTGTTTTGAAGAGAACTGCCATTTCTTTTTACAAGAAAGATACATATTCATTATTATGGAGAAACGTGTGTATGTGCACTCAAGTGGCTATGCAAAAGAAGAAAAACAAAATGAAGCTTCAATCCCAAATTCCATCCATCCAAAGACAACGCTTGTTACCAATTATATCAAAAGAAGCTATTTTTATCATCTGGAAAATAGTTCAAGTTAATATTTTACTTTATGTACAATTTCATCTTTTGCTGAGAAATAGACTGAAAAAAAAACCCCTGAGGAATGACTGACTCCTGTGAACACAAACTTAGCCTCTATCATGGGCAAGGAAGCACACTAATTTCAAGTTGTCTCAACTGAGAGCAAACTGAAGTTTCCTCATATTAGAACCATTATCAGCTTCAGTGCTTTTCTGAGAATGAGTCTTTAGTAAAACAAGGAAGAGATAGAAAAGCAAACACAAGACATACCAAAAAAAATTACCAGGTCAACTTTCTTCAGCATTTTCACTAAGTACAGACATAACTGGGCAAAACAGTACTTATCCCCATCCCATGCCTCCATATTGTCCCTTTTGTAGAAAACTGAAGACTTTATTCTTTCTTCAAAATATTGTGATATATGAATCACTTGTAATTTGATATGTTAAGAGATAAAAAATTAAAATGTTCACTACTTTTGGCACTGTGGTCACAACTTTCAACTTTGATATATTGACTACAATGCAATTATTAGAATGTTTCCTTCCAATGTACAGCTGGCATTTCCATAATACCAATTTGTAGCTAAATTTGCTGTTTTGAATTCATCTAATAAAATAAGAAAGTTCACTCTTTGAAAGGAATTAATCTTCATTCATTTATCTAGAAAAGTAAGGTTAAGTTGTGTATTATTGAGTTCTCCATGTTATAATGCTTTCAGATATTTGTTTCATTTGAATTTCTAGAAAAGTTTATAATGTATGTTGTTAGGAGAAAAATTGTTGGCACCCCATTATGTTTTTTCATACATATGCATGTATATATAGAAAGATATGAATACAGATATATAGATATGTTTATACACCTGCTATGGCAATACTTACTGAAATATTACTGAAAAAATGGAGAAGATATGGCATGTTGACATGCCAAAATCAGGCTCAAGAAAATACATTTCCCATACTTGGGATAAGGTGCTTAAACTGAATTAGTCCAAGTTGAATACTGAAATATTTGATATGGTTATGTGGTACCACTGGTTGGGGTGAAGAGACAGATGTGTTCATGTGTATTAAAAATTTCCTAGGGTTCACCTAGGAGTGTTTATCAAGGTGAAGATTCCATAGCCCCGCATGCACTGACTCATAATCTGTCCAATTAGAGCCCAGACATGTACTTGAATGTCAAGAACTGAAACCAACAGAAAAAGTATGAAGGAAATTTCCCAAACTCTCCCCCTCTCCCCTTCCTATTCCTTTATCAGTCTGAACTTAAACCTTCTGGTGCCTCTTCTAACCTCTGGTTCACAGAGCTGAAATTGTTGTTCAGCTTGATATAACGATGATAACTATAATCACACAAATTGCATATTCCACTCAGCATGGTGTGGCACAGAGAATTGATGGCCTCACACAGGCAGTCATGTATCAAAGCTGCAGGACTTGTGTAGAATTCAGGAACTGCCGGGACTCTCCTTCAGTTTATGTTCCCTGTAACCTTGCCGTCTCTCTCAGCTGCTGTACCAGAGAGCAGGTAATCCATCAAAAGAGAAACATCATAAACTACCCTTCTGCCCTCCAAAGTACCTTTTTTCTTTTCTTTTCTTTTCTTTCCCCCATCTTCTGATTTCACATCAAAGTTGGAAGGAATTTTGAGAGTGTGGAATGTTTGGGCTCTCAGAATCCTGACCCTTATGTTCTGATCCTCAGCCTGTCCCCACTAAGTTCTTCTGATTACAGAAATGTCTCTTCTCAAAAAAGTGAACTATTCCAGAGAAAGAAGAGCAAATTACAAAGAAACTATATTGCAGATCAGGGTAATTTCCATCAGATTTAAGAGGTCTGGCTAAACTTACAGTGCCTGACAAAACCTGTACCTTTCTCTGAATATGCCTGCACACTTGTAGTCTGCATGTGTGTGTTTATTCTCCTTACACTTTTGAGGGAGAAACAATAATAACTATAAAAAGAGCACAGGAAAAAAAATGGAGGAAAAATTTCTATCATAGATCTATGAAAATCCATTCAACATCTCGTGTTCTTTGTAATACAGGAGCAAGCAAGAATTTTATTATTTATGTAGCTATTTTTGTTGCCTCACAGTGGCTCTTAGAGCAGGACTAGCCACTGCCAGGGAGATAGGGTTTTTTTGGTACAGTTTCTCAAAATGATTAAAAGACCCTTCTAAGTTTATTAGGATATAAAGCTCCGCTGTTTTATCAAATCTGTTTCCATTTTTATGCTTTCTGAATCTGCTAAAGGACTATCATGTTTTCCTGGCTCTTTTAAAATCCATATCTCTTCACTTTTCATTTGGCATGCAACAATCAAAATAGACATTGAACACACACACACACTTAATACACCTTCATTCTGGTATTTGTAGATGGAAGTCTCTTCTTATATGTAATATGTTCTTACATGTATATTCTCAAAATGGGTGACATTATAATTCCAGTGTTAGGCAAAAAGGTCAAGGACACTATTTTACTGAAAAGCAATGTGAATCAATGAAAAATGTAATGTTATGAAAATAAATGCATTAACCAACCTTATTGAAAGAGAAATATCTACTTTTTTTGTTTTTATGGTACCTGGGGTTGAACTCAGGGGCACTCGACCACTGAGACACACCCTCAGCCCTATTTTGTATTTTATGTAGAGACAGGGTCTCACTGAGTGCCTTAGCGTCTCGCTGTTGCTGAGGCTGGCTTTGAACTCTTGATCCTCCAGTCTCAGCCTCCCTGAGTGCTAGGATTACAGCCATGCGCCACTGAGCCTGGCAGAAATATCTAAGTTCACAGGTGTTAATTCCATACCATATGTAAATTACAGTGTGTGAGGTATACATACTATTTCAAATGCAAGCCCATCTATACTTACCACTAATAGAAAGTAATCATCAGTAGTTAAGTGCCCATAGCCAACAGCAACTCTTTCTTTTCTTATCTAAAGGTAGCTACTATTTTCAATTTTATGCTTATCATCTCATTTTTTGATGGTTTTACCATCCATATGTACATCACTAAACAACATAGTGTTTATAGCTTTTTGTGTTTATTAATTTTTATATAAAAGAACTCCCATTTATTTCACCATTTACTTATTTCATTTCATTTAATTGATAGAGAAAACTTTATTTTCACTGAGACTACTATTGTATTTATGAATATCACACTCTATTTATTCAGTTTTGAGTTTAATGGTTATTTGAAGTCCTTCCAGGTTTTTGTTTGGTTCGGTTGTTTGCTATTGAAAAATTAGTGTTTTCATAAGACATTGTTCCATGTGAAACAAAAGTCTAGGTTATTGTTCACTGTTAAATCCACACAAAGGAATTAACTGTGCTATATTAGATGCATTGTTAATTCTACTTGGGAGGTAGGCCAGAGTCTCTTCGGTTTGCTCATGATTTGGGGGAATTGTCATGGGGTTTTGTGAGGCAGGTCCCATTTGTTTTCTCTCCCTGCCCCCATTTCTACAGTTTCCTTCTCATTCTCCAACACTACAGCCAACATATTAAAAAACAAAAATCATTTCAGATGAGAAATGAAAATATGACCTGGCAATCACAAAGAAAACACTAAAGAATTATTTCTGTAATTTTTGTCTGATGCTTATTATTTTACACTGAAGCTATAGCTTATGTGCTTTTCCTTGAAATATTTGTGAAATTTGTTGGGGAATTTCTGCCTAGAAAACTTCTGTCGGTGTTTCTTAGCACCGAGTGTCCATTTCTGATTTATTTAACATCAGCTCCTTCCTTAGATGTCTGCTGCATCTCCATGTGGCTCATCTACTTTCCCCCCTTTGGCTACTGAGCTTTACGGACCGTTTCAGGAGTTTTATTACTACGGCAAGGATGGAACATATTGCTTTATCAGTCAGCCTCTCAGTCAGACAATGCTATTACTTGTCTGGTCTCTGCACTACTGAATCTCACAGATGAAGCAGTAATAGGATGCTATTCTGCAACTATATTTCACCAGGAAGGAATGGGAAATGGGAGAAGTCCTCACACCTGGCTATTCCACAAATAGTTTTCCTTACCTTGAATAGAATGGTTTATACAAAGCTCTGGAATTTGACTCCTGGTTAATAATGCTGCCTTCTCCACTTTTTAGTTGTGCATTCTTATCAAAATGGTTGACTTAATAACACTTCAATTTATTTATCTGTAATGTGGGATATGAAACAAACTATGGTATCAGTTTTGCTCTTTCTGTGTAGTACATCACATAAAATCTCATGAGCATAAAACAATAATCACTTACTATTTCCCATTATGCTTGTTGTAGGTTATCTAGTCTGTCTGATGACCTGGGACAAGCTTTACTGACTTTAGTTTGAGTTATTCAGGATATACACTCAGGAATTTCCAAATACTGTAAAAATGATACATCATTATAATAGAGTAGCTGAGATGTGGCAGGTCTGGGATAGCTTTGATTTGGTTATTCAGTTCTGCTGTTCATGGTCTCTCAGAATAGCCTGGGTCAGTCCTCATGCCACTTGTCAGTACTCTTAAAATGTGAAGCCTAGCCCCAGAATTGTCACAGTGTTATTTCTGACAAAGCAATTAATGAGACTAACCCCAAGTCAAAGTGGGTGGAGACTATAGAGTTATAGCACAGAAAGTACAGGAGAGAGGCTATTACTTGGGGTCATCAGTGCAGTAATTCTATATTATTTCCTTTCTAAACATTGTTTTAGGAATGTGTTTACCTAAACTTCTTATGATGTCAGATACATAATGGAGTGGCTGAGAAACCATATCAATATCTAAGACAGGAGTATTTTCTGATTACCCAAAAGATGTTTGTCAAGTAGAAGGGCAACGGATGCTTTTCTCTCTTACTGGCATTTAAGAAAACATTTCCCAAAGTAATTATCACTGTAAGAAATGAAGGCTATGTTCCCATGGTTCTCTAAATTGGAAGTTAGCAAGCATTTTCTGTAAAAAGGCAAGTGGTAAATAGTTTAGAATCTGAGGGCCACATATGTGTCTGTCACAGCTTTCAACTGCTATTGAGAAAGCAACCATAGATGGTAGCATCAACAACAGGCACAGCTATCTTCCTTACAAAACTATATTTACAAAAACAGGTGGTGGGACATTGGGAAGCTATATGGAGATTCCTCAAAAGATTAGAAATGGAACCACCATATGATCCAGCTATTCCACTCCTTGGTATTTATCCAAAAGAACTAAAATCAGCACATTATAGTGATGCATGCATATCTATGCTTATTGCAGTGCAATTTACAATAGCCAGGTTATGGAACCAGCCTATGAAAAGATAAATGGGTAAAGGAAATATGGTGTATATGTACACAATGGAGTCATAAAATGGAGTTCTATTCAGCTATAAAGAAAAATGAAATTATGTCATTTGCTGATAAATGGATGAAACTGTAGACCATCATGCTAAGTGGAATAAATGAGACCCAGAAAGTCAAGGATTGAATGTTTCCTCTTATATGTGGAAGCTAGAGAGAAAGAAAAAAGGAGGAATTAAAGAAGGAATTTTAAAGAAATAGAAGAGAGACCAATGGAAAAGAGGAAATAGATCTAGAGGTAGGGGAGAAGGAAGGGCATGTGGAAGTACTGGGGAATGAAATCTACCAAATTACACTATGTCCATGTATAAATATACCACAATCAATGTGGCTCATATATAATTATAATACACTACTTAAAATAATAATGATAATGATAATAGAAGGAAGATAAGTAGAGCAGAGCAAAAAGGATGAGGGACAAGGCAGAGTAGAGGGAAAGGGAAGGTACTGGGGAATGAGATTGATCAAATTATATTATGTGAATGTATGAATATGGCATAATGAAACTATTATGTATAATTATAATGTACTAATAAAGAAAACAAAATCAGATAGTGGGTCCTGTTTGATCTATGAGCCACAGTTTGTTGTCTCCGATCTAAATTATCTATCATATTCAGTACTAGGAAGCTTCTAAAATATATCAATAATTAGTGTGATTTTTCTTAAATTCACTAATTTTCTATTTCCTTTTTTTCCTTAAAATTTCCGTGTTATTATTGAAATTAGAGCTATATGAGATCTGTCTCCAAATATCAAACAATCAACATCTAAATCTTTCAGTATGCCATATTATGACTCTATGGTTGAGATATTATAAGTGTTTTCATTGAATAAGAAAATGAGAATAGCAAAGTATTTCAGATTGTTTGCATTCAAATAGTTCCTTAATAATATAGCTTATTTAGATGATTGATAAAAGTATCCAGCACATATATTCATTTTATGAGATTATAAATCACATTTTCATTTGTAAAAAGTAAATGCTATTCATATTTTGATGATTTATTATTCTGAAGTTGAGTATAATGCAACTTCAACCTGTTAAGATGCAACAGAATGTGTTCTTACTGCAGTCATGAAAGTTGGCTATAACTCTCATTTCTTTCCTAAAATCCAGCAGTAATATTTTGGCTGTTCTGTTAATTAAAATTGAGTTTGAAGCTGTAATAACATAGGCCATTATAAGACACAATATGTTGTTGGGTCCACCTGGTAACAGGTTTGCCCTTTTATTTACTAAGAGGCACCCTCAGGAAAAAGACCTGGTATCAAGATTATTTGCTCTTGGTGAGAATTGGGTATAGACTAAAAGAGGAAAAAATTAGTCTGGAAATATTGAAAATATACAACCATACAAACATGCATTTACATAAAATAAAACTAATCATCTCACTACAACCAATTGTATACATTTCAATAATAATTATTACTATTTCAGAAATGAATTCTTATTAGTTCACTTATATTTGTATTCTTCCTCAAAATATCCCTTTCTTAGCAACCTGTATTTTGTTTTCCTGATCCTCTTTACTATAGAGAATGTGTATTCTTTGTCTTTCTCTTGTTATTTCTAATCTGTGTCACTTTAGATTATATTTGTTTTTATTGTTATTGACCTACGTGTTCATT
>CM053409.1:74593582-74611645 GCA_028644305.1 Xerus rutilus | reverse complement strand
AAAAAACCAAACCCTTTTTTAATATGGCATGCAGGCTTTTTTGCTATTAAAATTAAATGAAAGAAGAGGGGATACTTCTTCCAGAAACTTGGGAAAATTATTATTATATTTGAATACTCAATTTTGTTCTGAACATGGTAGGAATCAAGGAAAAATTGGAACCTTTGTGGTTTCTATGTTTACAACTATAAAATAAAAAAGAAAATCCAAGTTATACATAAGAGACACATTTTCTTAGAATTACATACCAAGAGAATTTGATAGATATTTTTCAGATGATGAAAACTTGTACTGACTTAATAAAAGCCAAGAAAATATAATGACAAAACTCAGTGGACCATAAACTCGACTAAAACAAATCCAAATATATCATTATGCAAAGATAGTACTTTGAAAGTAAAAGAAGAGAAATAAATAGATAATGGCTTTTATAGTTGATACTAATATTTTAATTTATTTTATAAATCCTTCCCATATATCAGAGATGGGCAACTTGCCAAATGTTGACAAATTCATTATCATTATATGATTATGACAGTCATCCCTATAACAGAAATCCAGAAATACAGAATTATCTTATAATACAGTGATGTAAAACCACTACATTTAAATACTCCAAATAATCTATAGATTTATTGTATAATGCCATGAAATCTTAAAATAAATACAATATATAAATTTTGCATACGAACTATCTTTTGTGTCAAAGATAAATATTTTCTCAATAACTTGGGGAAGATTTTTTTTATAAACCAACCCTTCAGATCTATTTTAGGAGTTGCAATCCATATATTTTGTCTATCACATAATCTGTTCAGCTATCTGGGTTCTTTCTGGATGGAAATAAAATTCTTTGTACACCAAGAGTAAAACTTTCTCATTGAAAAGAGTAGTCAGAATAGCAGGATTTTTACCACATTGTAAGGAGTATGAAATTCTGTTTCTTCTTGCCTATGTTCTTTAAAATGATCAGCTAAAAGCTGACTAATGGCATAGGAAGATCCAGTTGTGAACGAATTTACAGATCAGACTGGTTACAGTTCTATTTCCATGAAAAGAATCAACAAAACTTAGCAGGTATCATTGTGCAGTTGAGCTTGACAAAGTCTAGAAATGTACTTAAATGCTGAACTGGATTTTCCTGTATGAGCGACAAAGAAACCACAGGTCATTGTGTGTCTTTCTCTTTCACAACAGGGCAATGATGGTACTGCGTTGGCACCTCTCACCCTCCTAACTCATAAAGTAATTTATAATGCCTGTGTCATGCAGGTGGACATCATGTAGCTACTGCTGATTTAGCCTTCTCCTGTAAAATTGCTTTTCTGCCATTTTGTACTTTCTTTGTTCTCATTGTCTTGCTATTTTACTGTGTTAAATGAGGCTTGCTCAACCAAGTTAGTGAAAGACATTCCTTTAGTCTTTACATATTCTTTCCCTTTCTCTTCTTGATATCAGAAATTAACATTTACTGAACTCTGTGTTTTGAGTGTCTTATATACATTCACTCGCTGAATCTGAACAACAGTCCTCAGAGGTGAGCACCAGAAGACCATCTTCTTACAGATGAGGGGAAAGGTCAGTCGATTCATGGTGTTGCAACTAGTACGTGGAAGAATGAAACTTCTAACCCAAGCAGCCTGATTTGAGAGGCTACTCTAAAAACCCCTAATCTAGTCTTTCTCTGATCACCCAAGAACCAACCAAATCAAACATCTGCTTCCACCACAACTAGCTGAGTGATTTTAATCAGGTCACATGGACTCATTAAGTCTCAATTTTCTCACTTATATAAAGGGGTCTAAATTTCAAGGAGATTTTGTGTGCTTAAGATGCAGATATGCACATAACAACCATTTGTAAAACTGAAGCATACTTATACACATAGAAGAAAAAATAAGACCTTTTTTTGAAAAAATCGAGTAATGATTCAGGAAGAAAAGTCAGTCTCTTCACTCATGAAAGGTGAGGAGAAGTAATGAAAGAGAAGACTGATATTTACCAGGGGCTCTACTACAAATCAGATGATAGACTCCAAGGCAACAAAGCAAAAGATAATTTAGTAAAGTAATACACCAATGATTTTAGCCCTAGTTTTCTGAAGAAGAAATAGTTGTGATTTGGCCAACCACACATACACATTAGCATGCAAAAGAACTAATATTGGAATGGAATGAAATATAAAACATATAGTTCAAATACACGAACTCTGGGAAAGCTGGTAGCAGTGGCACACTACTCAGTGCTTGGGTTGGAGGGTGTTGTGCTTGGAGAGCTTTGTAGAACAGGTGTATCTTTAGTGGAAGCATATGACCAGGGAAGGAGAGGAAAGGCATTTGGGTATAGCAGATGAGAGGCAGGATGATTCAGAAACACAAATGCATAAAAGCATGTTGACAAGCAAATCATTCTTGCAGGTGTGGAATATGACATTAGTTGGAGAAGACAAAGTTAAATGGGAAGGTTCTCCAGAGAATATTTTAAATCTTAGATTTTGTGTAATTGAATGTAAGATTATATTCAAGTATGTTGAAAATTTTTTTTAATATCAGTTTTAAAGGAAGGATAGTAAATAACAGAGAAACAATGAACATAGCTTTATTTTTGTGTATGTGGTACTAAGGATTGAACTCAGGTCTCTACCACTGAGTGACATCTTCATCCCTTTTTATTTCTATATTTTGAGATGGGGTCTTCCTAATTTGCCCACACTGGCTTCTAATTTGTGATCCTCCTTTCTCAGCCTCCTGGGTGGCAGGGATTGCAGGCATGCGCCACTGTACCTGGCTGACCACAACCTCACTAAAAAGGTTCATCTTTAAGAACAGATGAAACTGTACAAATTAATTTGTAATTTGGTCATAAAAATAGATTTTGCATATTATAAAACAAAAATAACAGGTTTAGACTTTCACCATATTCAAATGGAAAAAGAGATGCAAAGTGATATTTTAAACTATTTTTATTTTTAATCTATATATAAAAATTCCAAAACTACCGAAAAGGGGAATGACACCCTTAAATTTAGTGGTGGGATCTTCTTTTAGAAACTGAAGATCTAAACTGTCTGAAATAATTTCATTAAAATTTTTTTACAATAAAAACTAAGACAGGCATTTTCATAATTATTCATAGGGAGGCTGATTTCCACATTTCTATAATTTGTTGCTTCAAAATATTGGCATTCATCAGTACTCACAACAATCCTTAAAAGGTAAATTTTTTATTCCCATTTTAAAGAAGATAAACTGAGGCTTTAACAAAAGCATGTGATTTATTTGAAGAAAAAGTATATATGGTGTAATATGGATATTACATTCTTATTTATTTTTTGTTTATTTATTTGAGATTTTTCCTCTCTATCCTTCACGTTGACTATATTAGCAGAAAGCTTTTTTCCTTGGGATAAAATTTTTAAAAAATGATATAGGAGGTTCAGCCTCCTGCTTTCTTAGATTTAATATAAGTAAGAGAAACATTTTCATCTGTAAGAGAAACATTTCATAAGTAAGAGAAACAGTTTCATCTGTTCTAGCATTCTGACTTTAGATTTCCACACTCGGTTAATTTATTTATTGAATTCATAAATTTAATGAATTGTTTGAAAGACTTGCATTTCTCAATTCCTTAAAACAAAGTAAGTCATCAAATGAGTGAATAATCAGTTTTTTTTAAAAAATGGCATGTCAAATTTAAATAGTGATTGACATTGATTTTAAATAAAACATTGTTAACTTGCACTTAGATGTTGCTGTTTCTTAAAATATCATTTTCTAACTATTTTATTTTTATGTCATTGTTTGTAAAATAATAAAATTAGGGATCAAGGAAGAAAATGAATTCCCCACCCATACCTTGTAAGTAAGGGAAATATATAAGATTGCCCTATGAGAGTTAAATTAGAAAAATCAATGAGCCTAATGAATGCGTTGTCCTGCTTAAAGTCGTTTCTGGTAAACAACCTTATCGATTTCCAAAAAATTATGTATGACATGAAGAAAAAAAAGTAAATTCCTAGGACCCAAAACTTAAGACTATAATACAATGTGTTACTGGTACATGAGAGGAATTTCTACTGACTCTAAGTTAGGAGAAACTAGGTTATTGTGAGAAGTGGTTTCCTTTCATATTTTTGTCCTGTGGAACAATGACATCCTCTTACTGAAAGACTGTGGGAAGACACAGCATGCCTCTTGCTGATATATAACTTCTTGATCAAAGAGCCAGAGTCTGCTCCAGCCAGCACAGGGTGCAATGACCTCCTGCTATAGGACTCCTGGAAACGAATGACAGAAGTAAACACTGATATGCTTCATCCTGGGTGGCAGAGAAAAAAATAGGGTGCCACAAACAGGGCTAGAAAATAGCAAATGGAAGTGATTGTAGTTTTTCATATACTCTCCTGCACAGCATATCAAAAACACAGCTAGAAAGCTAAGGAGAGGATAAACAGGAGTGTGAGGTGTGCTTGATGGAAAACCTGACAGATAGCAAAATTCACTGAGGACGTGCACTCCCCTGTCCTCAGGGTGTCTATTTGAGGTGTTTTAACCAGTATTCATATGCCCATCTCCAAAGTCTGCTTTGCATATACAGGTTTGAATCTATTTTATCCTTAGAAAAAGAATAAAAATCAATAATCAGAGCACACCCATGAACAAGCTAGGAGCTCTGAAGGAAAACTGCATCAGGAAAGACAAGGCATGCTACAGGTCCATCTCCAAAACAGACAGACTCAGATGAATGAGTGGCTCATCCACTTCTGAGAACGTGGACAAGCACTTTATGATTCTTCCTTAGTTTTCTCACCTGTAAAGTGGGGATAACAATGGCTCTACCTCACACATTTGGTGTAAGATTGAAGACATGGCTAGACATGTGGTACACAGCACCATCATAAACCCTTCAAACATTCTCCTGCTTCTTTGTCCCTCTCTTTCATCCCCTTTCTTACAGACAACAAGTTAGAAAACTTCTTATGATATTTCATATATATATTTCGTATATATAATTTAATTTATATATACCATGGACCTAGCATTGTACCAAACTCTAGGAATAAATTTGGGGGGACAGTTGTGATTAAGACACATGTCCTGCCTTTAGAGAACCCCATCTCTCTGTTTCTTTTTTCCCAATCATCACTAAATAAACTACAGTGATTGGTTCAGGGATGTGCTGAAAATCCAGGTTGATTCTCATGAAGGCTACTGCAGAGACTTCAAGGAAAAATGTTTCTCTTACTTATATTAAATCTAAGAAAGCAGGAGGCTGAACCTCCTATAATCATTTTTTAAAAATTTTATCCCAAGGAAAAAAGCTTTCTGCTAATATAGTCAACATGAAGGATAGAGAGGAAAAATCTCAAAGAAATAAACAAAAAATAAACAAGATATTTCAGATGGCATCATTGAGTAGTCATACCTGACCTACTCCAGAAATTTTTATCTACGTGTAACCATCCACACATACACATTCTCTGTCTGCTTAAATCAGTTTAGATTGTTATTTATAGTTTGTTTTTTTTTTACCACTGGAAACAGAAAGAGTAATAGTGATGCATGATGTCTAGCCATGTATTCCCAAGGCCATCAAGTTTTAACGTCATTAAAGCAACAAATAGAAGTTCCCATGTAAAACATAAACATGCCAATTTTAAAAAGCCACATGGGGAAAAAATGCAAACACTTTGTAGAGTGTGAACACATGGGAAGGTATTAAATTAATAATGTCATGATTCTTTAAGGATAATTTGAAACTATTCTCTGTCTACCCATCATTCATTTATTTAAGAGCAATCTTTTAAATTTTCCTCCTACTTTGAGAAAGAAGGCTTCAGATGAAGCCAATTTATAAAGATTTATTTATCCCAAAGTGCACCCATCCTGCTGTGTCTAACGGGTTCATTTTCTAGCAAGCTATGTTTCTCCATTCCATTGCAGGCTATACTCCCCATGGGAAATAATATACAACATGCTCCTCTCCCTGCCTCCAGGATGGTTTTAACACTACCAGAGTGTGGCATTCTGAAGTGTGGGCACAGGTTAACAGAACCAGGCTGAGGACTAGTCATTGATTCATATATTTCAAATATGCAATGAAGCTTAAGATTTAAATAGAGATAATGAGTTGATGACATTCCATAAGTAGAGGTAGCATAACTCCATGAAAATGATTTCAAAGATATCAGGAAAAAACATATTATAAAAATCTCTCCTAAACATGGAATTTTTACATTAGTGATGCATTACAGAAACTCTTTAAAGTCCTTTGATAAAATGCAAATCGTTGGGGACACATAACATTTTAACATGCTACACCAAAAACTGGTAGTGTGCACTGGGCACTTTGCTTGGGTCCTGGAAATGGAGACTAGTGAGAAAAGGAGCCTGAGGGAGAGGAGACTGTTTCGGGGACAGATCAATCTACATCAGGCATGGTTCAGTTTATACTGACTAGGGCTCTAGATTGAAGCTGAAAGGAAAGAGACTAAGAAGGACAGAGGGGGCCCCCAAGAAGGAGGAGAATGGTAACCCATGGATCACATGTTTTTGCTAAGAGCTGGTCTTACATAGAAAAAACAAATAAGAAAAAAAATTTAAAGCATTATGTACTTCTTTCTTCTGACATATTTAAGGGAAAACTTCCAGTGCAGTCATCCTGAGTTCTGATTCTGAACTCATGTTAAGAGAACTCCTCATACCCACTAAACCTTCCATGTTGCCTAATTTTCCTTTCATTTCTCCTGCAGCTATTTACTAGGCTCTGCTACAGACAAGTGAAAATACACTGGTTTCATAAACAAAGATACAGAATTGAAAAACAATCTTCAGGCCAAACAGGAAAATATGGTTGATAAAACTTTCTGTGTGTACACATGGCCTAACAACATGATTCCTCTGAAGAGGCACGTTTAGCTCTCAATCATGCCCACAGGATTGTTCCACACTAAAACTTTTTCCTACACTCATTTATTACTATAAATCTAAATTAGGTAAAATTCAAAATTTTCTTTTCATTTTCTTAAAAACTCCTTTATCAGTGACCCATCAATTCTAATTTTTAGCCTCTACAAGACTTCCTAATCCTGAGAATTTGATACATGAAAAGACACTAATACTTATTGACTGTCTCCTAAGGGATAGGCTTTATGCTGGGAGTTTTAATAGATTATTTCCCAGTATGCTTTGTGTTTTTCTATCTTTGAAAATGTTACTCTGTTATTAGCACAAACCAAATATGATGTAGTCCATAAATTAGTCTTTAGTCCTCATTTTTCTTATTCAACATCGAATCAGGATAAAGCATTAAGAATACTTTGAATACTTTATATCTCATTAGCAATACTTTAAAAAGATTCCTTCTGAGTGTATCCATCTTGTGAAATGTGCTTAAAGTACATTTTAAGCTTTTATTGTCATTTAATTGTAAAAGTCCATGATCATTGCATAAAAAAATTTATAAAATACAGGCAAATTAGGTAAGTAGATATGGATATAAACAGATATAAAGAGGCACATGGGTGTGTATTTATCTTGATTTAATGATACTTATGGAAGGGTATAAATTTGTCAAAACTTGTACAACAATGCACATAAAATCCATTCATTTTTAGATGACATTTTAACTCAGTAAAAAGAGAAATTCTGTGTTTGTGTGTGTGTGTGTGTGTGCTGGGCAAAAAGACCAGACACTACATTATGTTACATTGATTTGACAAAGGCTTGGCACCAACTTCTGCAGAACCTCTTTCCCTCTGTGGCCCAGGGGGATCTTGTGCAATTCAGAAGGTAGACCAGAAGGGAAGTCATCATTCCCTAAAGGTTGTTGCGATCAGATACCATGTCTCTGTGTCACGGAGGTGCTCAGAGGGTCCTAGGTTGCCTGTGCTCTCCTTAGCTCGTGACTGCTGACCCTGTTGACCCAGAGTAGCCCAGACTCACCCCCGGACACTCAGCTGCCAACCACAGAGCTGGTAGCTATTTCCACAAGCTCTCTACCCAAAAAATTCCTCTTTGTAGTTCCACTGCAATGGTGAACAAATTTGACTTTTCTTATGTTCCTGTAGTCATGTTGCCAGATAAAATAAAATACCTCTAGTTAAATGTGAATTTAAGAAGATCAGTGGAAAAAATAGTATAATTAAACTTATGGATTACATGGGACATGCTTTTAATGTAAAAAAGTTATTCATCTGAAATTCAAATTTAATAGGGTGTTTGCATTTTTCAGGTTGCTAAATTGGGCAACCTCATCTTGAACATTCTGAGTAGATACCCGATGGGATGTAAATAGTCCCTCCCCATTTCAGATCTGCACACCCCTAGTTGTCACACATCAGTGTCAGGTCTAATTAATGTAACTAACTAATCTAAATATTTTAAATCTCTTATTTGCCACGAAGCTTAGCTCAGCATCATGTTACAGAGGATAACTCAAATTTTAGTTTTTTATTTTAACATAGATAATCACATTCTAACAAACTCTGACTACCCAGAAACAGCAACCTGCTATGATCATTAAAAAGAAATAGATTTCAGAGTCTAACAAGGCTGGGAACAAGTGTACTCATTACATGCCCTGACCTCATCAGCTAACTTCATTGAACTTTGTTTACACATCTGCAATGTGGGCTTGATAATCCTTACTTTAGGCAGTAATTGTGCAAATTGTTTTGCATGCATAAAGTTCCTAACACGGTGGCTGCCGCACATTAGAGATTATTTTTCATAGGATGCTTTTTTGGTGGCAGGTTATCTACTTCTATCTTCTAAAATATTTAATTTTCATAATCTGGAGGCATGTATCAGTCTTGCAGAGCCACCTTTCAGCCCTCCGGTTCTGAGAAATATATTCAAATTACTGAAGTCTTTCATTCTGTCATGAACTTGCAATGCCCTTTCCTCTCTTTGAAAGCAGGGACGCTCAGGCATTTGCTTTAATACCTTAAACTTCAAGGTATTAGGTTTTAATACCTTTTGGCTATGTATATATGAGACATTTGATTTTTATGACATGTTTACATTTTCAGGATCATAGAAACTGGTGGCTGCAGATGATTTTAGTTAGTGGTATTTTGTTTAAATCCCCAAAGGAGTTGGAGAACCTTTATGAAAACCCAAAGTTTTGTCTTTTAACTTTGTCAGGAAGAAAAAACAAAGTCTGTAAACAATAAAAATTCAGGGCTGACACATTGCTAAAATAAGAAATACATGACTCACAAAAGTGAAGAGATGTTGAACTAGCCAGATATTGCATGACTTTGAATACTATTATTTTAAGTGAGATGATGATATTAAGTTTATAATAAAGGAAAGAATTCTTATCTTTTGGGGATTACAAAGGTAACAGAAAAGTTAAAAATCATTCTTTAATCTGATGGAATAGAAGTGTCTTTTCCAGAGTTGGGTGATCCTGCTATAACCAAAGAGAGACGAGAAGATTATCAGATCCTCTCTGAGAGCTGAGTAGAATGAGCAATTGAGAGTCATTCAAAATGCAGAAATGATGACAGAAGTGACCTTGAAATGAGAAGGGGTAACCTCTTGTGAGGACACAGGGCAAGTGTTCCTGAGCTGTCCTTTACCGTGAGGACTCTCCCTCCCCACACTCACATGAGAAGCCCTTCTCCTCTCAGCCCAAGTCCTCACTGCTGTGTTCCTAACACTTCTCCACTTCAAAGTACAGAGCTCTGCTCTCACAGCTTTCTGCTAAGGCTCAAGAACCATTTCAGCATCCTAACTCCTGCCTGCGTCCAATTCTGCATTGCTTTTCTCCGGTGGGTGTTAGGGAACACATAGTTATGTTAAATCCTTTTCTCTTCCTGTGCTTCCAGTCATAATCTCCTGGCCAATTAATGGAAAGACTATCCACCCAGCTTTTTCTGTTCTAGTTCAGTAAAGTTTATCACATACATTCATTCCACTTCTTGTCATCTTTTCCCTGAAATGTTAAGATGAGTTTTATAGTGCACGAACCCACCTTCAATATTTACCAGTGAATCCATCCTTCTATTGCTGAAATTATTAAGATGTGTTACTAAAAGATAACATTCCCCTGACATTTTTATAGTTCTTCATTACCTATAAAGATAAATTTTCCTTGAGCTAAAAATATTGATAAAAGCATTGTTTGTTTGTCATATATCACACTCATTACAATTTCAGGTATTGAAATTGTGCAAGGTTTAGCTACCTTATATGTATGTTCAGTGATGCTATCTCAGCACCTAATAATGTCTGCCATATGGTCATCACTTAGTACATATATATTAACAGACACAGTAGTAATACAGCTAAGTTTTTTAAAGCACTTATCATATATTAGGCATTACCCTGAGCATATTACATATAAAGTCTCACTCAAATCTCAAAACAATCATTTGGGGAAGGAACTTTTATTATCCCCATTTTACAGATGAGAAAACTGAAGCACAAGGAGTGTAGTCAATTTGCCCAAGTTCATAAGCTTACCATGTAATTCAACTGATTCATTAAAAAATATTTATGAAAGCTTTAATATTTGCCAGGCACTTTGCTATTGTTGTTGCTGTATTAGTGATAGAGAAATAAACAAAACACTCAAAGCCTATGATATCATGAAAGCTGAAATATTGAGGTGAACTGAGCAGAAGAAAGTAAGGGTAAGATAGTTAAGATTTGCAGACAATTGATTTTCAATGGTCCCATTTCCACAGGCAATTATTTAAAATAGTCATAAATAACAAGTCCAAGGAAAGTATTATTAGTGGGAGATAGCTATTGCAATCTATCAGAAACAGTATCTCAAAGCAGCCAATTCTTCTCAGCTTAAGAAATAAATTCCAGTCATGTATTGCTTTGTGCCTGCACTGTGAGAAAGAGCCTCTCGTCAAGGCACCCATACAGGGAAAAAAGAAAAAAAAATTGCAGCCATCAGAGTAGAACATGGCCTTGTGGTAGGAATACAGAGACAGTTTTATATCTTCATAAATGCAATCAGTTAGCAGAGACTCATTTCCAGAAGAGTGACTTTGTTGGTTTTTCAAAAATAAAATCAGCCGGGGTGCGGTGGCTCAAGCCTGTAATCCCAGCACTTAGGGAGGCTGAGACAGGAGAATCACAAGTTCAAAGCCAGCCTCAGCAACAGTGAGGCGCTAAGCAAGCAACTCAGCGAGACTCTGTCTCTACATAAAACACAAAGTAGGGCTGAGGATGTGGCTCAGTGGTCGAGTACTCCTGAGTTCAATCCCCAGTACCAAAAAAAATAAAAAAATAAAATAAAATAAAATCAGGTGGACATTTATATTTTGAAAAAAAGCAGGCCCTAAAGACAAGAATTTGGATGTTTGGGTTTATCTGAGAGGTGATCCCAACGAGCACAATGAGGAAGTGGGTAAGTTTGTCAGGGACAGGAGAGAAGAGAAGCAGAAAGCATGTGTTGGGGACATTTTAGCAATATATGAAGCTGAGACTAATTCCTTGGGTTGTTTTCCAAGAGACTCTATAAAGCACATCTTGGAATTTCAGAGTCCAAAGGTCCTAGAGCTGGATTTTATCCACCAGCTTTAATCTCTTATTGCTGAGAGTTGCCTCAACATTTTTGTCCTGTCCCTGTCACAGATCAAGTAAATCTTTAAAAGGTAGAGATACACTATTTTCTGGAGAAGGCATGGGTGTACATGGGAACTTTCTGCTGAAACTGAGCTATGCTTCAGGGAGTGCTGAAGAGAGAAGGATGGGGTGCCATCTTTGGTGCATACAAGAAAAGGGGTCAGTCACCGATGTTTCTCAGGGAATCACATCAGCAGACCTGTCAACTAATTTTGAGGACAATTCTACAACTCCTTCAGTTTACAGAATGTCTGTGAAGAGATGCCCATTGAGACTAAGCCGTTGGTCCATATGATACCAAGTTCTCTTCACAAATATAAAATACAGCAGCGTTGTTCTTTATACTTCATCTGCTTCCGCCCTCATGATGAATTAGTGTAGAGCTGTGGTGCACCAAAGACAGACCTTGTAAGTATAGATTGAGTTCTCCTAAAAGAAAACACAGAATAATCTCTTTCCCTAAACATAATCCAATACCCCTCCTTAGCACAGTGCCTTTAATGCCTCCAGTGAAATAGTAGCCTTTGTTCAGTGAGAGATGATTCTGTGATTTAGAAAACTGTCAGGACTTATATATATGAAATCTAAATGTATCTTCCAATGAAGATTTTCATCATTTTGTACTACTAAAATATTATTATAATTATTCTCCATGCATGCCAGAAGAAAAAGTCCAATGGTAGTCTAATAAGAAGAATCAGCAAATTTGAAATTTGTCTGAAAAATTTCATATAGAGCAACAAGAATAAAACACTATGAAATTAAGATTTACTTTCAAGTCCCTACTAAATAATATAAATAATTTTCAGGGTTTCATAAAGAATAAAAATATATACTTTCTTCTGAAAATTGGAAAATTAGTTCACTGTTTATATAATTAATAAGTGATTTAGCTCATTTTCACAAATTACCCATATAATATGCATTTGAAATAATTACCATTGTCTGACTAGAACTGAGCATTTTCCTACTATTCACCAGCGATTCAGCACTCTGCATAATTGTAAAGGCATTTTTCTTTCCCTTTGTATTTTTCACCTTATCTTTTCCAGCTTCATTATTTGACTTTCATTTCTGTAGAAGCAATTATTATAGATCTATACTAACAGCCACATCATAGTTGTCATCACAATTTGTTAGCCAGGAATGTTCTATAGAGGTAATTAGTTTAGCGAAGTGGCTATTAAAAAATGACAGACATTTCCCCTGTCCTTAGATATCCCTGTACCCAAATTCCACGAAGAAATAGCACTGACATAACTTACTCCATTTATAGGTTGATCTAATAGGAAACCCTCAGTTCTGAAATGCTCCAAAATCCAAATTATTTTGAATGCCAACATGTTATCACATGGAAAATTCCACACCTGACATGACATGACAGGTTGCAGTTAAAACATAGATAAACTACACAGTTAAGTTACTTTCAGGCTATGCATATAAGGTATATATGAAGCATAAATGCATTCTGTACTTATATTTGATGCTATTACCAAGATAAATGTGTGTATACACACACACATGCACACACATACATATACGTAAACATACACACAGACACACACATACACACACATATATTTGTATACAAATATTCCAAATTTTAAAAAATCCTAAATCTCAAACACTTCAGGAGGTTCCAGGCATTTCTGAGAAGGGATAGTCAACCTGTAATGGAATCTTGATAGACCCTAGTTTTTCCTATATAATCTAAATTGAGTTAGGTGATCTCATTTCAGAGCTTAACAGATAGGATGCAGATCCATAACTGAAGTTCAAATACTCATATACTTTTAAAGCCTGAATTATTCATGCAACCATGAAACTTGTAACTCACTTCCTGTGTTGCCCAGTAGCACTAAAAAGCCACTGATGCAGGTGGAGTAAGTACTCCCACAGTGCCATGGGGTGTGCTCACCAGACTATTCTTGGAATGGGACCCTGGGTACCTTGACTGCCTTTCCTGATTCCTAGAATCTCTAATTCCTCAGTTCAATCCTTAAACCTTCACATTGCCTTAATAACCTGTCCAATATCCTTCCAATATAATTTATTTTTTGCTTAAATCTATCCTAATAATTTTTGTTGCTTTCAAACTAGTGCCCTGACATATATTTTATTATAAGACTAATAATGATGGCATTTTTTTAAATGTGTGAAATTTGTCTCCATTTTCAAAGTATTAAGCCTTATTGTATTTGCTCCATAATATCAGATGAAAATAATGAGCCCCAAAGAGGTTAAGTGATTTTGCAAGGTCATGCTGCTAGAAAGGGACAGAGCTTGAATCCTGGCTCTTGGCACTCAATCCAATGTTTTGTCTTTTTACACGAAACCATGCTTCTTTTTCTAGAAATAAAAGCCAGCAGCTGATTTCATTAAAAATAAATCTTTCAATTACCAAATCTTGTCCAACTCAAACCAGTAATAATTGGACCAATCAATGGATGATTAACCAAATGTTTTACATTTTTTGCTACGTTTTACAGACTACATCTGACAAATCACACTGTTTTTTCTCTCTTGGCACTTTAATATTTCATCAAGGACCAGAAGAATGAAATAATTTCTGATTTAAAATGTAATATTCAGGAATTCTAGAAGGAAGTCTCCTAACTTTGCAGAGCTAAAACTATAAAGCCTTCAGATAGTTTTTGAATGTTACACTCTTAAAAATGCTTATCAATTTGAATGCTGTGTTGGGTCCAATTCTAGTTATTGTTTTTTTTTAACGACAAGTATTGGGAATTAGTGTTGTATTCTGAAATATGTTAAGAGCAGTAACTCTTAAATGTATTTTAAATGTTGGTTGTATTACTCAGGATTCACTACAGAAACAGAAGCTATAGAATGGATAGATAGATAATGAGGATACCCTCATGTTTACAGAGGACAATAAAAATCAAAATAAGCCATCTTCATGCTGGAGGACCAGTAGAGCAGTAATCCTGTCCAAGTTCAAAGACCTGAGAGCTCAAAGAGCCAATGATGTAACCTCTAATTCAAAGCAAGAGTCTTGACAACCAAGGAGAGAATAAGGGCAAGCATTGATCCCTGGTGTAAGTCCTGGAGTCTGAAGGTCTAAGAACAAGTTGCTCTGAGACAGATGTCTTAGCTCAAGTAGAAAACACATTTACCCTTGTCCACTTTTTTGCTCCATTGTGCCCTTAAGAGCGTAGGAGATGTCTGCTTACATGGATGAAGGTGGATCTTCTTTCCTTTGTTTGCTGGTTCAAATGCTATTCCCTTCTAGAAATAACATCATAGATATGTCCAAAATTAATGTTTACCAGCAGCCAGGCCATATTTTAATCTAGTCAAGTATACACATAAAATTAGCTATCACATAGACAAAAAACTAAAATATAATTACCTTTAATATAATTACTTTTATATAATATGAAAATTTCATTAATATTCTCTACTTACCTCAAGATTGAGTAATATAATTGCTTGCTCTGCTCATAAATACTACCATGTTAAATCAGCTATGGTTGAATATCAGTCCTGTCAGAACTCTGAATATGGTATCTCTAAAAGAAGATTATAAAACCTTTAAATGCACATTCTGTTTGGGGCAGGAGGAAAAAAATTGCATTTCTATCTTACCAGAATTTCTTCTAGGTTCCATGTTTGCTGTACCACTTGGATATTGTCATGCTGTATGTCAAATAAGAAGTGTCCTTACTATTAATACCTGTTGCATGGCAAGTACAAGCCAGATTGCATTACATTTTCCTGCAGGCTATAGCTGATCCTGAGGGAGAACTGGAGATGGGAGAATCTATTAGAGCTGTTGTAACTTCCTGTGAGAGGACCAAGACTATGCTCACATGTTCATCAGTCATTGGATTGGTCTGCCCAAGTGTGTCCTCAGGTGTCCTTTTTAACCCTGAAGGGGACGACAACTGCACTCTGGCAGCTGGAATAATAAATCCTCTATTTCTGAATAGGCTACTAGATGCTATACAAAGTGTCCACCACATAGTATGCCAACTGCTACTGAGAGGTAGAATAAGTCAATGTCTGAGATTTGATCAGTGGATTCTGCCTGGTAGAAATCACTGCTGTACTCTTCTTCTTACTGATGAGTATTCAATCATATTTGTGTAAGTTTCAAGTCCACAAAATGTGTATCTCTTCTTAGGTAACAGTGAAGAGACTGTGTTCTAGATTTCCTCATTGGCTCAACTGGATCAAAAACGATTTTCTCATTGCAACTTGAGGAATACTACCCACTGATGTCATTTGTCCTGGTTCTATGACACATTTCAGAATTAGTAATAGAATTAGTTTCCCCTAAAACATTTGGATTGTGCAAGGAAAGTGTGAAAAATCGAATGAAAATAGAGGGAGTTGACAAGAGAAGCAAACATAAGCCATGGTTCTAATAGCACACCTATAATCCCAGCTCCTCGGGAGGCTGAGGATTACAAGTTTGAGGCCAACCTGGGTATCTTAAATCCTGTCTCAAAACAAAAAATAAAAAGGGCTTGGCACATAGCACAGTGGTAGAGTGCTTGCCTAGCATGCACAAAGCCCTGAGTTCAATCTCTAGCACAAACAAACAAAACAAAAATTAAAAAACCCAGAGAGGGTAGGAGGACACAATATGGGGTGATACTCACAGTGCCCCACAGTGGAATTTGTGTTGCTTAGTTTTTGTGGCCATTGCAAATAACTTACTTGTTTGTTTGTTTGGTACCAGAGATTGAACTCAGGGGTACTCCACCACTGAGCCACATCCCCAGCCATATTTTGTGTTTTATTTAGAGACAGGATCTCACTGAGTTCCTTAGTGCCTCACCATTGCTGAGGCTGGCTTTGAACTCACAATTCTCCTGCCTCAGCCTCCCAAAGTGCTGGGATTACAGGCGTGCACCACTGTGCCCGGTTGCAAATAATTTATTTTACCCATTTATGCAATAGATCTTTATTTATTGCTAACTTTAGGCCAGGCAGCAAGTATTCAGAGGTATAGTAGACACAACATGTATTTTTCTTGATCTTATTTTTTCAAGAGGGAAGAGGAAATAAACATTGCGTTAAGTGCAGTGAAGGAAACAAGAAAGTGAAGTGATTGATATTAAGAGAGGGTACCTCTTCAGAAAAGTGTCCAGGGGCCACATGGGGAGGTAATATTCTTGGCAGTCTTGTATTACTTTTTGGTATTTTTAAAAAGTTTTCATTGGTACATTATCATTATATATAATAGTGGAATTCAATATGCCATATTTCTACATGTATGTATGATCATGCATCATTTGATCAATCTCATTCCCCAGTGCCTCCCCTTGCCCTCCCTTCTCTCTTTCCTCCCTGTGATCCATTGCTCTACTCTACTTGTATCCCTTCTATTGTTATTATTTTTTATTAGTGCATTAATTATATATATATATGGTGGTTCACTTTGGTATATTCACACATGAACATAGCATAATTTGTTAGATTTCATTCCAGGTACTTCCCCAAGCAATCCCTTGTCCCCGCCTGCTGAATCTCATTCCTCTACTAATAGAGGGGACAAAAAGCTAAAAGGAGGAAAAGGATGAGGGAGGAAGACAGGGAGGAAAAGAAGGGAAGGTAGAAAGATTTACTAAAGATTGCACTCTTTGAATTACCCTTTTGTGCTGCTGTTATTATTTTGAAGGAAATTATTCTATTCTACTGCTGTGAAAACCTAAAAACTCTTATTCATGTCTCAGGGATAGGTCAAAGAAAATTGCTATATGTAAAATTACTATATTTAAAAGGCTACCAGTGCTCTTGAAACTTTAATTATCCTGAGTGGTACTCAAAGCCGTGCAGCCAGGAAGGAAGATGGTGGGGAGGAGAGGGGGTAGATTATGCAGCTGTTTCAAGGGTATACACTTCCATAAAAATATTATGCAGAGACCAGCATGAAGCAGATGCTGAGCACATGTCTATTAAGTAAATGTATGCACATTGATACATAATTTTCTATATAAATGGCAGCACCAACAAACATACTGAATACTTACCTACCAGTATAATGCTTTCCCTCACATACTTGAAATTGAAGGGAGATGGTATGATTTAAAAGTGATAACTAATTCTTAGAAAATAAGTATATAAGCACTGGGATCACATAAGAAAGCATAAGGAGCAATTCTTAAATGAACAAGCATGCCATAAAATTGCTCTTTTGGTGCTAAAATCCAAGCATACTGGTCTGAGGAAATAGAGAAGATATTATCTAGTTTATTGGCTATCATTATGTCTTATGAAACTCATTCCAATTTAGTTACATCTGCAAATTCATTGCACTAAACTTTATTTATCTTACTAACTCAGATGAAAATTATTTTTCAGGAAGTAGACTTTGGGTAGAGAATTTTAAAAATGTATTATAGATGTCAGTGATCACATACATGACTAATGGGGAACTGCATGTAGCTAGATTCAAAATATGGTCCCCAAATAAATCGAGGCTCTTGGTTTTACACCTTTG
>CM053409.1:74552674-74593082 GCA_028644305.1 Xerus rutilus | reverse complement strand
CTTCCACATTTACCTTTGGCACTTCTGCTCTGAAAATCATAGGTCCTTTCTAAAGGACACAAGAGGCACTTATATCTCTAGCTGTATCTCTTCTACATCTCTCTCTTTCTCATGCGTTGTACTCTTTTCTCTCTTTACTGTGGAAGGAAAATGAGTTATGATATAATTTATACATTGCATTTTTGATGTAGTTCAGATATAATATCTCTGTTCTGCAATCTCTAACCTTTTAACATTATGAAACCTAAAATCCCTGTGTCTACAAAAATTCTTGTATTTGCAATGGAGATTCTCTTCATTCTCAATCAGCTCTATCTTTAAAAAATGTATTCAGATATTCAATTCCTTTATTTGTTTTAGTCTGTGTCAGCTCTTTCCCAGAAGTAATTGAATAGTGCTGATTTACTGGACAAATGGGTTCAGAATGAGGAGAAAATTTTGATTTATATAAGAACAAAATACTCGGTTACTATCTCAAAATCCATAATACATTAAGTTACATCTTAGGTGAATTTGAAATTTTAGTACTCTTGTGGCAATAAAGTGCATATTTTATGAACAGAGACAGAATCTACTCATATATTTCAGCTATTGTCAAAAAAAATGATAATGACCTTTAATCCCAAAAAGTCTTCGGACCTTGTTGTGTTCACACAAATGATGTAAAACATTTATAATGCTACAATAGTAGGACCTGGCTAAACTATTTATGAGCCAGTTGGATTAGTGGGCAAGGTTCTTAACATTTCAGGGACATATTCTGATCTGCAATTTATCTATATCTAGGTAATAATAAGCTTGGAAAGATATGTGAAAAATCTACTTTTACAACTTTTAGGAAACATAGATCAAATACCATGAACAACAAATTCTCTTCCAGCCAAATGCTACAACATGAAACTTTTAAAAGTGTACTTATTTCCAGGGATATTAAATGCAACTGAACTCTAGTGCAGTGAAAGAATCCAGTAAGTCTTCTAATACAATGATTGGATTTGAAATAAAACACAGTAGTTTAACTGTACAATGTTTCAATTCATATCTTTATATTAGGTTCACATTTCAAAACTTAAGCGTAAGATCAGCATGACCCATGCTCTAGAAAGGTTGCTCTTAATTTTTAAAGAATATGCAATGTCATTAGCCTGATTTTTCATTTGTGGTACACCGTCAACTAGCCATTCATTCTACACATCTTTAACAAAAGTAAAAAATAAAACTTGATCTGATCTGAATATATGTTTTCCATGGATTGCTAATTTTGCTGTAGATAAAAATTCCCCCCTGGACTATAATAGACTCTTGCTGGTGTTGTGTGGCCATCAGTTATGTCGTCTATATCGGTGAAAATCAATCTGAATTGGGATTGAGCCAGCTTTCATAGTGTCTTGAAGAGACTTCTTAATTAACCTGCATCTGCTGTCAATACTGGTGTTTGCATTTTTTAAAGAAACTTTTTTGAAATTTTATATGCACAATTTTACTTTAAATACTTGCCAGAATTGGGATGAGTTCTGTAACTCATCTACCTTCCTAAAGTAAATAAATATGTGCAAACAGTTGTGGAATATTCCCTTATTGTTTAAATGTGTTTCTTCTCTTTCATCTCTCAAGAATGACTCTGTTTCTTACCAATAACTCCATTATATTTACTCATCATTCTAAACTCGTCCTTTTGTTCATGTGAATTGTTTTATTCTTATTATGAGAAGGAAGTGCCAATGATTTCTAAGAAGCTTCATTATATTACTTTCAGAAAGTCAGAAGTGTACGGGACATTTTTATTCTTTTCCATCTGTAAAACATATGTAATCACTTTTTCATGCCTGGGATGCATTTTCTAAACCCTGATTCTATTAGGGTATATGCTAAGATTTAAAATAGTCTGCTACTAAATAAAGCTGCTGATTGTGATTTTTAATGTGTTTAATTTTTGAGATTTCCTTTCCATTGATCAAGAAAACAAATTAAAATACTAATTGTTTCTTCAGTGCGTAAGTGCTACACCGAACATTGGAAGACACACACATGACCAACAGTCAGTTTTGGCCCTTGAGAGCTTACATCTGTTCTAATGGGAAGGGCAAACAGAAAAACAAACAATGTGATGTTTTTCAACTCAAATGACATAGGAGATTTGAGGAACCAGTGGAACTTAGGGAAATCAGGAGTCTTTGTAAAAGGGGTGTCCTTTGAGAATGATGTTGAAAGTAGGCATAGCAGATTGCTAGTTGTTTACCTAAACCCATGTTCTCAATGTCTTCCTGGGAGCACATCTAGATGGCATTCCCAATGTCCCTTGCAATCAGATTTGGTTAAATGAGTTCATGTGATTAATATAATTGAATGGAAACAAAAGTGAGAAATGTCACTTTCAGGTTAGGCCTATTAGAATTTCACCTCCTTAATGTTCCTTCCCCTTTGGTCTAACAGAAATAAAGATGACCTCAGGGTGACTTGGAAGCTATATGTGGAAGACAGAGGGGAATTCTACTTCCTGAATGACTATGGAAAAGAGGGTCCTGAACCAACAGATTGCCTTCTGAGTACTGTTACATAAATAAATAAATAAATTTGTGTTTAGAGTATAATACCTTTTGGGTCTATTTGTAACACAAGCTGTCTTATAATTAATACAAATTGGTAAGTTCTACTAAATTTCATTTTACATGTAAGTAAATGGCATTATTCTGATAGAGAAAGAGTGTGTATGAAGGAATGAAACTAGAAAAATGTGACTTATTCATGATTCCCAGCAGTCCAATTGGGCTGTAGTTTATAAATAGGGAAAAAGTTAAAATATTTAAAAATGAAATTGGATCTACGAATGTCACTCAGCTATACCAGAGTTTGTATTTTTCTCACTCAAATTCCCATTCTTCTGCTGGTTTCATAAGTGCATGTTTCCATTTGCCTGACATCTCTGGTGTACTTGTAACCAAGGGCAGATTTCTCAGTACAATCTTTAACTAGCTTTGGTTGATTTTCTTTTGTAATATTGTATACTATCTTTGCTTTTCCAGTTTAATTTGTAATGCTGTGTCCAACCAACATGATCTAGGAACCATCTATACATAATACTTGTTATGAATATGCAAACATTCCTAGGGTAAGACAGGCAAGTAAAGAAATAGAGCCAAAATCATTCCCACTTTAGTTTTCTTCCTTTATTTACTCTTTTCATTCTCAGAGGTGAGAGTCAAACTTGACATATAAGCACTTTTTCAAGGATTTGGTGAAATTTAATTTACCCAAAAGTATCCTTTTTGTTTATATTGGAAGATCATACAAATTTCAATAATATTTATATGAAATGCTTATAAATAATGGCAATTCTAAATTATTACTTCCAGTTTTCCTTTAGCAGATTACAAGTCAATGATAAAATCATCAATTAAAACCAATATTAGCTGATTTAACCCATATTATACTCAGATGAGATAGATACTATTTACTTGCTCCATTTTAATAATGAGGAAAAGGAGACTTTAAGGAAATGTAATCTTGCTCTGGGTTTCAGAGCTGATAAACAGTATAGTCAGAATTTGAACTGAGGCAATGAGACTACAGAACTCTAGCTCAGCTCAAAAACACAATGTTGTGGTGGAAACCAGCCACGTGGGCAACAACTGTCTCAGTCTGTGTAGCTATAACAAAACACCAGAGATTGGATAATTGTAAACAACACAAATTAATTTCTTACAGTTCTGAAATTTCAAGAGTCCAAGATAAAATCTCCAGCATTTGGTATCTGGTGAGGCCTTTCTTGTTGCTTCTTTACATGAAGGATATCTAAAGGAGCAAAAAGGGGGATGAACTAAACCCCTCAAGCCCTTTAATATGAGCAATAATCCATTTATTAGGATGGAGCTTTCACCATCCAATAACGTTCCAATGATCACCCTTTTTATTGCATTGGGGATTAAGTTACAACATGAGTTTTAGAGGACATAAGCATTCAAACCATAATAGCAACTGATTTCCTCCTTATGAGCACACAGGAAGATTGCATTTTTCCAGTTCCCATTGAAATTAGGTTAGAGTCAAGTAACTGCTTCTAGAGAGCAATCAATAAAGTCATAAAATGTCATGCAGAATTTTTAAAATTAGTGCTCTCCTAACTGGCTGAATGAAGAGAATCCAGTGGAACATGGAGTGCAAGGATTCAAGGTCCCTGAACTACATGGAAGATCATCAGCCAAATGCCTAGTTAGAATGTGAAGAGAGTAAGAAATAAACTTCTATTGTGTTTCATTGATAATTTTGAGTTGTTTCAACAGCTCACATTAATTGCTTAAATAATATGTACCACTTATATTAAATTAGAACAATTAAAAGTTTGTGTTCTTTCATCTTTAGCATGTCAAATTCAGTTCTCTGGATTTTTTTTCCCCTTCCTGGGTTACTTTTCCAGTTATTTTCTTGCTCATATGTGTCATTGCCTTTTATTTTTATCACAACAACATCCTCTAGGGAAATAAAAAAAATCTTCTGGTTGTATAAGTTATGTGCTTCGATCAACTTGTTTGTTAACAACAATCCTGTTAAAATTATCAGCGTAGAGCTTCTTTGCCTCAAATATCTCTCTGTTAACCAGAGTTTGAATCAAGTTCCCAAATCCGATTTTATAAAGTACAGTCATGTGATTACATTTTGGTGTTCAAATCCTGTAATGGTTTTTTATAAATAGAAGACTTTATAACTATCTGTTATGGTTTGGATGTGTGGTGTCCCCCCAGAAGCTCCTTTGTTAATGCAGAAATGTTCAGGAGTAAAGGGATTGGGTTGTGAGAGTTGTAACCTAATCAATCCATCCTCTTGTGAAAGACTGGATGATAACTCTAGGCAGATGAGGTATGGCTGAAAGAGGTGGGTCACTGGGGATGCCCTGGTTGTTGTTCCTGAAATCCCCTCCCCCACCTCTCTCTGCTTGCTGACCCTTTTCCCCATGAGCTGTGTAGCTTTTCTCTGATGGGTTCTTACACCATGATATTCTGCCTTACCTTGGGCCCAGAGCCATGGAGTCAGCCATATATGACTGAGATCTCTGAAACCATGAGCCTCAAATTTTCCTCCTCTGTTGTTCTTAAAAGGTGTTTTGGTCACGATGACAAAAAAACTAACTGAAACACCATCAGAAGAATTTTAGTAAATATAGAAAATATATTTCTACCTTTTCTTTTATTTATATTTTTCTTTTAGTAGCTCTTAATGATACATTACATTAAAAGAATGATGAAGCCAGAATTACTTGTCAGAAAAATGTGAGAGAAAAAATAAATCTCTAACTACTTTTGTGAGCACACAGAAATTCAAGTGCTTTGGCTATTGAGCTCTTCATTTGGAAGAATACTTTAAGAACACTGAAAAACAAAATAAACAAAAAGATGTGCCAGAGTTCTAGGCCACATACTCTTAATTTCCATTTTCCCTTACTTTCCCTATAAGAATATGTAATTCATGTACAGCTGAATTAGAATCTTTTTAATATACAGATGCATTTAAGTATTATGGATTTTAAAATGTAATGCTGCTAGTATTCTAATTTCAATTACCCTCGGTACAAGACAATTTAACCTTTCAGAGATAATCTCATCCACTTTGAATAACAGCAAATCTAAGTCACAAACGCTCAAGCTAAAAATCACAAATTTTGCTATAGTGCAAATAAAATAATTTTTATAATAGAAGCATGCATAGAGTGATGTGATGACCCAGAGAAAGGCATTTTGGAGAACAATCTAGCAGTTTGTATAGCATTTTTCCAGGCACAAACAAAAGAAAATGTATCTAAGGCTGAGGTATAAAAGAAAACTGCTTTCTTGTTGACAACATAAACAAAAGACTGACTGTGGTTAAAGTATAGAGCTTGTATAAAGTATCAGCAAATGGAATACACATTTCATAGAGGAATAAATCCATGGGGACTTGTAGGTGCCAGCAGCTCCCTGCCTAGACCTTCTTTTCCTGACTGGCATGCTTACTCCTGCTACTGTTAGTGTTGATTGCCAACAGCTCCTTGCTTGTGTCCTGTTTCGAACTGCCACCTGGTCCTTGCCCAGAGATGTCTGAATGGTTACTCTCCCCCTCCCAGATAGTAGTCCATGGACAAAGATATGAGGAAGAAAGGAAGTCCTGGTTCCTTTGATTTATGATCTAGTGGTACACATCAGCAGAGTGACAGATGGAAACAAAAGTTGGACATAAAGTGAGAGACAGTAAGAGCAAACAGGACCTCAGGAAAGCACCAAACCAAGCCATTAAGCACACTGCAACCAGTGTCTGTCTCTTACTACCTCCCGCCACAATAATGTAGCCGATCTGTAGATGAAACTAGAGACCCACACGAAGGAGCTGCACAATCATCTGGTCAGGACTTTGTGAAACTGAAGGAGATCAAATGAGAGCTAGAGTCACCACGGAACTAGCTGCTGCTTCCCACCAAGCATAGAAGCCCGCTGGTCAGTGGCAAGGTAATCAGTCTGCAGCAGACCTCCTACACTTAACTGACCTTCAGAACAGACTGACTGTTGTCTCTCTTCTGCTTCCCAAATGTCATGCATAGTTATTTTGTTAGCCAGCCATAAACTCAAAACCATAGATAAAGGGGATTCTGGAATATGCAGATTGAACTTAATTAACTACATTGACACAGTGCAGAGTCACCATGAGTTCCTTCTAGGATCAGCTGACCACTTATCTTTAGTCTTCGGCCAAGTCCACATTTTTATCTTCTTTTTTCTTTAGCCCATTTTTCCCCCCAGATAATCACAGGTTTCATGTGAAAGTGTCAAATCCACTTGTGCAAGAGTTGCATCGATTTCCTGATAACCCAACCTAAAGCAGCCTCCTCATGATGATGACACTTTAAAGCCATGCTTCCTGATCATTAAAGCATATTACTTTATGGTTTTTAAGAGTTATAAAATTATGGCATTTGCAGGTAAATGGATGCAGTTGGAGAATATCATGCTAATCGAAGTAAGCCAATTGCAAAACACCAAAGGCCTAGTGCTCTCCCTGATAAGTGGATGCTGATCCATAATGGGGGAGGAGATACAGGAAGAATGGAGGAAATTTGGTCAAAGAGGAGGGAGGGGATGGGCATGGGGGCAGGAAAGATGGTGGAATGAGATGTACATCATAGCCCTGGCTTCATGTATGACTGCACATATGGTGTGACTCTACATCATGTACAACCAGATAAATGAAAAGTTGTGCTCCATCTGTGTACAATGAATCAAAATGCATTCTGTTATCATGTATACCTAAGTAGAATAAATAAATTAAACTAAAAAATAAAATACTTATTTTAAAATTTAATTAAATGTTGAGTTGTGTCATTTATCAGCTTCAGTTCTCTCAGTAACATTTTTGTGTACACATAAGAAAGGATATTATAATGGAAATGAACTAAGTAAGATATTTTCAAAACTCTTTCACATTAAGCTTACAAATGTAGAGTCATTTCTCAATTCAGAAGAGACAAATTGTATTATTTTAGACACTAAATCTTCCTTTGTGCCATTAAGAATATTGGCAATACATTTCTTAAAGATTTGATAAAAGAACTAAAAGTCAAGTGTGCTCAAAAGTCAAGTTTGCAGTCATGTAAAGCTTGTCTACTTTGACTTTCTCTTTAAGAATGTTGTTCCATCATTATTCCTTGGTTTGAAAATCAATAAACATTGACATTGATATAGATCATTAACATTCATGAAAGTTATAATCCTGGGGCAATTGAACTTTGGACAAAGACATTAATAAATAACTTCATCATGATGGCCACGTGGCCAACAGTGATCATAAGTACTCTGATTTCAAATAATTCAAAATATGAAAAATTGTGTACTAAGAATCCATGCACTATGGCACCTGAAGGCAAATCAAAAGTGGAGAGATGATTGTTAGGAAAACTGGATAAGTGACATTTGTGTTAATCCAGATCAAAGACTGGGACAAGGACTTGTATTAGAACACTAAGAGTGGAGATTCAAAGGGGTTTGTGTTATATTTGGGAGGCAACACTAGTTTGGATATTTAAAGTTAAAAAAAATTGAAATGAAGTTACCATAAATGCATTAATATAAGGCTCTGGAGGTTGTTTTGAACCAAATCACACAGCTTTACAAATAGGTACAAACATAGCACTTGATGCTTAGAATCATAAAATTTTAAGAACTTTTCTGTGATTTCAGAATTCTTAACTAATCTGGAGATATATATGGATTCAGCTGAATCTGCTTGTTATACTGAGGTATCATTTTGACTGTAAAAACTCCCACTGAACTCGTCTTCATCCTTTAATTACACACTGTTGCTGGGCCTCAGCTTTCTGTCCACAAAGAGTTTAGAGATTTATGTTCTAAACAATACACTCATGAAACATGATGGTAACAGTACTCTGCAATTTCGTACAAAAATGTTCTGTTCAGTTTCTGATTTAGATTTATTCTTTTTTACTTCATGATTAGACAATTTGTACCTTGAAATAGGCCCATTATTATTACTATTGCTATTTCAGTGGGTTAAACAAAACATCTCATTTGCATTAGAAATTTCTACAGATGTGTGTATGTGGCTAATATAAACAACCAGGCATACCCTTAGCTTTGGTTATTTTGATATTTTTACAATAATTAAATCCAACCTTTAAAGCTTCAAAGACCCTGATTGCTGTGGTATATACTTCAAAGTCGATCACTTGATGAAAGCATGGTCTTATTAGCCATATCTATTTCTAACACAGTTTTTAAAAGTTGCAATTTATTTTACCCTGTACTTCGCCACATATTTTAATGAAAAACATGAGTCTACAGAGATTGAAAGACCAAAATGTGAAACATAAACTTATTGCTGGTTAATATACTAAAGACAGAATGAAGAACTTCGGTCTCTTCTTACCCACTCATATTACTTATGCTTATTACTTTTAGGTAGGACAAGTATATATTCATAACATCAAAACAATTAAGCTGAATAAAGCACCTTATTTGGAATTTGCCACTTCTTGCAGGTATCTTTACACTTGGTTTCAAAAATAACCCATAAAGCGTCTGTAAGAACCAAACAATTCCCATCTGTCACCATGTATCTTTCATGCATATAGTTATGCAAATTTTGAAATTAGCACAGAAAATTCCAAGCATATACAAGAAGAGTGAAGAGTGGAATAGTATTTCATATAATCACTGTCTGGCCTCAGCTTATCAATCTTCAGGTGTTCATATTTTAGTATAATGATAGTGTCTACTACAACTATTTACTACCACAACTGGTATTTGAAGAATAGTATTATGTGTCAGTATTTCACTGGCAGGTCTTTGATGTAAGCATTAGAAACAAACTAAAGAGAAAAAGGGCATTACTTAGTAATAATCGAATTATCTACACAAGGATCTGAAAGTTCTCATATATGTGCTATGTGGAACACTGCAAAAGATCATAGTGAAAATTTTTTAACTGCCACTGGAAATTAGGTGCAATTTTTAACTTTGTCACAACCCTCACCAAATAAATTTGACATCAACCTTTAATTTATAAGCCATTGCTTTAGTGATGTGATCAACAGCCTCTAGCACTCATGCCTACACATATCCAAATGGGAGACTAGGAAAATAGGTAGCTGGCTTCTAAGGGTGAGGGGCATTCTAAGAATCAGAAAGTGATTTCTGATACATTCCTCAAATACAGAAAAAGAACGCAGGTGCTGGAAAATCAAAGATAAGCACTAATTACTGCAAATTACTGCAACTAGGTATCAGACATAGGTTAAATATTTTCCATACATTCTTGTCCAAACTGTTCATAAGTTAGTCTCTATTATTGTCCACACTTCAGAGATAAAGTAATTGAAGCTAATTAACTTTCCCAAGGTTACACATTCACTAAATAATGAAACTAGGTGACTAATAATGCAGTGTTACCACTGCACTAATTTTGAATTGATAGTATTTATGAAAGTCATCTAATAGCAATCAAATTCATCTTGGAATAAGACTCTAAAGCTCAGGGACATTGCTTGCTATTTGTCCAGAGTTGTATGAGCAGCAACCTCAGAAAACCTTTACAGCTGATCAGACTTTCTGATAGGATTCTGTATATGCTAGTACTTATAATGGTGGAGATTGCCTATTAATTGTGGCAACTGTGAGGAAACTGGCATCCCCAAATTTAAAGTCTATCTTCACTATTAAGTTTATCTTAGAATACGCATGATATCAGAACTGCAAAAGGCATGGATACAATGTTTAAAACAAAGATACACACAAACAATCAAAACTCCAAAGAGAAAGGAATATTAAGGGAACTTTGCCAAAGATTGATGATAGGCAAAACAGCTCTATGTTCCCAGGGAAGGACGACTTGATTTGTTGCTACATTTGCTTGAAATCAATCTCAGACATTCAGGCTGAGAGGAAAAACAATTCAATAAAGAATCAATACAATTTAATGGAGTTTATATACCTGAAGTTATGTCAAGAGTTCTTCACATTCCAGGGCTCATATTCCCTTTCATGTTCCAGTGGTCATTCAGATGTGCATTGCTGACAAGATACATATGGGAATGCAGGAGCCTAGAGGTCTGCAAAAACATTGGGATAAAAAAACTGATGACCTGGAAATATTTTTGTAGCCTAAATATTTATTTCTAAAAAACCTATATAAAAGTATGTCCTTTTCTTATGTTCTTGAAAGATCCATGATTGTGTAAGGTGACAAGAAAGCTAATATCATTTCCTAAATAAGTGTCTTTTTTCTAGTTATTTACAAATTTGTTAGACTGTCATACTTGCATTTTTGTATGTATCCAACTACTTCCCTAGGAGAGAGGTATTCCTAGGAATGGAATTTTTAGGTGCAAAGGAATGCATTAGAGCATTCTGGAAACAGGGTCCATTCTCTGGAATTACACAAAACTATCAGTGTGATAGTTGTATATGAAAATGTCCACTTCTCCACATATGACTGTTACAATTTTCCAATACAGTCATTTAAAAATGAGTTCTAAATAAACATTTGTTTATTTTCTAGTGTGGTAACATTTATTATAATTTCAAATTGCTAGTTTGTGTCCTTTCCTATTGCTTCATTAGAATGCTTATCTTATTTTAATTGTCAATTTTTGAATTGTTATTTTGGCACCAAGACATATTATTTGGGCACATATTGCAACATTTTTCCTGTGTGTTGTTTATTGTGTGCTTCTGTACTTACGTTCCTATTTATTTTGATGTAAAGATATTTTAAACAAATGGCCAATTCTAACAATTCTTCATAAGACGTTCTGTCATTGATATCACATTTGGAAAACTTTTCTTTGATGCTTATGTGAAAATTCATTCATAGTTTCTCCGTATTCATGAGTTCATTTCTACATTGAGAGTTTTAATTTTAATGGGATTCAATTTCATTTTAGTTATATACTTAGATATGCTTATAATATTAATTATGTTCTCCCAAATGCCCAGGAATTTTTACCACCACCCTAATTTGAAATAGAAGTGATGAGAATTTTATCATATACACTATCAATATATTCTTGGCTTTTCATTTTTATTTCCTACCTTGTTTAATAATTTTGTTCTCTTTTTGCAAAATCAATATGCTATTCTGCTACTGTAACTTTGAAAATATTTTTATCTTTTTTAGGAAAATACCTTCCCTATTCAAGTCAATTTTTGAGAATTTTGCAATTTTGAATTCATTAAATTTATAAGAATTCTTAGGAAATATGAACAAATTTATTAAAATGAATAATTTCTATGAATTTTCTTTCTCTTATTTTATATACTTATTGATCATACAAATAGAGATTTTAATTGTATTGCGTTTTCAGATGCTTTAATTTTATATAGGACCCATAGTTTATATATGCATAATGGAGTTGGCCTACTTACTGATGTGGCTTTTTTTAAAAATTTAATAATTTTTCTTGTTCAGGTGGATGTTAATATTTAAGAATTCAATATGAAGTTCTATCAAATGTTCTATTTGAATATGCCATCTTTTTCATATATGATAATTTATGTCAAAATATTTCCTAATATTGAACAACATTATTCATTCTTAAAAGAACTTAACTCAGAAATTTTTAAAATATAGTTCTGGATTTCATTTGTAAGCACTCATTGTAAAAGCATGCATCTGTATTAATAACTGCAAATAGCTTTAGCCGTTTTCAGGCTTTTTAGTGATGGGGGGCTTACAATATTAATTTTCAACTTACTAAAGTAAAATCTGAAGCAATACTATAATACTTCCTGTCAAGAGTAAGCAACTTATAATACCATATGTCCTTGTCCTCTTTCATATCCTTTGGAATGTGAAGCACACCATGCAATGTTAATATTTTTGCTTCATCTAGTCATAAAACTTTTTAAATAAATAAATTAAGAAATTTATTTTTTACACATAGCTTCATTTTCATAATTACTGGTAAATTTCACTACTTTGTGTAAATTCAGATTTCACTCTAATATTTTATTCCTTATACCTGAAAGAATTTAAAATTGGCCTTTGGTTGAGCATGGATAGCTTTTACAATGTTGAGGTATATTCCTACTATCCCTAGTTTTTCTAGTGTTTTGAACATGAAAGTGTGCTGTATTTGTCAAATGCTTACTCTGCATCAATTGATAAAATCACATAATTCTTATCTTTAAGTCATTGATGTGATAGATTACATTAATTGATTTCCATATGTTGAACCAAACTTGCATACTTGGAATGAACTCTACTTGATCACGGTGCACTATTTCTTAAATACATTTTTATATTCAATATGCCAAAATTTTATTGAGAATTTTTGCATCTATGTTTATCAGGGATATTGGTCTGAAATTTTCTTTCCTTGATATGTCTCTGTGTGGTTTTGGTATCAGGGTGATACTAGCCTCATAGAATGAGTTTGGAACGGTTCCCTCCTTTCCTATTTCATGGAATAATTTGAGGAGTATTGGTATTAATTCTTTGTGGGTTTTGTAGAACTTGGCTGAGAATCTGTCTGGTCCCATGCTTTTCTTGGTTGCAAGGCTTTTGATGGTGTCTTCTATTTCCTTGCTTGAAATTGATCTGATTAAGTCATGTATGTCCCCGTGGTCCAGTTTGGGTAGGTCATAGGCCTCTAGAAATTTGTTGGTATCTTCAGGATTTTCTATTTTACTGGAGTACAAATTTTCAAAATAGTTTCAAATTGTCCTCTGTATTTCATGATATTTCATGTATCCTCTGTTATGATATTTCCTTTTTCATCATAAATTTTAGTAATTTGGGATCTATACTAAACCAAAGGCCAACATCATCCTAAATGGAGAAAAGTTGGAAGCATTCCCTCTAAAAATAACAACAGGAAAAGTAACAGGACAGGGATGCTCTCTTTCACCACTGCTTTTCCACATAGGCCTTGAAACACTAGCCAGAGCAATTAGACAGATTAAAGAAATTAAAGGGATACAAATAAGAAAAAAAAGAACTCAAACTATCATTATTTGCCAATGACACAATTCTATACTTAAAGGATCTAAACAATTCCACCTGAAAACTTCTAGAATTAATAAATTCAGCAAAGTAGCAGCATATAAAATCAATACCCATAAATCAAATGCATTTCTATACATCAGTATTGAATCCTCCAAAAGAGAAATTAGGAAAACTACCCCATTCACAATAGCTTGAAAAATAAGTCAATAAAATATGTGGGAATCCATTTAACAAAAGAGGTGAAAGATCTCTACAATGAAAACTACAGGACACTAAAGAAAGACACTGGAGAATATCTTAGGAGATGGAAAGATCTCCCATGCTCTCAGATAGGCAGAATCAAAATTGTCAAAATGACCATACTACCCAAAGCTCTATACAGATTCAATGTGATTCCAATTACAATCCAATTGAAATTCCAAATTACAATTACAATCATGAAATATATTGGTAAGAATAAGAGAACCAGAATAGCCAAAGTAATCCTTAACAAGAAGAGTGAAGCAGGAAGCATCACAATACCAGACCTCAAACTATACTACAAAGCTATAGTAACAAAAACAGCATGATACTGGCACTAAAATAGACATGTAGATCAATGGTACAGAATAGAAGACACAGAGACTAATCCACATAAATACAGTTATCTTATACTAGACAAAGGTGCTAAAAACATACACTGGAGAAAGATAGCCTCTTCAACAAATGGTTCTGGGAAAACTGGAAATCCATATGCAGCAAAATGAAACTAAGCCCCTTTATCTCACCACGCACAAAAATCAACTCAAAATGGATCAAGGACCTAGGAATTAGACCAGAGACATTGCACCTAATAGAAGATAAAGTAGGCCCAAACCTTCATCATGAAGGATTAGGCCCTGACTTCCTTAACAAGACTCCTAAAGTGCAAGAAATAAAATCAAAAATCAATAAATGAGATGGACTCAAACTGGAAAGCATCTTCTTAGCAAAAGCAACAATCAGTGAGGTAAACAGAGAGCCTATATTCTGGGAGCAAATTTTTGCCACATGCACATCACATAGAGCACTAATCTCCAGGATATACAAAGAACTCAAAAAACTTAACACCAAAACAAATAAACAAGCAAACAACCCAACCAATCAATAAATGGGACAAGGAGCTGAACAGACACTTCTCAGAAGATATACAATCAATCAAAAGACATATGAAAAGATGTTTAACATCACTAGCATTAGAGAAATGCAAATAAAAACTACTCTAAGATTTCATCTCAAGCCAGTCAGAATGGCAGATATCAAAAATACAAACAACAATAAATGTTGGCCAGGATGTGGGGGAAAAGGCACACTTATACATTGCTGGTAGGACTGCAAATTGGTGCAACCAATCTGGAAAGAAGTATTGAGATTCCTTAGAAAACTTGGAATGGAACCAAGCTATCTCACTTGACCCAGCTATCTCACTCCTCGGTCTATACCCAGAGGACTTAAAAATGGCATACTACAGTGACGTAGCCACTTCAATGTTCATAGCAGCTCAGTTCACAATAGTCAAACTGTGGAACCAAACTAGATGCCTTTCAATAGATGAATAAATAAAAAAAACTGTGGTGTATATACACAATGGAATATTACTCAGCATTAAAAGAGAATAAAATCATGGCATTTTCAGGTAAATGGATGGATTTAAAGAATATCATGCTAAGCAAAGTAAGCCAGTCCCAAATAACGAAAGGCTGAATGTTCTCTCTGATAAGTGGATGCTGATCCATAATAGGAGAGGTAGCATGGGAAGAATGGAGGATCTCTGGTCAATGGGGAGGGAGGGAATGGGCAGGAACATGGGGGCAGGAAAGATGATGGAATGAGATGGACATCATTGCCCTAGGGACATATATGACTGCACATATGGTATGACTCTACATAATATACAACCAGAGAAATAAAAATTTGTACTTCATTTGTGTACAATGAATCAAAATGCATTCTGCTATCATGTGTACCTAAGTAGAATAAATAATTTTTAAACAAATTTTAAAAAGAATTTAAAAGTGTAATGATGAGGTAGAGTTTTTTAAATAAAGTTTTTAATCTTTTGCTTCTTGGAAAAATATTGTTTTCCTCTTTGAACTTTCAAAGATATTTTATTTTCTGTAGAATTTGGAGTTGACAGTTTTTTCCTTTTAAGTTTTTAAAAATGTTCCATTATATCAATTTGCATTGTATCAAATGAGAAATCTGTGATAATTCTGATCTTTTTCTCCCTATGTAATATTATTTTTATCACTGGCTACCTTTGTGGTTTTATTGTGGTCTTTAATTTTCTAGTCATTTGAGTATAATATGTTTAAGAATGCTTTAGTTTGATCTTTCCTTTATTCTGGCTGGTGTTCCCTGGTTGGTCTTTGATTTGTGGTTTGCTACTTTTCATTAGTTTGAAAAATTCTTCCTCTTTTTCTCCTCTAATCTTTCTGTCCAACCTCTGTCCATTCTCTTCTTGGACTTCTAAATGCTTGTGTGCCATTGTCTCAGTTCTTTCTAGTCAACTTAAAAGGCCATGGGAGAACCTTTCATCTTTGATTTTGTGCATTTTTCTTAGCATTTCTTTTTGCTACATATACTAAAATTTCTCATTTTTATTTTTTAATCTATCTTCCAATATTCTCTATTTATGCATCTTGTCTAACATTTCCAATGAGTCTTTTAACATATTCTTTTTAACTGTTCAGGTGATGATATTGCACATGATTTTGTGTCTTGATTCTGTACTCTGTCACATTGGTATATCTATCTCTATGGCAACATTAGTTTTTTTTTAGTTCTTGTAGATTTATAACACATTTTATTATTGTATATATGACCACATTTGGGAATTTTTAATAAGCATTGTATTGGATAATCCACTTCCCTATGGATTATCACAATAATATAATAAAATAAGTTGGGAATAATTGCCTTCTTTTCTCTTCTCTGAAAAAGATTTTTCACTGAGATTAGTGAAGTTTCTTCCTCAAGTCTTGGGTTAAAGGTCACCAAAGGCCACCTCTGGGCTTGGACTTTTGGTTTTCCAGTTTCAAAAGTAATTTAATAATGTATTTGATCTATTCAACATGCTTAGGAGTATTTAGATTTTCTCTTTCTTTCTGTTTCATTATGGGTAAATTGTGGGTTTTTTTCTAGAAATTTGCCTTTTCCATCTAAATTGCCTAATTTATTGGCATAAAAGTACTTTATGTATTTTCTTCTCAAGTTCATAGAATCTGCAATATCCTTTCTGTCACTCCTGATGTTTGGTTATTTGTGTTTTTTCTTTTTTCTTGACCATTGTAAGGACCTATCAGTTTTATGAATATTCTTAATACATACACTTTTGTCTTGATGTATCTATTGTATGTGAGATAAGTTGATCGATGAATGGATATGCAGGCATAGGTAGAAAATTAATTTCATTTGTTATATTAATTATCTTCCTCTTGTGAATTTTTTTGATATTTATTTTATATTTCTTAAGATGAAAGTTTAGACAATTAATTTCAGATTTTTCTCTCCTTAAAATACATCATGAAAGGGTATAATTATTTTCTAGGCAATGCTTTAGATAAATCACACTCTTCATGCTATACCTTCTTTATGATTTAGTTTTAGATATTGCCTAATTTTCATTTTGATTTCTTCTTTAGTTTATGCATTGTCTAGAATTGTACTACTTGATTTCCAAGCAGTATAGATCTTATCTTTGCTTATTGATTTTTCATTTAATTTTACTATATAAGAGAATATGTATAAAATAATTTTAACATTTTACATGGTAATATCTCAGGTTTAGAAAATTTTAAGTGTTTATGTGAAAAAATGTTCATTCTGTTGCCATTGTAGATGTTAATTAGGACATATTTGTTAGTTGTGTTGCTTAGATTTACACATATTCACTTAGCTATCTACTTATTTTAAGAAATGAATGTTCAATTTCCCACTATTATTGTGATTTTTCTATTCCATTATTGACATCTCTCAACTTTTGTTTGTTGTACATTGAAGCTATATTACTATTTATTTAGAATTGAGATGTCTTCCTTTTTGACCTCTGCATCATTGTGGAATTTATGTATTTTATCTTTGATTTTACAGTTTCCTTTTTCTAATATTAGTATAGCTATATTATCTTAGCTCTATCTCCAGAAAGGACCTCAAAGTAGAGACATTATATAATATTGAGATATTGTTGGAGGGAGACTCAGACCCTGGGAAACAGATTCAGGATCCCAGCAGGTGAAGGAAGATGCAAGATGCAATTGGGATAGTAGACATTCTTTATTCAGGGTGGCAGCATCCCCCAGCCTCCAGCTCCAGCCTCATTTTTCCCCAGCTACAGCTCCATTTAGACCCTGAGTCCTTTCATAGGCTTTTTTCATATATATACTCCAGATAAAGAAGGTGCATTGCAATAGGTTACAGAAGTGGGCACATGCTCACAAGCAAATATTTATGATCTTGAGTGCTGAATCAGGGTGTTTATGACCTTGATTACATATTAAAAACATAGCCCACTGGAAGCTTCAGCAAGTGAGCCTAACTGCAGCCACCTTCGGCCTGCCCTACAGATTATCTAAAACCTTGATCTTAGTTTCTAAATATTATTCTCCAGTAACAGAAACCAAAGTTTCTTGGAAAAATGATTAGTTTCAGGATTATGCAAAGAAAGTACAAGATGAACCTAATAATAAGAAAGTGCTCAAGGAGTGATCAGAACATGCTGTTCCTGTTTCTTTTACTGCTTGACAAACCAAGAAAAACTTAACAGCTTGAAAAAAAATTATTATCATTTCTCATGGTGCTTTAAGCTCACTGAGCTCAGCTGAGTGGTTATTCCTTAAAATTTCTCAAGCAATAGTAAACAAATGGCATCTGGTGCTGGAATCAATCATCTGAAGGACTAGAGTAAGAACCCAGGATAGCTCACCCATAGGACTGGTGACTGATGCTGGCTGTTGTGGAGGAGCTCAGCTAGGGCTGAGTGCTGAAAGGCGTTTTTTGCATGCTGCTTGAGATTCATACTGAATTCTTACTGGATTTTGAAAGGAAGTTTTTGAAGCGCAAGCATTCCAAAAGAACAGGCAGAAGTAATGAGATTTTTTAATGACTTAGCTTGGAAGTAATATGGTGTCACTTCTGCTGCATACTATTGGTTACTGTGGGAAAATCAAAATTCAATGCATAAGAGAATTATACAAGTGTGTATATCTATACCAGGAGGCATGGTCTGTAGCCAGGCCATCTTTGGAGTCTAGATAACATTGTCTGTACACTGGCTTCAATCATTTACATCTGCCACAGGCAGAATACACTAATCTGCCCCCAACTTCTCTCCCAAATCAAACATGAAATGATATAAGACTTAAGCATAATACCCAGTTGCAAGTAAAAGTCCTTGAGTATGTTTCCTTAGTACATTTACTAAAGTGCAGTTCTTCAGGGCAATAAACACTAATGTAGGTAAAGCATAAAAAACTTTAACTGATTGACCTGATATTAAAATACTAGAATCACATACTTTAAGTTGGAAGATAAAATACTGCCAAATACCAGAACTGAAATAGGAAACTCTAAGAAAAATAAAATAATTATGTAGCAAAATAAAACCTAAATGCCTGTGTAGAAGAATTTAGAACATAGATCAGTGGTTGGCAAACATTTCTGAAAAATGACATATTGTATATACGTTAGTCTATACAGACACATGAGTTTTCATTAATATATTATTTGTCCCTGTAATCCCAGCAGCTTGGGAAGCTGAAGCAGGAGGATCATGAGTTCAAATCCAGCCTCAGCTACTCAGCAAGACCCTGTCTCTAAATAAAATACAAATAAAGGGGTTGAGGATGTGTTTCAGTGGTGAAGAGCCCCTGTGCATATATATATGTACACACACACACACATATATATACATATGTATATACATACATATATATGCATAAAATATATGTATACATGTAATATATATATATATTTTTTTTTCTGTTCTTTTTATAACCCCTTAAAATGTGAAATTCATTTTTAGCTTGTGGACCATTTAAAAACAGACCATGAGCTAGATTTGACCTTTCAGTCACAGTTTTCCATTCTGATGTTACATAAACAATAGATACTAGAATTTTGAATGAAGTACAGCAAATTTGGTCATGTGCATATTAAGTAAGTTTAAAATAGCAAATATAGAGTATTTATGTGGAAATTTCTATTTTAATATTCTTGTTTATGTGAGATCTATATCTTAAATATAGAGATGTTGAAAATATATCTGGTTATTATAAAAGCCTTAAGTCAAATTATGGTTTATAGCAATTATAAAATTAGTATACTGCAATTCCACAGAAAAGCGCCTCTTTCATTTTTTTTCAGAGAATAGAAAAGGCAAATATAAGGGTAATACATTTTAATATCAAGCCCAACCATAACATTTTCTGCAATGCATTTCTCCAGTGTCTATAATTTGCTTTCATACCACTCCCTGGTAAGTTACTAAATATTTCACTTGAACTGCCGAGGGCTGTTCATCTACCAGGCAGTCTGCTGAGGAAGCAGATGCAAATTGTGCTTGGTCATCACGCTCCTGGACTTTCTAATGGACAAACTATAAAAGTTATTCATGCAGAGACTGGTGTTTTTCCTATTTGTTATTGAACCTGAAGTTAACTGGCAATAGAGTACTCTTTGAGCTTTAAAAGCTAACTGTTAGAAGGAAATGTTTTCAAGATGTCTGTGGTGATGGAAATACAAAAATGACTGAAGGTCCCTAGAAAGTCTGACTTTATGTCACTAAAATTCTTCCCTCTGGGGGAAGTGAACAGATGAACAAAAGTGAGCACAAAAGATCCTGCTTGTTATGATTAAATCAAAGCTTGATGTGTTGGTCCTGAGGTGAAATTGCATTGTGGTTAGGAGTGTAGGTTTTTGAAGTTGAACATGTGGCTTCAAACATTGTCTCTTTAGCTTTGCTACATAGGAGAACTGGGCAAATTCTATTACTTCTCATGTCTTCACTTTTCTCATCTGTAAATCACAGAAAATAATCATATATTCACATAAGATTCTTGAGAATACTATATTAGTTAATATATAATAACTTCTTTAACAAAAATAAACATTCCACAAATATTAGCTATTGTTATTACTATTAATTTCTTTTTTTATTTTTAAAAAGAAACCTTTAAATTCACTTATATGAGTGATGATTTTTCAAAATGTAAGAATAATAGCAGTAACAAAAATAGCAAGAATATTAGCCAAATAAAAATTGTCATATAAACAAAGGAAATAGTTCTCCACAAAACACAAGTAAGTGACCAGTAGGTTTATGAAAATACACTCAACATCACTAATTATTAAGAAAATGCAAATTAAAACCACAAGGAGACATCACTTCTCAACTGTTATTATAGCTTCTATCAAAAAGGTGAAGTATGGCAAGTGCTGGTGAGGGTGTGGAGAAAAGAGAATCCTTGCACACCACTGGTGGGAAAACAATACAGCCATAATAAAAAATAATATGAACATGCTTTTAAAATTAAAAATAGGGCTACTACAGGATCCAGCAATATACTTCTGGGTATGTATCTAAAAAATATTAAATCCATACCTTAAAGAGAGGTCCTCATGTCCATGTTCACTAAGGTGTTATTAGTGACAGCCAAGATAGTGATAAAATTAAGTGTCCATTAACTGATGACTAGATAAAGAGAACGCAGTACATAAACATAATAGAATATTATTTAGCCTTAAGGAAATCCTGTGAAACATGGACAAAACTGGAGGATGTGTGCTGATATAAAATAAACCAGGCACAGAAAGTCAAATACCACATGATCTCACATATGTGTAGAATCTAAGATGTCAAACACATAGATGCAGAATTGTGATTACTAGGACCTAGGGGAGAATGGGGATTGAGATGTTGTTCAAAAGATAAAAGATTTCAGTTAAGAGAACTCAGTTCAAAAGATCTACTGAACAACATAGTGACTGTAGTTAATAACATTATATTATGCACTTACTCATTACAAAGAGTAGCTCGTAAGTGTTCTTAACACAAAAAAGTATGTGATGTGTATGTTCATTAGCTCAATTTAGCCACTCCACAATCTATGTTAGTTTCATATCATGCTTTATATTGAACATTTAAATATCTTTAAACTATCAATTAAAATATTAAATTAAAAATAGGGCAAAATTAATAATGGCAAGATGTTTGGCTAAAATATACATGTATATTTTGTATTGGGAATTGAATCCAGAGGTGCTTTACCACTGAGCAACATCCTCCGTCCTTTTTATTTCGAGACAAGTTTTGCTAAGTTGCTAAGACTAACCTTCAACTTGTGCTCCTCCTGCCTTAGCCTCCAAAGTTACTGAGATTACAGGTAAGTCACTATGCCAGGCTGACTAAAATATTCTTACAGAATATTACATTTCAAGAAAAAAATATATATGATAATATCATAATAATGATCCATTTTTCACTCATGATGTCATTTATTCTTGAATCGTACATTTGCTTATTGAATGCTTATATTAGCATTGGTAATGAAAATATAACTTTCATAAGGAATCTCTATGGAGATAACTTGAATAAAACATTTTTCATTTATTTTATCTATTTGGTCCTCACAAGATAGAAATCCAGAGTAAATATTAATATGAAAATTTACACATAGATTTCTTATTTAAAAGTACATCCCAATTAAATTGCACTTCATTATACTATGTTTATTGGTTATATAATTTTTGATACATCTCAATATATACTTTTGATAATCTCAATATATACTTGCTCTGTATATTATAGGATATTTGTAAATATAAAGTAAGTAATGTGTTAGAATTATTATTTCTTACAATGCTATGACCAAGGTTATGCAGTCAAATGTTCTATTTCCTTTTTGACTTCAGAAACATTTCCCGTTGACAACACACCCAAAGAAGGTGCAATCCTGAGTGTTGTTAGGTTGTTCTAGTCATTTGCCAAAATCATCTTCCTTAAGCACCGCTTGGAATACCTCCCTCCTCAAAAGTGCTAGTGAACGGTGCCCATAGGAAGCAATTTTCTAGTTTTAATTCTGACTGGGGCCCTTCCTGATTTATCAGTTCTAATAACACTGTTTTATTCATTATTTCCTGAAGATTTTACATTTCTTTTTATTTCCATTCTCAGCTACACTCAAAATAAAGTAATTCTGAACTTCTCAGGTATCTGAGAAGCATCCTCATTGGGATTACTCACAAATTTGTTAAAATAACTTTCCAACTCTATGAGCAAATAAGTATACAGGATAAAAAATTAAAAACAACCTGCACCCAATGAGCTTGTAAAAGAAAATGAAGAGAAAAAGGTAAACACTAGATAAAATCAATGTGTTAACAAAATATTTGAAACAGGAAGAGCATGCGGGCAAAAGGGACTTAAGAAGCCTATTGGCAAAGCCTCTGACAGCATGGAGTAACAAAATACCAGTACTCACCTCTAGGCAGGTGTATTCCTAGAGGTAAACAGTAACACACTAAATGTAAGAAAAGAAAGAAATGGAAGAGAAACAAAGAAAAGTGATAGGAAGAATGCCATAGTTACAGAAAAACAGTTAAAATCTTAGAGAATGGAATTGTTCGTCCTTTAGCTTGGGAGGGGTGTTTTGTCCAAGCCATGGCAGTTCATCACTTCTTATACAACACAAAATTCATTGCTGAGAGAGTCTAGGGATGACATTGAAAAGCACTTGTTTGAGGGACCAAATGCACAACACAATTTGCCAGTATTAGGTTTCTGGTTTTTTGGAGGCAGTTAGACTCAATCCAGTGACTTCAGAATCCATGAGGCCACGTCATTCATGGTTGATGGCTATTTATGAGATTCTTTCAAATATTACCACTTCATTCAACATCTTCCTTGAGGAAGAAAAATCAAACAAACTGAAATTTCATCATCAGTGCACTCTGACAGTGTCCCACATTGGTTTAGCTCAAAAATACAATTTTTGCGGGGGTAGGTACTAGGGATTGAACTCAGGGGCACTCAACCACTGAGCCACATCCCCAACCCTATTTTATATTTTATTTAGAGACAGGGTCTCACTGAGTTGCTTAGCACCTTGCTATTGCTGAGGCTGGCTTTGAACTCATGATCTTCCTGCCTCAGCCTCCTGAGCTGCTGGGATTACAGGCATGTGCCACTGCACCCAGCAAAAAAATATAAATTTTATATATTTAGTATATATAACATTTGCCATATATCTTAATGAATGCCAAAATAGTAACAATAAGAAAAGAGGAAAGAATGATAAAGAAGGAATATTTATTAAGGCTTAACACTGAGTCAGGGATTTTAACAATTGCTTTATATACAATATATCACTTATTCTCCCCCAGAAAGTCTATAAAAATATACCACTTTTAATCTTCATTTTACGCTTGAAAAAACCACTGGACTTGATAATGTATTTAATAACTTGTTGGGGTAGCAAGTGGCATAGCTGAGTTTTGAACCAAGCAATATCACTTTACTAAAATAACTATCATATGGATGAAAAGGACCTCTGAAGTTTAAAAAGGAAAAATAATTTTACACTAACATAGTACCTGAGAGTCCCCCAGATTATAGTCATTTGTGAATGACCTGGAAATTTTCTTGAATCTCTCCTCATTAAAAGTTATTACCCATCTCTTTATATACATTTTTCTATGTTAATTAAAGCATTATTAAATGGAATTTTAGTATCACCATCAAAAGTGCAAATGAATACCCTCGGCAGCAAAGAAGACAAACAAATGTCAGTAAAGTAACATTCTTTATTTCTAATTGGATACTATTGACTGCCAAATGTGCCGAGTGTTCTTCCTGCTTCCTCACAGATTAAAAGAAAGATAAACAAGTGTTAGAGTGATGTTAAAAACAAGTTACAACCAAAGTTTCTCCTTGGTAAAATTAGAAAGAACAAAAGGAAATAACTTTTACCAAATAAATTATTTCTCGATAATTTTTTTTTCTGAGCACCAGTTAAAATGTGGAAAACACTGACATGCAGGAAGATTTAGGGAGACCTCAAGCCTTTCATTGCATTTCTTTTCTTTCCTTTTCTTTCTTTTCTTATGTTGGTGGTGCTGGGTCAAACTCAGGGCTCTCACATGCTAAGCAAGAGCTCTCCCATTGAGCTATATCCCCAGTCCCCAGTTTGGAATTTTATATGAGGACAGAATAATGATATCTCTTGACTTTTTCTGCAATAATGTACAAAAAGGATTATTACAAGTAAAGGCACCAACTCAAGCAAGTCAACTAGGGCTCATCATCCACTCATCCGGTTTGTGAGGGCAAAATGGCTGGAGAGCTCTGTCAGCCATAACAGCCAGGACCTTGGATTCCAGGCTGAGCAAGACAGGCTACCTGCCGTAGACATCAGGAAAGGATTTTGAGGCAGGGATAATAAGGGTAGGGGATGAGATTCAATGCAGCGCAGCACAGATCTCAGACTCAAGGAGGAGGTACCCAGACACGGGAAACCAATGCACTGATAATTACTGCATCAACCTAAAGGAATTTCTCTCCTTTGCTCTAAGTGGCAAAGGCTGAAGATTAAAAAATGAGAAAGAGGAGAAAATGAGGTTAACAAAGTTTTAAAACTGAAAGACAAGGAGATTGCTGGTACCATAACGGAAAAGAAAAATTCCAATAGAAAGATGATACTTAGTTTTATAAACAACAAATTTCATAGGGTGGTGTAAAATTTGAGGGCTTGATCCAAAGTGACAGAAATAAGTATGTATCTAACAATACAGTTAAATAATGAATGGAGATTTAGCTTGGAAAATACTCCAAAGAATATACAGTGTAGAGAAAGAATGTAACAAGGACATAATGTGTTGGATGGGAAGATTACCTGTGCAGATGGAGAAGGCTGTGCGAGTACAGCTGCCAGAAGAAAGAGGTCAAAACCTAGTACAGTGTCTTGGAACCAAGAGTGAAAAAAGAAGTTTGAAAGGAAGATTGAATTTGTTAATCCCCACATACTACCTAGAGGTCAAGAAGATTAAATGAGTTCAAAACTGGATTTGACAAATAGATGGTCATTAGTGTCCTTAGAATACATAGTGATGAAAGCAGATAAAGTTTAAAATTAAGTAATATATGAGAGAAAAAAAGGGCAGATAATGTATAAAATTAAGTATTCCTAATTATTTTATAACAAAATTAGAGCTGCCAAACTAATGTTCAGGTACCTTACAGGCAGATATTTTAAAGATAGTAATTGTGTATGGTCCCACCAATTTGACTTGATGACCTGCAAATCAAAAGTACTTATTATATTGTTATTTATTGATTTATTCACTCATTCAACTGATATTCACTAAGGGCTTATAGAATATCTCTCAATCTCTTAGGTACTGGAGCCACAACAATTTGGTAATATATATCTCTGCCCTTCCCCCACAGTCTCACAGAACACTGAAGAGTTATAATAATCAGTTAACCAGTTATAATAACCAGTATGAGAGTCTTTAGCAAAGAAAACAGAATTTTATTTAGAAAGGTAAAAGACTTTCCAAGTATGATATTCTAAATGTTCCATATTAAAGGTATCAGAAAAGCCAACATTAGCGAAAAAAAAATCAGAGGAAGTACTAAATGTTTTAAAAAGATTAGGTTTTCTACAGGCACAAAATTCTTCTAGCAATCCAGACCTGCCTCAGCACTTCCCTCCCGGATTGTCCTTCCCAAAGGCAAAACTTTTCTGACCTCATCGAAACCAAGATTCAGTAATCAAATTTAATTCTCTGACTCTAGCTCAAGCTAAATCACACGTAGGCTGTGCTCTTTTTCTTAAGAGTGATATAAATACATGGTGAACAGCAACAGTAAATCGTAGTGAGTCCATGTGGTAGATAAACTTAGGCCCTAGACTACAGTTGACAACAGGTTGCTAAAATGACTTTATATGTTTCATGATTCATTCATGCATGGGCTAATTTAAAACCAGGGAAGTGGATTTGTGCTAGAAATTGATAAAATTGCATGCAGAGATGAAGTATCAAGGACTTTGCTCTTTATGAGAATTTTGAATGCAGTTGCAAAGACATAAATTCCCAATGATACTGCATAGCCACACAGAGAGATTTTCTCCAAAACCTTTCAATGCTGAAATTTGGTTTAATTGATTAGAAAATCCATACCTTTCCCATATTCTCCTCTAGCATCAAAATACCCAAGCCTTGGCTTATTAGTCTAGCATAGTTAAGGGAGTTAAAAGAGGTAGAGATGAAATCTCATCCAAAATACTCCATTTGGAATACTATTGTGACATTATATCTGCTTTTTTAGACGACACCATCTTTAGGCTTTTTAAAAAATCTATAAAGAATTTCTGTCCAGTCTATAAAATACTACCACATTTATAAGTTTAGAAATACCTTCGATCACTTCAGACACCTGCTGACAAGTCTTCAAAGACTTCTATGGCCAGTAGGATCAACGTCAAACTGCTTGACCTGGCAGTCAGAGCCCCATGATCAAATTCATTTCAATTTCACATCCCAGTGCTTCTGTCCTGCTGTCCCTTACACATGTTTTGGTGTTTTCTGCTTCCATGGTCAATTTACAATTGCCTTTCTATCTAGTTAAATCGCATCTAGTTCCCCTACAGGTCTGGCTCAAATTTCCCCACAAAACCATTCATCTATTACAGATCAAAGTGACCTCTTTCCTCTGAACTCCTAAATCATATTTAGCTTTGCCATTTTGTGATGATAATAACATAATCATGGAATCTTTTACAGTCATAAACAGTGACTTCCTTTCACTGAATGGGGATTTTTGATGACCAGCCCTTCTTCTTTAGCTTGACCATCTGTTATTCTGTTCAACCTCTGCTACCCCTCTTTTCAATTCTCTCATCTACAAAATCCTATTCAATTTGTACTATCAGGAATTTAAAAATTGCACTCTATGAAAACATAGTTAAGAATTCTCTTTTATTGCTGAGCAATAAAAGAGAATAAAATTATGGCATTTGCAAGCAAATGGATGGAACTGGAAAGCATTATGCTAAGTGAAGTAAGCCAATCCCAAAAAACCAAATGCCGAATGGTCTCTCTGATTAGTGGATGCTGATGAATAAGGGAGGTGGGAATGGGAAACATAAAAGAATTAGAGAAACACTGGACGCGACATGGTGGGGGGCAGGAAAGGGGAATGGGTATAGTAAAGATGGTTGATAAAAAATATATATAAATGTATATATATATATATATATATATATATACACTGTTCATTGAAAGTGCATATAAAGATGTCTAATATGAAGAATGTAATCTGCTTATAATTTTGTGCAAAGTTAGAAAAATTATGATTGTAACAATTTTTTTTTCTATTTGCCTCAACAAATGTTTTCAGTGAATAGTGTGTACAGCTTCTGAAAATTTGTTTTTTTCTGTTATGTTCGATAACATGTATTAAAATGCAACTTTTGGGGAAAAAAAATAAAGTAATAAAAAAAAAGAATTCTCTCTTTTATACCACGTTGTTTATTAAAGTATTATTTAAAATCATAGTTTAAGAGAAAATCTAGTTATAGCTATTAAAATTACATAAACTATATTATTTTATAATTATACTATAATAATTTACTAGAGATATAAATGAATCATATAATAAATTCACACACACATACACAACATATATAAACTAACTTCATCAAGTAATAGTCTAAGACAAATACTTCTCACCCTCACAAAAATGACCAACCCAGATTTTGAATCTTTAGATACAAACATTTCATTATGATTATAGTGCTCATTTCCCTTAACATCATTATCTTGCATGAGATAAAGGAATGAAAGATATCCGAGGGAGCCTTTGTTTCTAGCAAATCCTGGATCTCCCAAACAAAAGCCACCGTTCAGTAATGGCACTTGGAATCCCTCTATCCACAATATGACACTTTCTCCCTCAAACCAATGCTGAGATAAATCTGTCACTCTGTTCTATTTAATTACAGAGCCTTGTTTAAGTGTTTCTAGAGGCAGGTAGTTTTCTTTGGGAACAATGTGCTACAGAGCTGACACAACTAGATTTATACAGGGGATAAATCTTGACAAAACAGTACATAGCAGTTCAATTAACCTGCTTTAGGGAGACCTAATGTAATTGTAGAAATGCAATCACTTCAACTGAGGTTATAAGGTTTGAACCTAACTTTATTATCCGAGGATAAATGCATTGGTATTAAATGTTCCTTTGGTCACTGAATTCAATACAAAACTAGACAATAAAATTGCTGAGTTAATTGACAATAGAAAAGTCTAGCAGCTGCTTTGACTGCCAAAAGTAAATGTTAATAATAATATTAATGATATTATTATGTTCATAAAATTAAAATCAATAAATAAATGTTTTCAACATTTGTTCATTGACTTTAACATGTTAAAGAAAAGAGGGTAGAATGAAAAGAGTTGAAGTTAGGTGGGCTGAAAGTCACCATCAGATTTAGAAAAGGCAAGTTCGATTGCATCAGAGCAGACTTGATTTTGTTACTAAGAGAAGCTTTTACTTTTCTCCATGAGTAGAAAGGACTGTTTATAGAAAGACAAACCTGAAGAGGAATAAGACATTCTACTAGTGAGTGCCATGCCCTTTGCCTGGGGATTTTACTATTCCAGACTGCTGGGGGCTATATTCTTTTCAGTGTTCCAAAGAAGGCCATCTAGAAAGTAAGTTTCTATATGCAGACTCAAGAAGATCCCAGGGAAGAGAATTATCTTTCTTACCATCATTCACTTGTCATAAGAATACTGTAAGCTAAATTCATTCTCATCTCATTTACAAAGGGAACAAAATGCAGTAATTTGCCCAAAGCCGTATAGCTAGTGTGTGGGATGGGAACTTTGAACTCTGAATTTGACATTATTTTGTGTTGCTATTGTTCTTTATCACTGTGTTTTACACAACTCACACAAAGTCTATCCAATGGCCAAGAAAATTAAATTCTTCTGTTTTGTTGTGGTCTTCAAAATTAGAGAGTATATTTTTCAACATCAAAGGTTTAGCAATATCAAATCAGGAATTAGAATGTGAAAGAGAAATATTTATGTTTATATGAGTCTTAGCATAAGGGATATCATTTTTATTTCCTTGTAAATAAATAAGATTAATTCACTAAAATAAGTAAATATGGATCCAACACACTCAAGAGACCACATTCTTAGTTTGCTTAGCTGGCAACATAAAGGTTTGATAATAACAAGACTATATGGAGGAAATATGCACTTGTATACATTGTGTAGTACAAATTGTAATATGTTTTCAAAGTAATTTAAATTATTCCATTACTTATTAAAATGTAAAATAGATGCATCATTTGACTCAATAATTTCATTACATGTATATAATATGTTCATGTATATAATATGTTCTTATATACATACTTATACATACATATTTATTCTAATATTGTTTTATTAGTGATAACTGGACACAAAAGAGAAAGTCTATCATTTAAAAACATTGTTAAATTAATTATGGCATAGGGGCTGGGGTTGTGGCTTAGTGGTAGAGTGCCTGCTTCATATGTGTGAGGCACTGGGTTCAATCCTCAGCACCACATAAAAATAAATAAAATAAAGATATCATGTCCATCTACAACTAAAAAAAATATTTAAAAAATTAATTATGCCATATTTATACATTTTTATGTCTCCAAGATAATCTGCTAAGGGAAAAAAGCACAATAAAAAATCAGCATGAATTTAGTAAATTCCTTTGCTAAAAATTACATCAGCATATGTATATTATTCTCTCTACATTTATAAAATAAACTGAGAATAATAGTTACATTTAGGGAGGGTGTCAAGGAAGTGTTAGAGAGATGTTTATTACTCATATGGTGCCCCTTCTACAAAATCATGAATAATAACCATGTACATGTATTAACATAGGTAGAATAATCTACTTACAACAATATTTTTTGTAATAGATCTTCAAATTTGTTTCAGATCCATGAACTACTGAGTGATAATAGGATATTTCATGTGTTACTAGACTGTATCATTATTATTTGCATTTTTCAAAGCTTTAGACTATGATGTGACTAATAATTTAACTCTTTGGGTAGCTCATTATAGCATTTGATAATCATAAGTACGAAATGGTTACAAACAACTGCTGAGCTAAAAAGTGAAATAGATACCTGAGTCTTTCAAAATATACCTTCAAATAAACACTATAAAGATGATCGTCTCCAATGCCTCTTAACAACACCTGAAAATGTTCAGGCTAGAGGCAATGCAAGGTAAGATAATTTCTAGAACTAGATCTCCACTTGGCTTTTTTGTCATTGTTGCTTTTGCTTTCATAACTTGCACAGGAAATGTGGCTCAGAATTTATTTCATGAAAAGCTGAAAAACAACATTGTCAGAATCAAGGAAAGTATGTACATGTAGGTCAGTAGTTCAAACTGTAATTGCTATTTGGAAAATATTTTCTTGGTACCCAGCAGAAAGCCTAGTTCCAATATAAAGTAAAACTCTTGGAAATACATTTGGATAATAAACGAGGCAGATTTATATGTATCGCTCACGTGGAGTGGAGAACTGCCTGAATTTGCTTCACTTTCTGTTATTGAACACAGCACACACAGTGAGCAGAATCCATCTTCTTAATATACTGTATGAATGACTTAAGGAATAATAATAAGTGAGAATATCTGAGAAATCGATTTCACTCAAAGTTCTTTTGGAGAACAAAGAAAATAACTTTTTCAAGTACCTAGAGAAAATCAGGTGTATGTGATCAAAATCAGAATCTGGACAGGTATCAGAGGTTTTTGTGATTGAAAATAGAAAGATGTCAATGGTTTTTATAGAAATTTCTTTTTTGAATAAAATTAGTAATCTTCCATGTATTCAGTCAGTAGTATTAATTGAATCAAATAGAATTTGGGAAGGAGAACAACTGTTTCAGATGTTGGATCTTAGATAATATTTCTAAGCACACTATTTCTAACACACTCACTTCTATGGTAGCTAAATTTCCCCAAATTATGCTAGAATACTTAAGGAGAAAAAAACATGGAATGGTTTAAAAAAAAAAGGATATTTCAGGGAACTAATTTCAAGTGTCCTATCATTGATTAAAAACACACAAGATAACAACTTAATAAGGGGTCAGAATAGAAACAATGTTATTGCCAACTTATAGCAATGTTAAATATCTGAAAGACTAGTTGGTTAAAATCTAATGAACACAAATACAAAGGTAATTATATTCTTTTATCTTTTTGGTACCAGAGATTGAACCCAGGGATGCCTAACCACTGAGCCACATCCCTAGCCCTTTTTATTTCTTTTATTTTGAGACAGAGTCTTGCGAAGTTGCTGAGGCTAGATATGAACTTGCTATCCTCTTGCCTCAACCTTTCAAGTTGCTGGGATTATAGGCATGCACCACTATGCCTAGCTTGTTCTTTTGTTTATACATTTTCAAGCAAGTCAAATAATTCTAAGACTTCACAGACCAAGTTACTTCAACCAAAAAATATGAATTTTCAAGATCTAAAGTTCCCATTGTCTTTTTTTCTTTTTATTACTTATTTTTAACTGATGAATTTAAATTATATACAATATTATATACATTTTGTATGAATTCATTTTATATGAATTTATATGCATTTATACATAAATTAATGATGTACGACAGGATACTTTGAAATATGCATACATTGTAAATGGCTAAATCAAGCTCATTAATTTATGGATTACTTCACATTTGTGGTAAGAATACTTAAAATCTACTCTCTCAGCAAATTTTAAGCATGTAGTAGATTGTTATTAACTTTAGTTACCATGTTGTACAAGATTGCTTGAACAAAACTGACATTCTCTTTAATATTTTCCCTAAAACCTACAGAATAATGTTCTCCACCTTTGACACACAGAAATGTATCTGTGATTTTTTTCCATGTAAACAACCACATATCAATTTGCCTTGTTTAATCATTACCTTGTGATTTCTTATGCTGAATACTCTGTCAGCCTCTATATAACTCACACTGCTACTATGTCCTGCAATGTTCCCCGTTACATCTATGAACCATATCACCCACGTTCTTTCATTTCTAGTTGGTTTTGGCAGGACCTCAGAGGGTAGGAAGATAGACAGGAGTCTTCCTTTCCCTCACTCTCTTCTTACTTGGACACAATCCTGATTTCATTCTTCTAATGTCACATCTCTTGTTGGGTGGATTCCATCTCATGGCTCCAGCTCTTACCTACCCATTCCATTGGTGGGTACTATCTTCCCATTACTGCTGGCTCCTGGGTCTTTGCCAGTGGTGGTTAGTTCCCTTAACTCTGTCCATATTCCATAAACAGTCCCTTCACCTAATGTTCACATGTAATCCAATTCTTTCTTCCAGTCCACCAGTATATTCAAAGAGAAGAATTTATGCATTCATTATTTGTTTAGTACTTAGTACAATGCCTATGAGAGAGAAGGCACTGTCGGGGCTCAGATAGTGATACCTCAAAGTGTGACACTTTAACATGATGAGCTGGAGAAACAGAATCAAGGTCTCTCTAACCTTCCCTCGTTTCTCCCTTAGCACAAGGAGGGGCTCTCTCTGAAGCTCACATATCTGACTGAAGGAAGCTCTGCCACAGGAAATGCAGTTGTCTTAGACTCGTCCCTGAAATCTCATTAACCAGGAAGATTAAACTCATTTTGCAAGGAGGAGACAGAAATATCACTACACCTAGACAGACCTTGTTACAAGCTAATATCTGTAATATATTCTTCAGCTTCCAAAGAGAATCACATTTATAACTATTTTCCCTTCTTTGGGCCCATTGAGTTTCCCCCGAATCAATTACTACCCTTCCAAATTTCAGTCCTCCATTCCCCTCCCCACCACCCAGAAGAGGATGTTTAAGTCTCAACTATGTAGCCTTTCTTTGAGTTTCCTATTTTGTATGACTCCTGTACTTGCGCAAATTAACGAATTTGGATGCTTTGTCTCCTGTGGATTTGTATATTTTTTTTTTTTTTTAAATTTTTTTGTAGATGGACACCATGTCTTTATTTTATTGCTCTGTATGTGGTGCTGAGGATCGAACCCAGGGCCTCACGCATGGGCGGCAAGGGCTCTACCGCTGAGCTACAATCCCAGCCCCTGGATTTGTATATTGTCAGTTCATTTCACTGGAATTTCAGAGGGAGTAAGAGAAATTCCATCAACTCTACAGCAACCATTAAATATTTTTGGAATATATGAATGAACAAATGAAAACTTACTAGTAGGTTAGCTACTATGCAAGAGTAAAAATATGTGTTAGTAATGACTTTTATTGTAATGAAGATTGCAATCTATGGAAGGAAAGGGTACGTGGGTACACAAATTCAACAGACAATCCAAGTCTACACATATCACAGTCCTCCACGTTCAGATTGCAGTAAAGGTACCATCCTTGCTATTAGAGGAGAAAAGCTACCTAACATGGGGCTGCATGTGTGTTTGTATGTGTGTGTATACGTGTGTATGCATGTGCATAAAAATTCAGTTATCTCATAAGTTCCCCATAAGGAAAACCAAAAAAGATAAAAGAACAACCACCCAGCACTCATCTGCCTCATGGATATGCAGGCAGCTTTGATTAGTTAATATTTATAAAGCACTTTGAAGATGAAAAGTGCTAAACATTATCTAACAGCCCTGTAAATGCAAATTTGTCAGGTCTTATGAAATTTAACAGAAATTAGAGAGTGACAAATTACTCAAAAATAAAAAATGCTCAACCTAGGCTCTGCATTTAGAGAATCCAGATGGAGAAGAAAAGACATTTTCCCCAGGGCAGAGAATCAAGTTAATCTATACCTTACCCTCACATCCCTGCACACAGGTTGCAGAAATGTTTAATTTAAAGCCTGAAAGATGATGTTCTTTGTAACATCATGTAAATCAATGTTTTATTAAAGCCTATAAATTACTATGCAGAAAAATGTAAATCACAATAAAACACTTGAAGAACAGATTCAACCCTGCTCTGTTCTCATGGAGCTCTGTCTTGCTTTGGCAGGTGGGGTTAGACTTTAACTAGAGGTGAGCAGTTTTACCTCTTCCTTCCCCATGGAAACCATGGAATAGTCCAATCATTTCTCTTCACCTTCAGAAGTACAAATAGTCACATTTTCTCCCAGTGACATTTTTAAGTTGCATTTTAAAAGTGTGTGTGCTTTTCCCTCCATTGACTTTAATTATGCTCAGCCTAAGAGGTTTGCCTGGCCAGATAACATTTTTACACAAAAGAGTGGAGCTTATCCACCATAGCATTTCTCTCCAGCTTATCCATCAGTTAGGAGGCTTGGATTTAATATCTTTAAGCTTGTATCTTTGTAGACTCATTTTATTTACTCAGAATTTATATATATATAAACTAGACATCCGATTTAAGAGCCAGAACGATAGCCTCAAATCCAGTGTGATTTTTCAGCTGTTAGGTCAGGATATGAATTCAAGTGTACTGAGTTTATTTACCAGAGAAGGAGAAAAGGCATCTAGGTGACAAATCCGCTTTAAAGAGTATTGGATTGATGACAAGCATTATCAACCGAAATTGAATGCAAACATACAGAAAAGGGGAATAGAAGAAAAGGATGGAAAAAATGAGATGCCAAGTGAATCCTAAAAAATGCTGTATGAAAGAATATATTTAAAAAGAGAACAAAAGGATCAGTTCTTCAATTGCCTTCAAAGTAGTAAAGGAAAGAAGCCACAGAAGCTGTCATTTCCATTGTAATCCATAACTTACTGAACATTGGGACTTGGAGAACACTTTAATTTCAAAGAAGGCCTTAAAAGGCTTCATGTGTGTGCATTTTGCTAAATAAATATGGCCTTCTAATACACTACAGACAGCATTATATTGTACAAGTTCTAACAAATTAGATAGATCTTTAAGGCTCTGTGCTTTTTAATATGTTAAGTAATCAGGTATCTGTGACAAAATAAACTGGAATTGCTGTAATTTCATATTTACTGATACCTTGAGTACTTAGCCGCTAAGTGAATTTCCAGTGGATATATTTTATTGATGAGTAATAGAATATCTGAGATAATCACCCCTTCTATTTCTTAAGCATTGAGCTTTGAAGGCCACACGAGACACTGTATGCAAAAGTGACTTAAAAACTAACAAACTCTACAAACATTAGGTTTTAAGAGTTGGTTCATGTAATACTTTTGATGGATAAAACAAAATATTGACCTCTCTGTGTTTGAATTATAATCCAATGTATGATAATAAAAATAATCATTGTTCTTTCTTATGTTCTAATAAAAGATCCATTTCCAATCCCTTCACATTAAAGCAACTTTTAAACAAACACTCCACTTAGACAAAATAAAGGGCATGAAAGGAAAGGTGTAGTTTGTTGTCCCTAAATTGCGCTTCTTCTTTCTTCTTCAATTTGGAACTGGCAGTGGGTGACCAAAAGGAATATTTTCTTTTATGCAAATATATATTTATTTAGAATAGGTAGTTGCAGAATAATTGAGTAACTTCACAAAACTGGCTATCTTCTGTGGAATGCTCCCCCTATCTCACTCCCAACAACTATAATGGTCCTCTATAGTCTAGTGGATTATTAAGAAAGATAAAATCCTGGTAAGCTAAATTATTTACTAAAATGAATTTCTCTATGTAAATGATGTTATGAATGATATCTACATGTATTTAAAATACTTCCATTGACCATATGTATTAAGTATGTATGCATGGTTTAATAGACTTTCTGAGGTTAATATTGAAGAAATTATTATTCAAAAATATTTGCTTGCTAAAATGTTCTAATCTAAGAAACAACTCCACATATTAATCTTTTGTGTGTGTTTTAGCCCATTTACAAATATAGAAATATTTGTTCAGTAAAAGCCATTATAAAGATACATTGAGCATCACAATTCTGGTAATTCTTGTGTCAGGCCACAATTTTTGGAGCTCTGATAGTTGATGTAAGATTTCATTTTCACTAAAATCCACACCCAAGTAGGGAATCCTCTTCATTGATCTGATAGCACTTCTTTTAATTAATCCCTAGACCCTGCAGGCTGTGTGCTATAGTCAATAATGCCTTTGTACCTCAAATGCAATACTTAGCATCTGTTTTTCTTACAGAAATACAGTTAGACAATAACTAACAGTTACATCTATTTCTCCAACACTAACTTAAAATAACCTTCTACTTTAATTTTATCTCTATGCATCAAAATAATATGAACAGCATCTAAACAATTTTGTTTCAATAGTGTGAAATATTTGCCCTTGTGAACTTGATTATTCTATTTGATTATTCTATTCTTTAGATTAGATGACACTGGATATTTATATAAAAACAAGGAAAATCTATATACATTTTTATTAGTGTAACTAAAATGCAACATAAGAGAATGAAAATGTAATGTTCATGGACTTCAAAAAATATTTCAAATAATATTTTAAATGTTCTTTTCTCATTCGTTTGCTATTATACAATAAGCTTACTTCAGTATTTAATATTTGATTGTTGATGGCCAATCTTTCTTTACCTATATCCTCATGCTAAAATTAGCCATGATAAATTTTACTACAGGTGTATATGCAGAGATTGATAACACTTCTCCAAATATCAATAGAAAAGCGATTACTATTATCTATATTAAAAAAAAATTATATCAGTAAGAATGAAAAAAAACTTGATACTGAAAATAGTGTATGTGTACATGTATACATATACACAAGTGTATACATATGTATACATACATATGATAAAATGATGTTTAAGAATTGAACATCAGGAAACATGAAAATAGCAATCCTGAGTGATGATCAAAAAATGAGTTAAGTCTTACCTTGTCCCAGATTACCGAACATAATTTCCAGACTGTAGCATGAGGAAGGACACTGAGACAGAGCCCAGCATACAACTTGAGTTTGAGGAGACAATGTTAGAAATCTAAACTGATCAAGGGGACTAGAATTCATATAGCTGAGTACTGAAGACGAAAGAACTGCACAGAGCAACCTCCAGTGATATGTATAAGGTACTCCTAAGTGTTGAGCAGGATAGTAATCTGTTCTGTACATGAGAAAACTACCCAAAGCTCAGGAAAGAATAACCAAAAAAGTTTTGAAGGAGAAAAACCCAGCAATTACAGAGAGCTGGAAATACTGCCTGCTCATACCAGCCATTCAGGAAAATGTCATAATTCACTGGCAGGGTTATAACACTCAGATGTGTCTTGACTCAGTAGTAAGGAATAATTAGTTCTACTATAAATATAACTTTGCTCTCGCTTCCAAAGTCTGCAAAAAGAAACAAGAAAAAGAAAAACTCCAGAGCTGATCAAACCTTTTCCAAAATCCTTTTCCTAAAATCTGGGGTATAAAAAGCTGAAGAATATTTATGGGAATGCAAAAATATCTAGCAGTTAAAAGTTACCAGGCATGCAAACAAGCAGAAAAGTGTCACCCTCAATAAGCAAAAAGTCAAATAAAATAACACATGGCTGATGCAGATGTTGGAATTAAAGACAAAGACACTGAAAGAATTATTTGTTCTCTGTTTTACACATTGAAAATGTTAAGTAGGCACAGTTAAGAGAAACTAACATCCATATTTTAGCCATTAAAACTACAATTTCTGAGATGGAAAAGACAATGAGTAATGCTTAATGAAAGAGTAGACACTGCAGATGAAAAGACTGTGGAGAGAAAAGACAAAGGCAACAGCAAGTATCCAAAATGAAACACAGAGGGGAAAAAATTAAAAGAATCAAAAGAAATGAACAGTGTGGCTCTGAGGTATGTGACAACTACAGCATCCCAATATATGAGTGGTTAGAATCCAGAAGAAGAGAGAGAAAAAGGGAGCAGAGAAATTATTTAAAGAAGAATGATTATTTTCTAAATCTGAGGACAAGTATAAGTCCAAATATATAAGAAAATTAAATAATCTCAACATGTCACATAAATTGTTCCAAGGTACATCATAATCAAACTGTTCTAAATAAAGTATGAAAAAAACCTTAAGAGCAGTTGGAGAAAAAGAAACTTAATGCACAGAGAAAAATATAAAATAACTGTATATTTATTTTCAGAAACAATACAAACAAGAAGATAGTGGGAGTACATTTTTAAAGAACTGAAACAAAACCCTGCCAACTATGGTTTCTTGTAAAGTGAAGTTATATTTTAAAATGACCTCTTCATATTAACAGTGAGAAGTAGCTGTCCCAAGAAGATGAGTACCCTACAAGAAATCTTAAAGGAAGTCCTTTAGGTTAAAGGGAAATGATAATAAATTGAAATTCGCATCTGCATAAAGGAATGAGGAATACTGAAAATAACTGAGTACACACACATTTCCCTTATTACTAAAACCACTTTGGAAGATAAATTACTATTAAAAGCAAAACTACAATATGTTATACAGCTTATAATATATGTAAAAGAAAAATACATGACAATGATAGAACAAAGCCTGAAAGGGGAGACTACTGTCAGGCTCTTACTCTGTATATAAAGTGGCATATCATCATCAGAAGCAGACTGTGACAAGTTAAAGATGTATACTACAAAACTGAAGCAATCATTAAAGCATAAAAAAAGGTTGTAAAGAGACAACAAAAGAGAAAAATTAAATCATAAAAAGTAATGAATTAATCCAAAAGAAAATATTGGGAACAAAGAACAGATGAAACAAATTTTAAAAAAGACATAGCAATATGATAGGTGTCATAACAAATATATCAATAATTATATTAAATGTAAATTTTCATATCATCTCAAATAAATGTGTTGATTGTTGTGCCCAAGTTCATTAGTGGATTATCTCATTTAGTCCTCAGAATAAATCTATAAAGATATTGGTGCTATTATCACATTCTATTGATGTTTAGTGAAATTGTGTCATTTCCCTTATTTTTGTGAAAAGTATCCAGCAAGCCTGGACCCTAAAAATCAAAACAACTGCCAGAATAACACAAGAAAAATACTTTACATATTAGTGACTCTTGTAGTCATTTTCCATGATCTTGTTATAATTCTTACCACATCCATAGTATATATTTGCTCATTCTGATAAATGTACACTGTGTTAGTCATCTTTTTGTCACTGTACCTGAGATACCTAAAGAAAACAACTTAGAAGATGGTGTCACTGTGCCTGAGATACCTAAAGAAAACAACTTAGAAGATGGAAAGTCTATTTTGGCTCATGTTTTCAGAGGTTCAGTCCATGTTCAGCTGACTCCATTGATCTGAACCTGAGGTATGGCAGAACATCATGGCAGAAGCTACTCAGCTCTTAGCAGCCATGAATCAGAGCATGAGGAGACAGGGACAATATATATAAACCCCAAGGGCACTTCCTTAGTGACTTACTTCCTCCAGCCACACCCCACCTTCCTACAGTTACCACCCAGAAATCCATTCAAACTATTAAGCCTTTAATGCATTAATCCACTGAGTAGTTTACACATCTCATAATCTGATCATTTCACCTCTGAATATTCCTGTATTGTCTAACATGAGCTTTTTATAGGAACAGCTCACATCCAAATAATAACATATACCCTGTGGGAAACCAGTAAATCTCGCTGGATTATTTATTTGAGATAATTTCAAAGTTGTGTTGCCTATTTCTAATTCTAAATTTATTTATCTACTCAGTCTATTAATTCCTTGAATTAAGTTCCCCTCATTGAATGAAGCTTCCAATATAATAGTCGCCTTACTGATCAATGTAATCATACACAATAAACTCAGAAAGATCCTCCACCTAATCTTAGAAAAATCAGCATTTATATTGTCCTTACCATAACATGTCCATGCATAGATGCATTTATTCATTCTTTTTTTTTTTTTTTTTTTTTT
>CM053409.1:74510907-74552174 GCA_028644305.1 Xerus rutilus | reverse complement strand
GAACTCAGGGGCACTGGACCACTGAGCCACATCCCCAGCCCTATTTTGTGTTTTATGTAGAGACAGGGTCTCACTGAGTTGCTTAGTGCCTCGCCATTGCTGAGGCTGGCTTTGAACTCGCGATTCTCCTGTCTCAGCCTCCCAAAGTGCAGGGATTACAGACGTGCGCCACCACGCCCGGCCTCATTCTTTTTTCTTTGGTGTAAAAATTAATGATGAGATGGGAAATTGAATTGAGTTTAAGATCATGTGGCTTTTGTAGGGAACAATAAGCAAATCCCTAGTGGAGATGTGAAGGATGAGATCAAAGATGCAGTCAATCATGATAGTAGCACAAACTATAAAACACTGTCATTTAGAATAGAAAGTTGATGTTACGTTGGGACTTGCTATGTGGTAAGTACTTTGCTGGACATTGTCCTCTTTGCTTCCATTAATCCGCATGAGGTAAGATAATGGTGAAGTACTAGTTGATGAGGTTTCTATTCTCAGTATTCTTTCTACCTCCTGGCCAGTCATTTAATATTCCCACCTCACAGAAAGGTTGACACAGGAGGTCACAGAAGCAAAGGATATTCTTATCTTTTGTATTTCAAGAACCAGGTCTCAAGGGAATGTGAGGAACTCAAACAATCTTAGTAGATTGTATAAAACAATGGAGAGAGAACCTAGGGCTCCAAAGGAGGGGAGGAGAGGAGAAGAGATGCAGAGGACATAAAATGATAAAAGAAAGTGGTCAGGACTAAGATGAAGGACCAGATAAAAAAGAAGCTTATAAAAAGGCACCTACTAACATCCACCACAAGTCCACTGTTCATTGCCAGTGCCAAGGAGCTCCACAGGAGCAACATCAGTATTCACGACTTGCCTAGGTTCCATCTGCATGAGGACATGTAAACCAGGACCTAGCATACACAGCGATGTCATTTCTAGTGGCTTCCAGTGAAGACTTCACTTCTGTAGCAGTAATGCAGTACTAGCTGACCATCCAGTGTTGATGCCCTCTGGTTTTCTGTGCTTTGCTCATAGACTCCTGCCTAATTTACCTGCCACCTTTTCACTACGAAAGTTCAAGTTTACATCTCTGTCACTGCCTTCTGTGGAAGATTGGTTTCTGACTTGGAGAGGATGACAGAAAGAGGAAAGTTTCTATTTTTGTACTTGGATGGGATTTCATCAGTTAGAGACTTCTATGCCAATTTGGAGTTAAAACACATTATTTAATTTAGCATTGCCTACTGGATAACCATTGTAATTCTTATAAGAGAGAGAAGAAAACTAGGATTCAGAAGACTAAAATTAATTTGTCCAATGTCACACTACACATAAAATAGCTTCTTAGAATTTCAAGTTCAGGTCTATATACCTTCTTTTTTCTATAGGTATATAGATCCTATTTTTTCTTTGTTAATTAGTTTTGGCCTTAGTGACAGAAAATACCAAAATAACCTATTTTTTATGAGAAGTTCATTCTCCTGTTTTGGACATCCCCAAATTTTCTGAATTACAAAATAAAAAAAAATTGAACCCCTAAGCAATCCATGGAATGAATAAACAACACTGATCATATGAAATATGTAGGATGATGTAAGAGATTATCAGGGATACCCTATGAATTTTATATCAGAAAAGACTGTGAACATTATGCTAATGTAAATGGTATTCCAATTAACTTTACAATTAACAATTCCAATTAACTTTAGGATAACTTTACAGAATAAAAAATCTTCCAAAATAAATTTTAAAATTGATTAGACAAAGGATTTGAAACTTTTCTGATAAAAGGTGAAATAATAAACATTTAAGCCTTGTAAGCCATAATATTTCTCTCCTAATCACTCAACTTAGCTATTGTAGTGTAGAAGCAGATATAGACAATATGTAAAAGAAAACAAATGTGCCCTTTTCTCATTAAACTTATTTGCAAAACCAGCTAGCAGACAAGAATTGACTTTTAAGTCATCATTTACCAATCCTTAGACAATAATTTTCATAAATATTGGATTAGTACACAAGGATATAATCTATTTATAAGCTCTATTTTCAGGTTATTTTATAATTAGAATCCATGAGAAAGAGAGAGAGAATATAACCCTAGATGCACCTGTTCTCATGTAAAGACAAAGGGGTAAGCATTTGCAACAAAACTAGAAAAGATGATAAGAAATTAGATGATTCTTAGTTAATTTTGCTTAGGAATGACTGTTCTAAATAATTAGTAAACCAAATCCAGCTATATATCTTAAAAAGAACATAGCACAACTAAATTGAATTTTATCTTAGGATTGTAGAGATTAAAATAGGAAACCATACAAATATATAAAATGCATGAAAATAATCAAATATATTTGTTCATGATGAAAACTCTTAGCAAAATGTGAATAGAAAGTAAATATTTTAACCTAATCGAAAATAGAGACAAGATCCCACAGGCATTTCATTGTTAATGACAGAAGTATAAAAGCATACCCAAGAAAAGAGATTGGGGAAACATAATGGGTACTACTTCTACTTTTCTCCTGGGAAGGCTAGCTAACACAATGGCACAAAAGAAATATATAAATATTAGAAGGAAAAAACCCATGTTTTCATTCTACTCCAAATATTTCCTACAAGGAAAATTCAACAGAATTTACTGATAAATCTTGAAAATAGTAAGAGAGTTCAGTAAGTTTGCAGAATATAGGCACAGGCTACAGAAATGATTATGATTTTTATATCAAAACAAGAAATTTGAAGTGTAATATTTTTTAAAAGCCCTCAATTCATAATGGCCATTAAAACTATGAGGATGCTTGGAATGAGTTTAAAATGTTTGTAAAAGAAAAATTTAGATAGTATTATAAAATTTTACTGAAGAATAAAAATATAAATAAGTGGAGAGTTTTCATATTTAAGCCAGAATAATGTACTATTTTAAAACTATTGTCCTCCTCGTACACATATAGGTTAATTTAATTTGACTATATCTTTAATGGTATTTAGTATCCATATGATGCATTTATAAAAATTTTATAATTTTATTTGTAACCATTTTTTAAATTTTTCCAAAGCAGCATTAGTGGTTTCAGTAAAGACCCTGGTACCATGTGCTCAGTACCAGAACACAAGTCTCCTAATATATATATCAGGTTTCTTAATGCTTGATACTATAAAGCATAGTGACTATCAACATTTATTATCAGCACTTATTATTTTTCCAATTATAAAATAGTACATGTTTATTGTAAAATGTAAAAAGCACAATCAAGTTCAGACATTTTTGAAATACAGAAAAGTGTAAACAAGAAGGAAAAAATCAACCACAATTCCACATCCATATAAGCAGTATTAATATTTGGTGCATATCTTTTGAGTTACTTTTCTGGAGACGTTTATTATAACTTTCATATTTGCTAGATAAGAATCTTCAGATATTCTCTGCCCATAATTTGTGTGCTTTAGAGATATTAAAACATGAGTCTGTGTTCTTCTGCCACTAAGCATCTCTTCTGAGTGTGCCCAACTTCATTAAGTGTGAATTGATGAGTCTGCAGGGCAAAAGTCAGCAGTCAGGTGCACCAGAGGCACACCTGCACAGCAAACTTGGATATACAGGCATCTTTCTTTGCTTTAGTTTGGATCTTATTAGCACCTCTATGCTTGCAATTGCCTTTATTTGAAAAAAGTTTGAAGTTAATGTGTGATACATGAAAATACAGCTGACAAAATTTATTATTTTTGGTTTTTACAAGTTAGAAATCATTTCTTATTGTCACCTATTTAAGCAGAAAAGGCAAAATCCCATTTCTCTTCCTTGAAAACTAGTAACTAAGGCTCCATTTAATGACACACTCATGAGAAGTGGTTAGTAATAAAAACTGCTCAGGGGAACCAAAGCCCCTCAAGTAAAATTCAGAAAACAGCACCCATGTCTTGTGCTAAATAATATATTTTGCATGCTGTGAAAACTCTAGAAGAATACATATACAGGCCAGGATTCTCAATCTTCTCTTACTTTACCAACATTATGCATTATGAAGCACCAGAAAAATTTTATATAGTTAAGAAAGTGTGATAGAGACACTTAGGGCTCACCAAATATCTGCACAATCCTTATATTTCCCCATCTCTCAAGCTCCCAGGTAGGGTCATGTAATAAATTCTTGCAATGGAACATCAAAAGAAAAGATATAGTTATTAGCATTTACACTGAAGCAATTGAAAGTTATTATTTATGTTGTTACACAATCGTAAATCTACAGTTTTAACATCATAAATATTCTGAGAATTGGGGAAAAAATTAGAGAGTTGAGTGTATACTCTTGAGAAAGAATATCTTAACTGAACTGATATAAAGCTAGTTATATTCTTTGTTTATATTTCTTAGCCTGATTATACATTTTATTGAAGATATAGTTTTGATTACATGATTCTGCACCAAACCCTGTGGGGATGGTTGTGTAACACAAAATATGTGTACTGCATAAATCTTCTAAAGTTCAAAGAAGTCTTGACTCTAAAACAGTATAAGAGTAAAAGAGCTTGAGTGATTGTGAACCCAAAGTATGATTTGAGACTGAAATTCAGCCAACACATTTTTGTTTATCATGCTTATAATAGATTCAATCAGTCATTTCCATTTTAGTCTGGTTGAGTAATCAAATACCTTCTGGGAAGAATATTTTGGTAAGAAGGGGAAAAAGAAGAATCTGAAACCTTTTTCTTTAATTTCATTAAAATTCACTTTAAAAAACACAAATAAATAGTCAACAAAGAAAAATGAAATATAGCTTCAGAATAGAATATTAATACAACGTATTTGGTAACAGGAAAAGTGGAATTCTAGTTATTAGAAGAAGGGAATACCAGTTCAACCTAACAAATAAAAAGGTCAGTAAACTGAGAAATCAACTATTCTTCTTAGATCTGTTAGAAATAAGAGATCAAGAAGCAAATCACTGTCTCCCAAATTGCAGAGACTACCAGGCAAATGCAGGGAATCACAACTTACTAGAACAGAAGAAATCCAGGCAGGAACTTCTGCAGGAATCAGTGCCAGTACAGGGAAGGCTGAGACATAACTGACATATTGATGGAAATCTGCTAGACCATGCTGAGTCAAAATCCAAAGGGATCCAATCATAGAAAGGGCTCTACGTTTTTGTGAGTTTTTCCTCCTGAGTTCTACCAAATCCTCACAGTGAATCTCAGAGAGAAATCCCTTTGTGCTCTGGCAAGTAGAGGGAAAAGTGAACCATTTTGAAACAAGTGAGAGCATTATCTTTTCTTTAACAAAGTCTTTTCTAGCTCATGATCTCAGAGGAAAAGTTTTCCACTTTTAACCATTGCATATGATGCTGCTGTGGACTTGTCCTGTATGTTCTTTGTCATGTTCTTTCTATATCTAATTTGTTGAAAGCTTTTGTCATGAAAAGATGTTAAAGTTTTTCACATGCTTTTTCTGTGTCTATTGAGATGATCATTTATTTCCCTAATTTTATTATACAATGAATTACATTTTGTATTTGTATATATTGAGCCCAAACTTATGAGCTGCAGCAAAAACAGTTCTAAGAGAGAAGTGTATAGCATGAAATTCCAAAATCTCAAAAGAAGAAAGATCTCAAATAATCTAATGTTATAGCTCCAGGATCTAAAAGTAGAATAAAGAAGAACTAAACCCAAAGAAAGTACAAGGAAGAAAATAACAAAAATCAGAGCAGATGAAATGAAATAGAGACTAGAAAAATAATAGAAAATATCAACAAAACTAAGAGTGTCCTTTTAAAAAAATATAAACAAAGTTGGCAAGCTTTTAGCTAGAATAAGTAAGCAAAAGAGAGAGAAGTCTCAAATAAATAAAGTTACAAATGAAAAAGGAGACATTGCAACTGATGCCACTGATACCAATTCTAGTTATTAGAAGAATGGTATAGCAGTTCAACCTAACAAATAAAAAGATCAGTAAACTGAAAAATCAACTATTCTTCTTAGATCTGTAAGAAATAAGAGATCAAGAAGCAAATCACTGTCCCAAACTGCAGAGACTACCAGGCAAATGCAGGGAATCACAACTTATTGGAACAGAAGAAATCCAGGCAGTAACTTCTGAAGTTATCAGTGCCAGCACAGAGAAGGCTGAGACATAACTACTGAGAAGTAGAAAAGTAGAAGTAGAAATGCCTATGAATGACTATAAGCTAACAAAATGGATAATCTTGAAGACATGGAAAAATTTCTGGAAACATATAATATACCAGGATGGAATCATGAAAAAATTAAATGTCTGAACAGACTTAAAACAAGTAAAGAAATTAAATCAGTAATAAAAATTCTCTCATCAAAGAAAAGCCCCAGACCAAATGGCTTCATAAATGATTTCTACCAAATATTTAATGAAGAATTTATATCAATCCTTCTCAAAGTCTTTCAAGAAATTGAAGATAAGGAATTACTTCCCAACTCATCTTATGAGAACAGTATCATCCTGACATTAAGGCCAGACAAAAAAAGACACTACAAGAAGGAACACCGCAAGCCAATATCTCTAATGAATAGAGAAGCAAAAATCCTCAACAAAATACAAATGAACTGAATTCAACAGCACATTAAAGTATTATTAGCCACAAGGAAATGAAATTTATCCTGAGGTAGCAAGGATACCAAATACTTAAGGAAGAAATTACAAGAATTTTGTACAATGTCTTTCAGAATATAGAAGCAGAAAGCATACTTCCTAATTCATTCTATGAAGCCAGTATTACCTTGATACCAAAACTCAACAATAATATTGCAGGAAAGAAAACTACAGACCTATATCTCTCAAACGTAAATGAAAATCATCCAAAAAATTTGCAAATCAAATGCAACAATGTATAAAAACATCACTACCAAATAGGACTTAGATGTGAAAGATGAGTTCAATATTTGAAACAAAATTAATATAAACCATTATATCAATAGGCTAAAGAGAAAAATAACATGATAATATCAACAGATGCAGAAAAATCATTTGGCAATATCTGACACCATTTATGATAAAAATTCTCAGTAAACCTGCAATACAACAGAATTTCCTCAGCTTGATAAGCAATATCTAAAAAAATCCTATAACTAATATCATACTTAATAGTGAAAAACATTGTAGGTTTCCCTCTATATTCAGGAACAAGGAGAGGATATCTCTTTTCACCATTGATTTTAAAGACCATATTGAAAGTCCTAGCCAATGTAGTCGATAAGGAAAAAAAATAAGGCATATAGATTGAGAAGGAAGAATTAAAACTTTTTTTTCTCAGATGATATGTAGAAAATTATTTATGTAGAAAATCCAAAATAAAACATTTAAAACTGTCCTGAAATTAAAAAGTGATTTTAGTGGGACAGGGGTTGTGGCTCAGTGGTAGAGCCCTTGCCTAGTACATATGAAGCACTGGGTTCAGTCTTCATCAACACATAAAAATAAATAAACAAAATAAAGGTATTGTGTCTATCTACAACTGAAAAAAATTTTAAAAATAAGTGATTTTATTGATTGCAGGATATAGGGTTAATGTACAAAAGTCTACATCTTTCCTACGCACCAGAAATGAACAAATATTTATTTGAAATGAAAAACAATATTATTTACAATAGCACTGACAAAATTAAATGCTTAGCTATAAATCTAGCAAATATTGACAAGATTTAAATGAGGAAACTTAAAAACCCTGATGAAAGCATCAAATAAGTACTAAATAATTGACGATAAATTCCATCTTCATGGATAGGAAGACTCAATATTCTCAAGATGTGAGTTCTTCCCCAATCTATTTGTAGACTGAATACTCTCCCTGTTAATATTCCAGCAACTCATTTTATGGATATTGACAAAATTATTCTAACATTTATATAGAAAGGCAAAGGACCCAGAATAGACAATACAATATTGAAGAAGAATAAAGTTGAAGTATTGACACTACTCAAATTCAAGGCTTACAGTAATCAAGACAGTATGAAGTTGGCAAAATAATAGACAAATAGATCAATGGAATAGAGTACAGAGCCCAGATATAGACCCACATAAATAACAGCATAGTAAAGGCAATGGAGTAGAGCAAAGACTTCAGACCTTTCACAAAAATGAATTTAAAAAATGGATCACATAGGGGAAGGGGATGTAGCTCAGTGGTAGAGTGCTTGCCTAGCATGCACAAGGCCCTGGGTTCTATCCCCAGACCACAAAGACATGCACACACACACACACACACACAAAATGGATCACATACAGAAATGTAGTAAAAAATACTATAACACTTCAAGAGAGGTAACATAGGAGAAAATATAGATTATCTAGTTTTGGGTGATGACTTTTAGTTGCAACAGCAAAAGCATGATCCATGAAAAGAAGAAATGATAAGCTACACTTAATTAAAATTAATAATTTCTGCTCTGTCGAAGATATTCTCAAGAGAGTAAAGAGAGAAACCAGTCTCAGAGAAAATATTTGTAAAACACATGTCTGATAAATGACTTTTATCCCAAATATACAAAGAATTTTAACAACTCAACAATAAGAAACTAAATGACTCAAGAGGAAAAAAATTATTCATATGAAAGAAATCGGGAGGTAGTTAACAGATGTGGAGAACAGAGCAAGAGCACCAGCATCCTCATTTACGTGGTGAAGACTCAGAGATATGGTGTTAAGTGGACAGGAGAGGGCACTGAAAATTTGTATGTTATTCCACATTTAAATACAAACAGTAGATGTAAACGTCAATGCAATCATTAGCTTCAGGAGCAACAGATGAGTGGAAATGAAGAATGGTGAAAGTGAACTAAAGCTCTCTCAAAGTGGAAACGAAATAGGTACAACTAAAGTTGATAACTGAAGAAATAAATATGTAGAGTTAAAAGCTAATTATGAGAAGAAAGAAAAGCAGAAATGGTTATACTTAGAGAATAGAGCTAGGTCAGAGGGATAGGTCAGAGATGGTTTTCGGTACCTTTGATAATTTAAAAATAAAAAGTAAATAAGACAAAAATATAATAGTGGTAGTTGATTAAAATTAAACATCAATTAGAAAGTAAGAGAGTGGTGGTCACTTTCAATGGGGCAGTCTGAGAGTAATCCTATTTATGAGAGGAGACATTCTTGAGAAAAATCTGGAGTCAATTGTGCTCTAGGCACAGGGAGCTCCCCAAGCACAGGTGCCCAGTGGAAGTCAGCTGGCCATGTTGAGGAAGGAGGCCTTGGAAATCCAAGGGAAGACCCTAGGACACAACTGGGAGATGTGTAGGGACTGATCATGCACAGCCTCTGAGGTCATGGCACGAAATTTAAATCAAATTTTATAATTAAAATGGGAAGAGATCAAGGGGTTTAAACCAGTGGAGAGTTATATTCTGCTTTTGATTTAAAAAGACAACATGGCTGCAAACTATATACTTAAAGCCAGAAGGGGCTCACTTTAGGAAAGAGAGTATATAGTAAAAATAGCTAATGTTTATTATATGCTTATTATGTTCATGACACTCACCTAAATGCTCTTTACATGTTTATGTTGGGAGGTCATAAGACCACCCCAGGTTTCATGACTGCTAGCAGGAGTCACGGGACCGGGCATATAGTCATACTTCTGGCTATGACTTATTATAATGAAGGACACCACACAAAATCAGCAAAGGAAAAAGGTACATAGGTCCTTGTCCAAGAGAAACCAGGCAGAAACCTCTCAGTGGAGTGACTCTGAGTGCCTAATTGCCCAGCAGTGATGGTAGTAGCGTGTGAACTGTTGCCAACCACGAAGAGTTTTAGAGACTTAGTATCAAGAGATTTTACTGAGGACTAATCTCTTAGTATCAAGAGATTTTACTAGGTGGCCTCTGCCTGGCCTACAGACTCTGAGAACAAAATTCCAGACTCTGAGAACAATAGCAGGAATTCAGCACAAACCATATTGTTTTCATAAATGGTTCAACACAGTGATTCACTCTAATCAGATAGGTGGGAGGGAACCCACCCCAAATCCAAGTTCCCAGATACCAAACCAGAATCAACCTTGAAATCAGACCTTTCTAAGGACAAGAGGTCATATCTGCTATGCTCACTCATTTCAGCACACATGTCTTAAATTACTGAAGACTCCACCAACCTCTCAAATTGGCCCTATCTTTTTTTTCAAATGAGGAAATAGAAGGAGAAACTCACTCAGCTAATGAAGAATAAATTGTAGAATACAACTGGGAAGTATGGCTCTTTTCAGGAGCTCCAACCAGTCGAAATGGATGGAAAACAGGAGACATGGAATCTGTCACAGGACCTCAAAATCACAGAATGTAAAGATGAGTTTAGATGGGTTATCTGCAGTCAATATATTGGAGCAGGTATAGGGATTTTTAGTTACAAAGTTAAGTACATGGCCTAACTTTAGTTTTCCAGCTTCATCTCTCACTCTGATCTCATACATTCTACCTCTGATGATAGGGGCCACATGCTTTTCTCGAGACATCATCATGTTATAAAGCTGACATTCCTTTACATACTCTGTCCTGGTTACTGGAAATTCTATTCCCCTCTTTTCTAAATAGCAATTTGCAGTCATCTTTCAAGAGTTGTATCTAATAATACCCTCTTTGTAAAATACTATTGCTTCTCCCAAATACAGTTATCTACTTTCTCCTTGAAACTTTTCTCTTTACATTTGTGGTACAATCTTCCTCTTATTAGTTTTACTTTATTTGCTTGCTTCTCAATATCCTCCTCTAGCCTGCCAGCTGCTGAAAGGCAGAATCTGTATCTTACTTGTATCTCTATTTTCAGCATTTAGTGCATCATCTATAATACTGCAGAGATTCAAGAAATGCCAAAGAAAGACAGGGAGGGAGGCTGCAAGGAGGGAGGGAAGGAGGAAGGGAGGAAGGGAGGAAGGGAGGAAGGGAGGAAGGGAGGAAGGGAGGAAGGAAGGAAGGAAGGAAGGAAGGAAGGAAGGAAGGAAGGAAGGAAGGAAGGGAGGGAGGCAGGCAGGGAAGAAGGAAGGAAGGAAGGAGTGCTTTTGTAAAGTAAAACAGAAAAAGTGATTTGGGTGAGTGTATATAAATGTTTCGTTTAACTCAAGTTACCCAGGACTGTCTCAGATTGGAAATATTTAAATTTTAGTAATGTGCATATTGAATTTGCATTTACCAAACTGGTGTTAGGCAAACAAAGCTCTAAGTAAATCTTACTTGCAATGTATAAAAAATTACCTGAGAATTGGAGAGTAAAATCTGCTGTTTTTCCTTAAACTGAAAGCTCTCTTAGACTGGATAAAATGCAAAATCTCCCAAGAAGAGAGTAAGAGGAACAATTTAAGTGAACAACACTTTATTTCCTAATGTAAATGGATTTAAGAAATTTTTCGTTAGGGATTGGTTTTCTTATTGATGAGGAGGAAGAATGGCATGGAGATCCTGGAAATCTAAGAATAGGTAGCCAAAAAAGGTGGAGAGGATTATCTAGAATGAGTAAGCTAAAAGCTCAGGAAAATAATTCTGCCTTGAATCATTCCAAGATGAACTCTTCCATCTTCTGCAACACAACCAGAAACATTCCTATGTGGAGAATGCAGAGGTGGCATGGATATGTTTCCAAAGGTGTTCAGAAATTGATGGAGGAAATTCCAGAAATATGAAATAGTCAATTACATTGAAAAGGAAAATATTGGATATAGACTTAGTATGAAACTAGTCATCCTTGAAATTCTCCTTGAAATCCCAGCTGCAACAGGGGTGGAGGTGGGAGGAGAGAGTACAAGAAAACATGGCAGAAGTACTGAGGCCAGGCGGCTGGTGTGGGGTGGGGGGCCCTCTTCTATTCTACCCGCATGAAATGGTATGTGTTAGAGAACTTTCCTTAGACTGTGGTGAATGAGACAGTGTGGAAAGTTGGCAGAGTCCCCCAACCACAGCTCCACAGCTCTCCTGTGCTCGCAGATGTTTCCTGCTTTCCCCATCAAGTGCAGCCTCCTCTGAGGTCTCGGGTTCCTGTAAATGCATCTGCCATGGTCGGATCCTGTTTCGGGATCTGTTTCTCCATCATTAGAAGGAGAACCATGAAGAATTTATTAGAGGAACTGAACACAATAAACTGGTTGTATATGCCTTTATTTCTCTTTTTTTTTTTAGACACTCCATTTGTATTATGATTTTCATCTAACTGGCTTTCCATTAAAGACAAAGAAATGATGTTAAGTTTTTTGAGTTCTTTATATATCCTGGAGATCAGTGTTCTATCTGATGTGCGTGTGGCCAAAATTTGCTCCCATAATGTAGGCTCTCTGTTCACCTCACTGATAGTTTCTTTTGCTGAGAAGAAGCTTTTTAGTTTAAGTCCATCCCATTTATTGATTCTTGCTTTTATTTCCCGTGCTATAGGAGTCTTGTTAAGGAAGTCAAGGCCTAATCTAACGTGATGAAGATTTGGGCCTACTTTCTCTTCAATTAGACACAGGGTCTCTGGTCTAATTCCTAGGTCTTTGATCCACTTTGAGTTGAGTTTTGTGCATGGTGAGAGACAGGGGTTTAGTTTCATTTTGCTGCATATGAATTTCCAGTTTTCCCAGTACCATTTGTTGAAAAGGCTATCTTTTCTCCAATGTATGTTTTTGGCAACTTTGTCTAGTATGAGATAGCTGTATTGTCTAGTATGAGATAGCTGTATTTATGTGCATTACTCTCTGTGTCTTCTATTCTGTACCATTGGTCTACATATTTATCTACCATATCTACATGGTGCCAGTACCATGCCGTTTTTGTTACTATATCTTTGTAGTAAAGTTTAAGGTCTGGTATTGTTTGATGTCTCCTGCTTCACTCTTCTTGCTCAGGGTTGCTTTGGCTTATTCTGGGTTGCTTTTTTGCTTATTCTGGGTCTCTTATTTTTCCAAATAAATTTCATGATTGCCTTTTCTATTTCTGTAAGAAAGGACTTTGGGATTTTAATTGGGATTGCATTGAATCTGTATAGCACTTTGGGTAGGATGGCCAATTTGATAATATTGATTCTGCCTATCCAAGAGCATGGGAGGTCTTTCGATCTTCTAAGATCTTCTTCAACTTCTTTCTTTAGTGTCTTGTAGTTTTCATTGTAGAAGTCTTTCACCACTCTTGTTTGATTGATCCCCAAGTATTTTATTTATTTGGAGGCTATTGCGAATGGAGTAGTTTTCCTAATTTCTCTTTCAGAGGACTCATTGCTGATGTATAGAAATGCATTTGATTTATGGATATTGATTTTATATCCTGCAACATTGCTGAATTCATTTATTAGTTCTAGAAGTTTTCTGGTGGAATTGTTTGGATCCTCTAAGTATACAATCATGTCATCTGCAAATAATGATAGTTTGAGTTCTTCTTTTCCTATTTGTATCCCTTTAATTTCTTTCCTTTGTCTAATTGCTCTGACTAGAGTTTCAAGGACTATATTGAATAAGAGTGGTGAAAGAAGGCATCCCTGTCTGTTCCCTTTTTTAGAGGTAATGCTTCCAATTTTCTCCATTTAGGATGATGTTGGCCTTAGGTTTAGCATATATTGCTTTAACAATGTTGAGGTAGGTTCCTGCTATTCCTAGTCTTTCCAGTGCTTTAAACATGAAATGGTATTGTATTTTGTCAAATGCTTTCTCTGTGTCAATTGATAGAATCATGTAAAACTTAATACCAAAAAAACAAACAACCCGATCACTAAATGGGATAAGAAGCTGAACAGAAACCTCTCAGGAGATATACAATCAATAAACAAATATATGAAGAAATGTTCAACATCTCTAGCCATTAGAGAAATGAAAATCAAAACTACTCTCAGATTTCATCTCACCCCAATCAGAATGGCAGCTATCCAAAATACAAGCAGCAACAAGTGCTGGCGAGGATGTGGTGAAAAAGGTACACTCAAACATTGCTGGTGGGACTGCAGACTGGTGCAATCTGGAAAGCAGTATGGAGATTCCTTTAAAAAATTGGAATGGAATCACCATTTGATGCAGCTGTTCCACTCCTCGGCCTATCCCCTAAAGGTTTAAAAACAGCATACTACAGTGATGCAGCCACTTCAATGTTTATAGCAGCACAATTCACAATTGTTAAACTGTGGAAGCAACCCAGATGCCCTTCGATAGATGAATGGATAAAGAAACTGTTGTACATATACACAATAGAATATTATTCATCAATAAAAGAGAATAAAATTATGGCATTTGCAGATAAATGGATGGAATTGGAGAACATTATGCTAAGTGAAGTAAGCCAATCCCAAAAAACCAAATGCCAAATGTTCTCTCTGATTAGTGGATGCTGATACATAACGGGGATGGGAATGGGGAACATAGGAGAAACAGAGGAACTTTGGATGGGGCAGGGGGAGGGGGGGAGGGAAGAGGGAATGAGTGTAGCAAAGATGGTTGAATGAGATGGTCATCACTACCCTTGGTGCATGTATGAAGACACAAATGGTGTGACTCTATCTGGTTTGCAACCAGAGAGATGGAAACATTGAGCTCTATATATGTACTATGACTTGAAATGCATTTAAATAAATAAATTAATTTTTTAGAAAAAGAAAAAGAAATTAGATAGAGGGAGAGAGAGAAAGAGAAGGAAACTTTGCATCCTATACAATTTTTCCTTAAATGAGCAGACATTTCATAGATAAGAAAAAGGGCATACCTGGAAATTAATAGCATTTTAAGTGCAAGTGCCTGGAGTGCATCCTGTGTGAGGGCAGGGAGTTGCTTAACTGCTTTGGCCCTTTTTGAGCAACTAAATGGTGATTGTAACAGCCTTAAGTGCTGTTATTTCACAGCACCTTAAAATAAGAACAAATGTGGCATTGGAGGAGACTGGAAGCACATTCTGTAAGGAGGTCTGCACCCCAGTGTTCTGGAAGCCCATTCCCATTTCTAAGCTGTCATAATCCCTCCACCTTTCTGTTGAAGCACTTTTCCGTGCATCCTCTCAGAGCTCTCGGCTCCACTCCATTGAGGTCTGCGCTCACCGGACACTCCCCAACCACTCCACACAAGGTACCACCCACCTGTCACGCCTGGATTCCCTCTTTTATTTTCCTTAGAGAAGCTGTCACTACATAAGATTATATTCCTTGTGTATTAGACAACATAAGCTCTCTGAGTTGGGGCTTTCTCAGACTATCACTGTATTACCAGATTAAGGCTTCTGGCACCTCAAAAGTGCTAAAAAGTAATTGATGTAAAAATCAGAGTGAAGTTTAAAGCTTGTGCAATGGATTCTGATACTGCCTCCTCCAAACCTTCAGTAAGAACTCATTCATGAGCCTTAACCACTTTGTTAAGGAAACAATTGGTCACATCTTCTGTGTAAAGTACTTCCTACCACCTTCACAAAGTGTAGTGGTTCTAAATGTTTTTTTTTTCCTACTCCAGAGACCTAAAAATTTTAAAGTGATATTTTCATTGGTATTTAAGTCCTTTTTCACTCCGGGCATGGTAGAATTATACCATGACTCGGTTTCTCTACTTGTCTGCCTTATCTGTGTGCTTGCTCAATGAAACCAGATTTAAAATCTTCTTCTGAGAAAGAGCCACTTTCTCTTTTCACTCAAACTAATTCTTGATACTGGCAAAGCAGTTCTTTGCCTTTTAAGCAATATCTTAGGATGTCACCGGATGGACATTTCATGTTCAGCATCATGTTGATTACACGTGCATGTGGACAAAAACCTGAATCAGACATTGCCAGCTGTTAGCCCATAGCCTGATCCGTAATTGAGCAGTGTTTATCCACTGCTGATCTATAAAGTGTTCTCAATTTCAACTCTTCACAGGTCTTAGAAATGGGAGCTTGCACAACAACTTAGCATTTTAAGTTTCTCTTGAAAATCTAGGGATCTAGGGGAAAATAAAAACATGTTCTCACATTTAAATAATCTGCCTGAGCTAATAGTAGCTGCCCACTTTAGGTGGTCATGAAACCTCCAGCAGCCCAACTTCTCATTCCTTCCCCTGGCTGCTCCCAAATTGAAACCCAGCATCAGTTCCTATCATCATCAGACATCTGTGTTCTTTCAGAGACGTTGACTGCTTGAGCTCCATAGGATCTCAATTTCAATTCACATCCTGAAAATTTCAATGAAGCTAGTATGCTTTTATGTTTTGCTGAAGAAGAGTCAACCACAAGTTAACACTAAATATTGAAATTATATATTCATTGTATTATTCCTAAACAATTTAGAAAAAAAGTGTGGAATATAGTGGCCTCTGCAGAAGACCTTGCCTTCAGGGAAAATATTACTAATATTAGGCACAGGAAGTTCTTAGTTTGAATCAAAAAATTAGGGTGATATTGAAAAAAGGCATAGCTTCACTCATAGAAGTTAAAGGAGTAGGATGTTTTCTCTTCATAGATTCAAAGCAAAGCCTGTTAATGAAGACAGAATTTGTTTAAATCCTGTCTTTCCCTTTACTCTCTGGAGACTTTGTTACGTCACTCAAACCTAGCAACTCTCAGATCTTTCATTTGTGGGCAAATAACATTTGTATGCACCTATATGAGAGTCAACAAGGAAAAAAGCTAATATTCGTAAGTGCACAGTCTGACCTTCAGATCAAATATTCTGCTTTATGTATTTTATTCTTCACCACACCCCCTTTTCTAATTGCCATACTATTTAGAAGGTGTCCAAGCTGATGCCAGGATAAAGAGAGAATTCAAGACAACCACAGTTATGTATTTGACCTCATTTGCCTAAAAACAAAGAGTCATACAAAGACTCACACAAAATATATGAAAACACATATCAAGGTGAATAATTTCCATTGGTTCTTAGATTTTTGGATAATACATGTGTCTATTTGTTATTTTTCCCCCAGAAAATAACAGATTTTCAAGAGAAGCTTAAAATGTTAAGTTTTATGTGCAAGCTCTCCATTTCTAAGGCCGGCAAGAACTGAAATTTAAAGCACTTTACAGATCAACAGTGGATGGATCAAACACAAATACAGAACAGTCCATGGGCTAATGGATGGCAATATTTCCTATTTTTCTTCTTAAGAACATTAATATATAGCAAAATAAAATGTTTGCCATTTATCATCACCAACATTTTATATAAGAAAGGATAAAAAAGGGCACAAGGGAAACAATCTGGAAGATGAAAGACAGTTCTTTAAATTGAAACAATTTAACCTAAGAAAATCTGACCAAATTTTTCTTATTATTTTTATTTTTTCCATGGACCAAAGAACACTGTCAGAACTAGGATGAGATAGCAGGTAAGTGTTTAGGACCCATTTGTATAGGTGGCACTTAAAGTTCTTGTCTCAGTGCCTCATTCCATTGTCACGTATTTCATTCCAATTTGGAAAAGTTAACCTGACTTATCTAGATGATTATGCCCCTAAAAACTATCACATAATCCTTCACCACAGGGATCAACTATTTGCCAATTTCTGTGTATGATGCGTTGGGGGTAGAAAAGGAATGAGGACCATTGGATATCTTCCCTTCCAGTCCCTTCTCCCACCATTGTCCATGAACAAGTCTACAGAGGCAGAGGAGGCAGCAGTAAGCAAGACAGCTAATAACGCACCACTGTCTTCCTTTCTACTCTTCCTTAGCAACAGAATCCTGATTCTGTTGGGGTCAGTATTTTGTGCACGAAAAAATCCCTCATTATCAATTTCTCTTCTGAAAGTGGTTGCAAGGTGGCACCATTCTGGATAATGAGCGATTGCATTGCTGGGTGAGGTGGGAGGAAAACACTCTTTAAAAAGAAGGATATGCTCAGCTGCTTCTTATTTATTTTTCCACGCTTTTGTCTTTCTTCCTGGAATATTATGGATATGTAATATATTGTTCCATAATTCTCATACAGATCCTCAGTACCCCAAAATATATATTCCATTCCCCAAATCACAAATCCATGGCCCTGATAGGTTTGAGATTCTGAACTCGTAAGGCCCGCCCTAAGATTCCTCATAACATGAGGAACATAAATCATTTAACCCCTATGCCACTGTAGCCAGATCTTCTCTTTCAGTCAAATTCAATCTATAACATGCAAATATAATAAAGAAGAAAAAAGGAAATATACTTTCTTCAGTAGAAAAATAGAAAAAAATAGTAATGGGAAGAACATATTACCTCATATCTTAAAATGTGGTCTATAATTGCATATGTGTCATAATATGTCAGTTTATTTTGTTAGGCATTAAAAAATAGAGGCTGGATAATCTCCTAGGTGTCATGACATATGTGAGAGCACATAAAAACTGTACTTCACCTGTGCCATGTTTAAACTGATACCCATCTCCCCAAAGATAAGCTGAGATTTCAATCTCTAGGATCCCAGAATGTGACCTTATGTGGAATGAGGATGCCTGAAAAAGTATGTAGTGAAATTAAGATGAAGTCATTCTGGAGTAAGATGTGTCCTTAACACAATATGACTAGAGACCTTATGAGAAGTGAAAAGAGACACAAAAGAAGAAGAATGCCACATGACAGCTGAAGCAGAAATTGGACTGCTACAGCTGCAAAGCTAAGGAAAGCCAAGAATCAACAGCCACCATCAGTAGCTAGTAAGAGCTAAGGGAGGAGTCTATGCAGAGGCTCAGAGGGAGCAGGGGCCTGAAGATATCCTGATTTTGGACGTCTAAACTCCATAATTATAAAAATAAATTCCTATTATTTTGGGCCACCATTTTGTGGTACTTTCTTACAGAAACCATAGAAAATGAAGACATCACAAAAACATAATATTTGCATTTTAGGATGTTAATGTGTTTTAAGAGTTGTAGTCGAAAGGATTTTTAGCATAATTTGAATAGCTTTCTGAGTACAGATTTTAAGGATTTTTTATATCAGACAATATAGAAATCCTAAAAGAAGATAAAAACTTCCTACAATCTCAATAACCCCAAAGAATCACTAACATTTTGCAGCATTTGCTTTTACTATTTTGTGCATGTAATTTGTATATGTATATGTGTGTGTGCAAATGCCTGTATGTTTATTTTGTATATGAGAGAGACATTGTGTAAATAACACATTTTCCTCCCCTCCCTTTTTTCCTCCCTTGTATTATAGTTGTACAAATATTTGCAGAAGACTCTGAATGCTCACATACCCTCCTGCATTCTGGGGTACAGTGGTAAATGCATTAAGCAAAATTTCTTCTTTTCTGTGTTTTATAATTTGAATCATTATGCAAAACACTCATCTCTAGAACAGTGTGTTAAAAAAAAAGAGCAGCATAGTATTTCACTGGTGTCAAATCCACATGAGAGCATGATAAGGGCCTACAGCAGGAAGTCAAGCCTCAGTTGAGGTCAGATGGAAGGGAGAAGAACAGCATGAGCCAGGGAAAAGGAGCAAGGGAACTCCAACTAGAGGGAGAAACTGGTAGGAAGACCTGTCGGCAACAGCATATAGGACCTAACAGAAGAGAACAAATAGGAGAGAGCATTATCAAGACATAGATATGTACGAATAAGATCATGAAGAGCCTTCTAAATGCAATGAGAAGTTGGAATACAGAGACAGAATCGAGATCATAAAGAGTTCATGCAGATGAAATGAAATGGTCAGATTTGTATTTTAGGAAAATCTATTTGGTAACGTGGGAAGTTTTATTGAGAAGGGACAAGACTTCTAAAATAGTCTAAAGAAAAATTGATAATGATCCTAAATGAGGCATGGGACTTAGGGATTGGAACATTATCAAGCAGACAAAAGAGGAAGTAGTTGACATTTGCATAACAAGCTTATTAACTAATTAAAAAGCAAACAAAGAAGAGGAAGTGATCAAGATTGATCCCAGAATTCTGGCTTAGCCAACTTGGCAGAGAGCTGTACCAGTTCTTAGCAAAGAAAACACAAGAAGAGAAAGTTTGGGAAAAGATGAAGGGGATAATGAATATTTGACATTTTTAGTGTAAGGTGACTGCAAAATAGATACTTTGAGCATATGGCTAAAGCACATAAGAATTTTGAATAGGCTTTGCATTTCAGAGATGTCAATGAATTTTTTACAATGTTGAGGCTTTGGAAATAGCCAAGAGTGCATGTAGAATGAAGAGAAAATGATAGACTGAATTCAAAAGAGCAGATCTGGTAAGTAAAACAAACACCGTAGAGAACAAAGCAGAAATGAGAGCAGAGAAGGAACAAGGAGTGTGCAATGACATAAAGTCAAGGGCTCTTGGTTTCTATTATTGAACTCCATTCTTATTCTTATCTCAACTGGTTTAAAGAAGTGAACAGTGCACCATCAAATTTGTATGCAGCTGTTGGGCGTGGTGGCACACTCCTGTAATCCCAGCACTTTGGGAGGCTGAGACAGGAGAATTGCAAGTTCAAAGCCAGCCTCAGCAAAAGCGAGGCGCTAAGCAACTCAGTGAGAGCCTGTATCTAAGTAAAACACAAAACAGGGCTTGGGTTGTGGCTCAGTATTTGAGTACCCCTGAATTCAATCCCTGGTACAAAAAAAAAAAAAAAAAAAAAACATGCATGGAGGAAACCATTCTGATCAATTGTAATGACTGAAACAATTTAGTTCTGCCCTGGAATGGGTAGATCAGTGGCAATTACAGTGATTCAAGGTGAAAAAATATCTATATAAGGGAATGTATTATATGATAAAATCATCATTTTGAATGGGTGGTAGAGAAATGGATTATTTAGTAAGTAGTATTCGGTGAAGTAGCTAGACATAGAGTAATACGTATAAAAGAAATAATCTTTTTTCTTTCCTTATACCAGTAAAATGTCCAAGTATACCAAAATTGCACACATTTCTGCCATAATTTTGTAAAAACACTTTAAAGTTACACACACATGCGCGCGCGCGCGCACACACACACACACACAGAGTATTGAAATGGTGAAAGCCATTCTGACAATGATGTAAAGTCTAGAAACAAGAAAGGAAAAGATTCAAGCATACAGGCATACACAATTTAAAACTCTTCTATAGAAAAAAGTCATAAAAAGTAAATAAGCAAAATATAGGGGAAAACTGGCAATATATTATGGGCAAGGGACTATCCCTCCTTTAAACAAAGCTCTAAAAAAATGAAATAGTTAAATACTTCAATAAAAACTGTGCAGAAATATTATTATGCAGCACACAAAAGATAAAATGCAAAAAGATAATGAATATATGAAAAGGTATTCAGAACCCCTAGTAAAAAGAAATATGAATAAATGCAGCAATAAAACAGTTTTTATTGCATATCAACCTGACAAAGATTAAAATAAATTGTCAAAAGCTAGTGCTGGAAGTGTGTAGTTGGTACAAACGCCCTACCTTGGTACAGAGAGGCTGAATAGCAAATGAGTTTGGGAATAAGGCTGCTTGAGTTTGAAAACTAGCTCCATCACTTTCTACTTGAGTGAACATGGACAATCTTCATGCCTCAGTTTTTTCATTCATAAAATGATACTAATAATCCCTAGATCAAAGGGTTATAAGAGGAATAAATAAGCAAATATATTTAGTATTTGGTGCGGGGCATAAAATAAGAACTAGTAGTAGCAGAGTTTGTCATCGTTATATTTTCTTTCCTTCTTAGTTTAATGTCCCTTAATATCATTTTAACATGCCTCTCATGTTCAGAAATATCTTCAATGCATCTACTTTACTGTCTTTTGATCCAATATTCCTGGATGTTTGAGTAAATTTAATTGTCTGTATTGCAAATAGACTTTATAAACAAATGTACATAATTTTAAAGGTCTTAGAAACTTAATTTCAATATTCTGCCTGTGTAATTCAAACCATACTGGAGTCGAGGATTTTTATACTTTGAATTCCAAAATAAGATAAGCATAGAATTTTCTAACATGCAATATTTTATGGACAGTAAAGTGTTTACTTCATTCTTGCTCTGTATAAATCAATCCTCAGGAGTATCTTAGGTACTGAGGATGAATACACCTTGGTTCTTAAAGAGTTAATAAAATCTTTGAACATTTTCACCATTGTTCTTATATATAACAACAATTAGACTTTATGTACAATATTCATTCATTTAAAAAGCTCTCTTAACCAAAAGAACAAGTGTCATTCATGAAACCATTTAAGTCATTCATGAAACCATTATTTGTTTAGTAGTTTTCAATTTATTAAGCCTTTAAAAATATCCCTCTATTTGAATGTTACAATAGTCTTATAAGTAATCAGATTTGCTTAAAATCCCAACTTTGTAAATGAAGATTATAAAATTAATAAAAGATAATATAAATTGCTTAAGGTCATACAATAAGAAAATAGTGAAGCATGGCACTAGAATCTAAATTTCATTATTGTTATTCTATCCATTTCCAGTTGTTGATAATATATAGGTTTTTTTTTTTAAATAATGGAGGGCGTTACTTTTGTCCTAAAAAGAGAAAAGTGGAGGTGGGGGAGAGAATGAAGAAGACAGAGCATAACTGTATTGTTCCTTTTCTACATTACACTCTATTATTGGTCACAAAATACTACATCTGAAACAGAATCTAATGGCACTGGAAAGTCATTGCTTTCTGGTCATAAAATGCAAATAGCATAGAAGCTCTAACTTAAAATCATTGATCATACTTTTGGGGATCACATTTGTATTTAGCAAATATTCCTTCCAAAAGTAAGAAAATTTTGAAGGAGTATTTTTCAGTAATCAGAGGCTAGCTTGAAGGACCTAGTCCCTACTGATAAAAAGATAATATAATCATCCACTTTGCAACTCCATGGCTTCTTAACACATATTAAGAGTAGTTATGATGCGTTCTCAGGGATACTCATTCTGACCTCATTAGCTCTAGAAGTAGCAGAGGAAAATTTATTGCACCTTAGGAACTTGTTTTATATTTACATTTCTTTGGAAAAGAAGCACCCGGCATGGTGCAGGCAATGGTGGTAGAAAGATTAAAGAACTTTGTCCTGTTCCTAAGGAAGCTCTTAGCAAAATGTAAGCCATCAGTCAGAAGAACCAATAAAGATGGAGGACACATGAATGCGTAAAGGAATGCAATGTCACATCAAGTAGTACTAAGTCATCTCCTACAGTTCCCCTCAAATTTAGCAGTGTACAGAGTTCATTTATTAGGATAAGACCCTTATGTTAAACTCAACTTTACCTAATTTTCATCCTTATTCATTTCACGATTTTTACTCTAAATTTTAATTTCCTTTATCTCTCTAGCATAAAGTTGCATATTAAACAGCTAGGTAGATAAAAAGTTAAGTAGAAATATGATTTGTTATTTTTTCATTATAAATAATTTTGGAGCAGATTCAGATGAATACAATGGTAGGTTAAAAAACAACAACAACAACAACAAAAACCACAATAGATAAGACGCGTACCCACACACAATTGATGTTCATTCTCTATTTTTCCAAAGAATGTATGTTTGTTGTCATCTCTTAGTGACAAAAACAACAAATAGGTCTCCCAAGGTTGCTAAGCCTAGAGCTGTCAGCAAACTCCACAAAAAACACAGACCTTGTATTTGTGGCTTTCTGGCCAAAGGAGATATTTTCAACACTTCTGATGATCACCTGGGCTAAGTGTCACCCACATGTGATTTGTGGTTTAAATCCTAAAATAAGAGAAACATAATATTACTCTTTAAACATAATATTACTCTTCTCACATTCTTTTTTGTCTTACCTCAGTCATCTACCCATTCTTGAAAATATCTTTCTTGCTTCCTAAAATAGGAAGTGTCCCTTGCAGTGAAGTTTGAGCAGTAATGAATTAAGGCTGTTCACTAACCTTCAGAGCTCACTGAAGGACACTGGTGACAAAGATATGGTCAAATAACCACATGCAAATGGATGTCTTCTGAACACCTTTTCACTGGGGCAGGCCAAGTGCCACATGTGAGCTCTCTCTCTCTCTTTTTAAGGAAATGATAAAAACACCCAGAAGATAATATTCTGTGCCTTAAGAGGCATAAGAATCTGACATGCCTAGCTACAGACAACCTATTCTCATTTCTCCTCAGATGTTTCGCTGGGCAGTGTAAGGACAGTGAGACAGTGACTGAAGCACGGAAGCAGCTGCTTTCCTCCTCTTATTGATTTTATTTCCCTGGAATTCAGCCACTCCTCTTGTATTTTATCATCCTTTTTCACCCAATGCTTGTTCTTTCCCCATGTCAGGCCAGGTTTTATTTTGAAAACTTTCAAGAATGCTAACCAATAATGATGTGAGAATCTTCTCAATCTAAAACTCAACTAAAATTTTTACCAGCAGTCTTTACTCTGAAATATAAAAATAAAGACACAGACATCAAGACGCATCTAATTTAAGATACCAAGAATGACAAATACAACCAGCTCATTTTATGGTTGTCAATTTATTCATATACTATACTTATGCAAAACAAACTATGTTATATATGGGTACATATGCATGTGCATATGTAATGTATACATATGCATATGTATAAATACATATTATATTTATGTATTCTGAAAACACACACAGAAAGATTAATAAAAATTTGCTTATTTATGAATGAGATCATAGAGGAGTCTTTCTTCTGATATAATGAATTTTATATAGCACTTTGTTTCTCATCTTATGTGTGAATAATATTTTTGAAACAAATATAAATTACTTGTATAATTAAAACAAAAGTACTGGAGAAATTCAGGAATATAGATGATTTCATTAATCATCATAAAGGAAGGTTAATTCATCTGACTAGAATTCCTGACCCTTGGGTTTGTTATAGGCAAAAGAATGAATAGGAAACATTTTATAAAGAATATGTTTAAAGATATATGTTTAGAAGACAAATACCTGTACCAATTTTATTAACATTTAACACAGTTAACAGGGATTATTGCTGCTAGTCTAACACAGAACAAATCTCTAAGTGAAAGAAAAACAGATGGTCAAATTTTTTTTTTTTAAAGTGTGAAAGAAAGAAGGAAAGGTCTTTTAAAGGTTGGAGAATCCAGAGTTCCAGAGTAGACTTCAAGCAAAGTGCCTCTTTTCCCTTCCCCTAAGCTGCCCAGATATACTTACTTTTTGCTTATTTTTGGCAGTGTCAGGGATTGACCCAGGGCCTTGAACATACTAGGCATGTATTCTACCACTGAGCTACACCTCCACCCTCTGTTTTTTCAAATTAATATTTTTAGATATTTTTGGTGTATAATGTTTGATATATGTTTACAATGTGAAGCACTTAAATCACGCATTACATACTTAATTTTCAGTGGTAAGAACATTTAAAATTTACTTTCAATGATTATCAAATAAATATATTATTACTATCTACAGTAAGCATGCTGTGCAATAAATCTCTAATACTTATTCCTCTTGCCCAAATGAATCTTTGCACCCTTTGACAATATCTAGCCTCTCCTCATCCCACAACCCCACACCCCATCCTCTGGGGACCATGATTCAACTCTGTTCTTGTATGAATTTGAGTTTTTTGGATAACACTTAGCTTTAGAGCAGTGTTCTTAGCCTGGGCCCATGGTCCTCCAGAGCATCACTCCACAGAAATAAATTGGATAAGCAAAAAGTTACTTCTCTATTTTTATCAGAATCTAACTAAAATGTAATATTTCTTCCATTACAAGTGGCAGCATCAACCACTATGCCATCAGCGATACCAGCAATTCTGCCATCAAGGAAATCTCGGCTATTTTTATATCACTATAACATTGTTGCCCATATCTCAAAATATTATGCACATACATTACTACTTCAAAATTACAGTGGTTGTTATGTTACGAGATGCTGTTATTTAGTGCTTTAATAAAGCAGCACAAATTTGTTTTTAAAAATATTTTGAAAACTGTGCTTTTTTATTCTTGATTCCCTTGAAATCCTATATATTTTAGTATACACCTCTGAAAATATTATTGTAAGAAGAAGTCTATAGGTTTCACCACATAGCCAAAGAAATCCATGGCACAAAGGAAGTTAAGAAATCTTTTTTGCTATGAAATCCTGAGGAACCAGTTCTTCCTGGAGACCTTCCTTCTGTTCCCACACTGCCCTGCAGGTACCTTACCACCACATTATCATTACCATTACCAGTTTCTTGTCTACTCTCCTATTTGTAGTCTCATTACCAGTTTCTTGTCTACTCTCCTATTTGTAGTCTTCATAATGATGACTGGTATGAAATATATGCACAAGAAAACATTTTACAAGTGAAAAGAAACAGAAGAAGATACTGGGTCCCTGAGGTAGAGCGAATGACAAAGTGAAATAATTCATGAACTTTGCTGGATTCAATTCCCATTAACACCAAAAGAGCTGATTTCTGGAAGTTTCAAACTAGTTTTGAGGCCTTAAAGATTACCCTAAAAATCTAGAAAATTCACGTATCCTGAGTAAACAATCTTTCTTGTATGCATAATATGTTATCCTGCTATTGTATTTAGCATACTCTGCCTTCAGAGTGGTTAATATGTGTATATATGTATATAAACACACACACACGTACAGTCATCCCTTGGTATCCAGAGGCAGTTGGTTCCAGGAACCCTTGAAGATGCCAAAATCCATGGATACTCAAGTCTTTTATATGAAATGGCACGATATTTACACATAACCTGTACATATCCTCCAGAATACTTTAAATCATCTAGATTACTTATAATACCTAATAAAAATGCAATGTAAGTAGTTGTTGTACTGTATTGTAAGAATCTGTGTATGTCAGGTTAGATACAGTCTTTTAATGGATATTTTCCCACATAGTTGGTTGAATCCATAGGTGTGGAAGCGATGGACACAGAGGGATGGCTATTTGTGAGTATACGGGCACATACCCATGTAGACATCCATATTTGCATGTATATGTATGGATATTTCTCCCAAACCAGGTCATAAACTCTTCTAATGTGAACATTAAGAATTGTTATAGGTCCTGGCTTTCAAGTTTAACTGGAAGAGTGATATACTACAAAGCCAGACGATGACCTCAGCTCTATTTTTACACGTTCTTTTTATACTTGAATATAATTGAAGATTTCACCATTTCCCTACCACAAAAATTGTTTCTTGTCATCCAGAGGGAATGAAGGAACTCATAAAGTAAACTTGCTTAAAAAAATAAGAAGGCAAATTCAAAAAAATTTAGGGAAAACAAAATAAAATATAACTTGCAGAGAAGCCCGTGCATATTTTGTTTCTTCAAGTAGAAAAAGAGCCTTGGTTCAAAGAAGCAAAAGAGATGCTAACATTGAAGACCTGTAAAGCAGGCAGGGTGTTTGTTTTAAGGAGTAAATATCTATGATTTTAGTTTTTAGAAGTTTTGTTAATAATGAAGAAGCTGATTTCCTCTACAGGGTTTTGTCTCTGCATTTTTTTTTAAATTTTGTTTCATTTAGTCATTAAACCTACCACAATACTTGGTTCCACATTTTATACATAGTAATTACTCAAATTTTGTTCAGATGGTTTCTGGTTTATTGTCTGACCCCACTTCTCATCACCAGTGAAATAACACTGGATCACATGATAAGATGAGTCTCAGTTACTCCAGCTGAGACTCGGCTTCTGAGAGGCACATCTACCATGCAGATTCTTTCTACTACTCTGGTAACACTGATGAAAAAGATACATGCATTATCCAAATTGAGCTAGGGATGACAAAATCCACATGACTCCATTCTTCAGACATATATGCAATATTAACTGCTTTGTAAGAATGATTGCAACTTTTTGTTTTAACAAGTATTGTAGAAGATTAAACTTTTAGATTATTCTGCTTGGAAAATCATATCATTGGTTCAGTGTTTTCCCGAGAATTATATGCATTGAATATAATTTATGCAATGAAGTCTGCTACTTATGAAGTTTATTGTGCTTAAATACCCTGATTGATAAGAAAACTTGAAATAATATTAATAACACTCTTAGTGACATGTCTTAGGATCTATCCCTAGTGAGTCAGGTGACAATATTTGTGCTACATAGACTCTTAAATCTCCATAAAGTTCTAAGATTTTATGAACCTGTGAATCATAAATAAAAGACAAATAGGATACCAGCACTACTATAGATAGACCATTGTCTGTCCAGTGCTGGTACTGAAATCAATTTGAAGAGCATTACTTCAAAGTTTCATTTAGCATCAAATGGCAAGACAGGATCATTAAAATCCCAGACTATAACCAGCCAACTACTCCTGGAGAATGCTTATGACTAAGCAACTTGGTTAGACTGACTATAAGGGGAAGGGCACTAACCTACGCACATTATATTTTTAAACATGAGAATAAAACGTTAAATGGGATCATAGAGATTATAAACAAAAGATGTGATTAAAGAGGCACCATGAAGCAGACATATTTGATAAAAATAACACGCATGCTTCTGAAGAACAGAAGTGTACACAGATTGAACCAGAGTACTAAACTTAAAGATGGACTGCTTCCACAAAACTTAAGGCTGGGGAGCAATGAAGTGTGGTGATAGTTTGAAAAATAATAAAATGCAGCTGGGAGTTTACCGTTATTATGTTGATCATGTAAAACTGTGACCGAGGCAATGACCTGTACCTCATCCTATCTGTACATGTTAAATCCAGGCAGCACCTTCCCTTCCCTTCAATGGTTAATATACCCTAACTTGGTAATTCTTAAATTTTAGTGTGTATAAAATTCAACTTCAGGGTCAATTTTAAGCATGCACTTCTAGAGCCATCACCAGAGACTCTGATTTGAGAAATGTGTTCTAAAGTTCAGAATTCTTCATATTTAAAAAATTCTGAGGTTATCATGGCATAGGAAGCCCGGTAAGTGTATTTTGAGAAATGCCACTCAAATGTATTTTGGGCAAAGGAAGGACAGCCATGGTAGATCTTTTCCTGTTGTCCCTCTGCACCTCCATGTGATATGCTTTTTTGTCCCCACCTGCTAGGTCATCCTCCAATCACTTAGTTTTGGACAATATCTAGAATTCCTATTTCTAGATGGCCTCAGGGACAGGTCACTGCTTGCTATGCAGAAGCATCAGCATTCAGGTGAATGTGATTCAAACCAAGTTTGCCTCTATTTCCTCATCCCCCTATTCTCAACATCTGCCCCTCACAAGGTTTTACATTCCCATTAAATGTCACCAGAATTCACAGTAACTGAGTATAACACAGAAAGGGGAAACTACATTTCATTCGTCCCAAAATCCAAGAGAAAGATACATAAAACTGATCAAACTTTCAGAGATATGTTATTTCAAACACATTCAGACCAAGTGTATGGGTGTGACTTTTCTGAGGAAACCTCTGCCAACTGGTCTCTTCCCCTTAATTTCATGCACCAGATACCATAATCCACAAAAGCCCAAAATTCCCAAAGTCTGGATCATAACATTACTGATGACACTTTAGGCATTTGCTTGTGAGTTGTTTTGAGCTACTTTCTCATAAAATTGATAAAATTTCAGCCTCTTTGAAGGCATGAATGCAAATACTTTACCTTAATAAATTCTCATGCCATAGGTTTTCTTATACAGTACTCCCCCTGATGATGGTGAGACTTAGTGTACTAGAGACTTTACAGACAGAAAAGTTAAGATAATGTTTTTTAATACTGTTATTGTTATCATTATTTTCATTCATTTCTGAAAAAAATTTGCATAAATGATGAGCCCTAGAAAGTTAATGAGGTAGATTTCTTGGCTGTTTTCATCAAAATCACTTCAATAGAACTGGCAATTATTCCCAAATAAGCTCACATAAAATGCCAAATATTTTCTAGGATATTGGTTAAGTGGCAGACTTAGTGGGCTAACTTCTACTTTTGGATATCATGTATTCACTTAGCCTTACAGGGAGTCTCAGATAAGTAAAAGTGCAAGAAGAACAAGTACATCCCTTTAGAGAACACTGAATCCTAATACTACCAGAGAAACTACTGGTCTCAGCACATTTTAGTCTGAACCGGCAGTGTTGGCAGGCCTTGCCACATTCACCCTGAAGAGCTGTTATGCAGATATTTCACTTTGACTTCAGTATGTAGTTATTGGGATTCCAGTTGGTGAGTAGGATGCCAAAAGTAGAGGAAATGATATGCTAATGAGGTACGGATTTCAGGAAAAAATTGCATCATAGAATATTATAATAAAATGGTTTTATAATTTAATAGGACTAGATTTGAAACAAGGCTTCCTCTTACACTCGCAGTGTAAGTTTGGGCAATTAGCTATTAATAAAAATAGAATTTATTGAACATTTTTTGGATAGGCCTTCTACTAAGTGCTTTATGCTTATTACACGAGTTGATTCATTTTGCTAAAATCAACTTTCTTATTGAATAGATAATTCCTGTAAGTATTTAAATGCAACTACAAATTGGGAAATGCTAAGTATAATATCTGAAATATAGTAGCTACTCTATAAATCCTAGGTCCTTTATTACATAATGGTTTTTCTAATCTATTTCAGTAGGTTTTGTGTTGTTGTTATGTAGACTGCTAGAATGTATTTGTGAAATAATTTCCACACAATAAAAAGCAAATACTTTGTTTTAATAAATTTAATGAGAATATATGAAGTGGGACTCTAGGAAGCCAGAAATATTTCACACAGATGATTCTAGCCAGTGCCAGAAGTAAACTGAATAGAAAGAAATATATAAGGGATGTTTTTTAAAGAACAGAGAACACTTCTACTTCACCTGTATTTTCCTCCACAATGCTCTTTGCTAGCCATATTTCTCTTACTGTATCAAAACACCTGAGATGATCAATTTCAAAGGGAGAAGGATTTATGGTGGCTTACAGATTCAAAGTTTCTGTCCTTGACTCATTGACCCCATCACCTTGGTCCTGGGTTGGCATATCATGATGGGAACATGTGGCAGAAAACATCATTTGCCTCATAGTAAGAAACAAGAAAGGGAGAAGAAGGGGCTGAGGTTCTGGTATCTCCTTCAAAGGCACACTCCCACACACTGAAAGACCTCCTAGGCCTCACCTCTTAAATTCTCTACCAACTCCCAAAAGCACCAAGTTGGAGATCAAGCATTTGACATGTGGGCCTTTGTGGTACATTTAAGATCCAAACTATAGCACCACCTAAAATAACAAAAATCACAAATGCCTATTGTGGAACCTTACATTTACCAGTCAGTCAGTCCTCCGTCACACTGATCCTCCCTCTCTCCCTGTCTTCCTTCCTTCCTTTCTTTGAGTTATAGTTTCAAATGCCACACTGTTAAAAGGTAAAAATGCATGTAAAAAGTCTTGAGTTCCTAGTTAAGTGCTAGAATTACCTCAGATTGAAAAATTATTTTATTTTCTGTTTTATTTTTAATGTTTTTCATATTTTTATTGGCGCATTATAATTGTACATAAAGATCATTGTTACATAATCATACATGCACAAATTTTGACAATATAATTTGGCCAATATCATTCCTCAATATTTCCCCTTTCCACCTCCTCCTCCCTCCCCCTGGATCTTTACATTTATTCTACTGATCTCTTTTCAATTTTCATAAGATCCTCACCACCATCTTTCTTTTCCTAAAAGAATTAAAAAAAAAAAAACAACTTATTACTAGTTTTGTCCCAACATGAGGATATAAACACTAGTTATGTAGAAGTGAATCGAGTATTTTAAAATGCATAGATTTAATTTCATTTTGTAGCCATGCATCTGTAGCCTTTGTCTTACATAGTTTTATCTGTGTGTGATTCTCCTCTTAATACATGTACTTGTTATCTTACATCATAATAAAACTAATAATAGCAACGTCTGTTCTTTATGCTTTTGAGAAATATAAAACATCCAGCAATTAAAGAGAAATTGATTAAAATATCACTTAAAGGTGAAAAAAATAGCAAAAACTTCCATTAGTATAGATAACAAGATGAAGAAAACAAATGTACTCTAGTCAACAAATCTAGCCTCTTCTTTGAAATTAACAAATGGCCCAGTGCAGACCTCATGTTGTTCTAGGTAATACTCGGGCATAATACAAACATTACTTTATAAATCAATGGAAAGTTACCATTTTGTGATTCATCTTACCCATAGAACAAGGTATGGAAAGAAGCAATTCACGTCAGTACATGGTGTTACCTCCCTGCTGCTACAGATGCTATTGATTTGTCACTAAGCAACCTGTTCAGCCTACTCTCTTTCAGTACAGAACTAATCTTATTGATTTTATTCAGAAGTCTTCTAATCCCAGTTGACTCAATAGGTAAGGCCAGGGATGACCTTTCAATCTTTTTTCCAGTAATCACTTTAGAGGCGGGCATATGACCCAGGTGTGTCCACTGAGATGAGGGAAGACCTGGTAGAGGACTTCTGAGATGATTTTCCTTGCTCTTAAAAAGAGCTATACAGTAAGGGAAAAGCTTCTTCTGGTGGAGGCTTTAATATCTTTCATGAGGTCCAGAATTGATAGCCATGTTGTGACCACAAGAAGTCACAGCACGTCAAAAATGACATACTAAAGATGACAAGATGGAAAATTAAAACTCTCAAATTCTTACCTGTCGGCGTCCACTTCCGACCCGCGGAAGAAGGCAACGACACACGGAGCTCTTCTTGAAGCAGTTTATTCAGGATTCCTTAACATTTCGAAGTTCTTCTCTCTCTCTGAAGTTTTTCTCTCTTCCTCCTCCTCTCACTCTTCCACCCACATATATAGAGATGCCTCGTCCTATCAGATTCTGCCACGGAGTCGCTCCTAATAGGCTACTACAAAGTCACACCATTTCAGACATCACAGACATGCGCACAAGCACAGCAAGGGTGTGGTGCTTCAGGGGAGAAAAAGAGGAAATCAAGTGCAAGTCATGTGACTTGGCAAGCGTCCCGGGCGCCATCTTGGGGCGGCTGCCGCACCGCTATCCACACTTACCACAATACTGAACTACTAAATTCAGCAATCCTAGAATTGGCCTAACTCGGGACTTTTTGTTATCTCTAAATTTTTGTATTCTTTAATAAATCAGTTGAGTTTCTTATTTCTCAAGGCATTCTGAAACACCTCACCATAGAAAATTGAGCATACACAGAAAAATTTAAAGATGAAATCATTTTCATAGCAACTATCAATACTTTATTTATAAATTGTATATTTTATTATAAAGGTATATAACTGGAGAAAATTTTTACTTAAGATTTTATAAATTTCCTTATACTATTAAAAACATATAAATAAAATTTCAAAGCCTATTATTTTACTATAATTTATCTAATAATTTTCCTATGGTTGGCTATTATATACCTTTGATTATTTCCATTTAAAAATAGTTCTATGACTCAACTTAGATTGTAGTACAGCTAAGCTATTTGCATTGGTAGTCTTTCATTCATTCATTCAAGTCACATAAACTTATTGAGTACCTACTACATACTAAATACATTAAAATATAAAGATGAAAGAAATGTTTCTTGTTTATGGAAGTTGAAAGTTCATTACAAGGGGAAACAATGAAAAAAATATGTAAAAGAAACTTACAAATGTTTTTATTGGCTTAAACAAGGTAATATCAAAATAATGAGTGAGTAAATAAGTTGTTATCATATTACATTTTTTCTAGAAAAATAAATTTTTGTTCCAAGGAAATCTAGAAATAGCCCATAAAATAATTTGATGAGAATTGAAGAGATTTATGTTAACTGCAAATAGTCATCATTGACTGCCCATGGTTTATATGAGCTATTCTTTTTACCCACATTCTTGCCAATATTTATTGTTTGTATTCTTGATAATTGTCATTCTGACTGGAGATAAAATCTTAGAGTAGTTTTGACTTGCATTTCTCTAGTTGCTTAAAATGTTGAACATTTTTTAATATATTTGTTGATAGATTGTATTTCTTCTTTGAAGTTTCTCAGTTCCTTAGCCCATTTATTGATCAGGTTATTTGTTTTTAGGTGTTAAGAATTTTGAGTTCTTTATATATCCTGGAGATGTGGTAAAAGATTTTTCTCCCATTATATAGACTCTCATGTTATTTATTGTTTCCTTTGCTGAGAAGATTTTTAGTCTGAATCTATCCCATTTATTGATTCTTTTTTTAATTTTAAATTTTTAATTTGTTTTAATTAGTTGTACATGATATCAGAATGCATTTCAATTCATTGTACACAAATGGAGCCCAACTTTTCGTGTCTCCAGTTGTACACAATGTAGAGTTGCATCACATGTGCAGTCATACATGTACCTAGGGTATTGATGTTCATCTCATTCCACCATCTTTCCTGATCCCATACTCCCCTCTTTTCCTCCCCTTTGCCCAAAGTTCCTCCATTCTCCCGATGCTCTCCACCCCCATTATGGATCTGCATCCATTTATCAGAGATAACATTCGTCCTTAGCATGATATTCTCCAACCCCATCCATTTACCAGCAAAGGCATAATTTTATTCTCTTTTAATGCTGAGTAATATCCCATTGTGTATATGTATCACAGTTTCTTTATCCATTCATCTGTTGAAGGGCATCTAGGTTGGTTCCACAGTTTAGCTATTGTGAATTATCACTATAGTATGCTGATTTTAAGTCCTTTGGGTATATACCAAGAAGTGAGATAGTTGGATCAAATGGTGGTTCCATTCCAAGTTTTCTAAGGAATCTCCATACTGCTTTCCATTGTAGTTGCACCAATTTGCAGTGCCAGTAGCAATTATGAGTGTTCCTTTTTTTCCACATCCTCACCAACAGTTATTATTGCTTGTATTCTCAGCAAAGGAAACAACAAATATCATGAAGAGAGTGCTCACAGAATGGGAGAACTTCTTTACTACACACACATCAGATAGAGCACTAATCTCCAGGACATATAAAGAACTCAAAAAACAATAGCAAAAAAATAAACAAAATCAATAAATAGGCTAACAAATTGAACAGATATTTCTCAGAAGAACATATGCAATCAAGCATCAAATATGTGAAAAAATGTGCAATTTCTCTAGTAATTAGAGAAATGCAAATCAAAGCTATTGTAAGATTTCATCTTACTCCAATCAGAATGGCAATTATCAAGAATACAATCCACTTATTTACTCTTGATTTTACTTCTTGTGCTTTAGGCGTCCTGTTAAGGATGTCAGATACTAAGCCAACATAGTGGAGATTTGGGCCTAGTTTTTCTTCTATTAGGCGCAGGGTCTCTGGTCTAGTGCCTAAGTCTTCAATATACTTCAAGTTGAGTTTTGTGCAGAGTGAGAGTTAGGGGTTTAATTTCATTTTGTTACATGTGGATTTCCAATTTTCCCAGCACAATTTATTGAAAAAGCTATCTTTTCTCCAGTGAATGTTTTTGGCACCTTTGTCAAGTATGAGATAACTGGGTTTGTCTCAGTGTCCTCTCTTTTGTACCATTGGTGTATGTGTCTGTTTCAATACCAATACCAATACTATGCCATTTTTGTTACTATGGCTCTGTAGTATAGTTTAAGGTCTGGTATTGTTGATGCCTCCTGTTTCACTCTTCTTGTAAGGATTGTTTTGGTTATTCTGGATTTTTTATTTTTCTAAATGAATTTCATGATTGCTTTTTCTAGTTCTATTAGAAATGTCATTGGGATAATAAAATACTTGAGGATCAATCTAACAAAAGAGGAAAAATACCTCTATAAGACAAATTACAGAACACTAAAGAAAAAAATTGAAGACCTTAGAAGATGGAAAGACCTCCCATGCTCTTGGATAGACACTTAATATTGTCAAAATGGCCATACTAGCAAAAGTGTTATACAGATTTAATGCAATTCAATTCCAATTAAAATCCCAATGACATTCTTCACATTATCTATTCTTAATGTTATATACTTCTGAGATTATATAATATCAATTTTGCTTAAGGATCCACAACTCTCCATTTGTCTCAAATGATTCAAGGAAAATGAGCCAATCTGAAGCTCAAAGGTATGTCTGATTACTTAAAACCAATAATTATAAATTTCTTTCCTCAAACCAAATATAAGACTAGTTAGTGCATAGAATCACTCTGGTGAGTGGTTTTGGCCCAGCAGTAGATACTTGACTTCAGCTGAGTGAATTAAAGTAGAAGAAAACACTAAATACATCATTGAATGATGGAGCGTGATAGTTCACAGCAGCAGGTGATCAAGAACGCATGCCACCCCAGTTGCTGCTGGCAGCCATTGCCACACTATGAGAAAAAAACAACTTCTTTTTCTTCTTCTTCTTCTTCTTTTTTTTGATACAGGAGATTGAACTCAGGGGTACTCGACCACTGAGCCACATCCTCAGCCCTATTTTGTGTTTTATGTAGAGACAGGGTCTCACTGAGTTGCTTAGTGCCTCGCCTCACCATTGCTGAGGCTGGATTTGAACTCGCAATTCACCTGTCTCAGCCTCCCAAAGTGCTGGAATTATAGGCGTGCACCACTGCATCCAGCTAGATAAAAACTTCTTAATGAATAAACTAAGACAAAAGAAGACAGAACTGAGGTCTTGAGAGTGAAGAAGCAGAATTACATGCTAACTTTGCTTGCAGACAAGTTGAATTTCATTGTTTTAAAACTTGCAGGTAAAGATCAATATAATTACCCCAAAATATTTAGGAAACATCAACTGCAATATAAATTATTCAATATATTTTGGAAAAATTTTGTCTTAGGAAGTCCATTTAAAGAGTCAAGAATCTTGAACACTAATTTAGATATTATCTCTGCTTCTGTTTACAATATAGCAATCGTAGATCTGTCAATTTTACCTAACTTTCATAATCCGTGATTGTAAAATTTTAAACTGGAAAAAGATATTTAAAAGTATAGTTTTGATAATACAGTAAGTATGCAATTAAAGTGGAAATAGATGGATAAGTTTCTAGATAAAAATAGAGAGGTAAGCAGATAGATGAAAGAAAAAAGAACACAAATACACAAATGGATACTCAGACAGACAGAAGGACAATGGAAAGAACAGATGTACAAACAACATTTAGATAGATAATCTGTTGGGTGGAGATTTGATTGTACTCAGGGTAAAGAAAAAATGTATAATATGAAAGGCAAAAAGTTTTGCAGGTAAGAAGAAGGGCTTCAGTGAGCCAGAAAATGGCTAAGCTTTTTCTGACATTTTCATGGATGCAGCGGAAACATTTTGGTGGCATGGATTTGCATGTCTTTAAGTGTCTGGAAAGGAGGCAAAGTAGCCTGCACAGCTTTACACAATCAGCAGTGGCAGAACAGAAATAGGAACTGTGTGCTGACGAAGGCCAAGGTCACATAGCCTACCCTCTACCTGGCATGACCACAGCAAAGAGCAGCCCAGATGGAGACAGCACAGCCAAACGACAGCGTCAAACCCAAATGGCAGCTCACACCACAGCAAACATGCTGATGAAACTGTGTTTCAACAAGAAAATACTCATGTCTCCAGCCCTGAGAAAGACCTACATTGACTGAGGAAATAAATAATATCAAACAAAGCTGGCGGTTTTGCCTTTGGAGGCAATTTCATTAATATTAGTTGAATATTTTTAAAAAGCAGAATTTCAGGTTGTTTTTAAATAATGAAAGAGGCTACAAATTTAGCTATATGCCACATAATAATTTCCATCCTAATATGAAATTATTCTAATATTATTGGTTAATATGGTCCATATTGTGAAGGCAAGTCTATGTTAGATTAATTTATGTTTTGAATAAGCATGGCATAAGCTAATTATATAAAATAACACATTCAGCAATATACCATGAAAAATTGCAAAGTAGCTTAGCTAAAATGTAATTGGAAGAAAGAATAGCTTTGGCTCCTGTGGTTTACATTCTCAAGTTTAGTGATACCACTGAGGTTTGCCTATCAACAGTGAGCCTTCAGTGGTGGATTAATGTGTGGGTTAATATTGGCTTTACTTAAAGACAACCACCATAGAGAAGCACTAAGAAATGTACAGGACAAGAGTTTTGATTACAGAGCCACAAAAATCTCATCTCTAGATCCCTCGCCCTGCTGTTTGAAAAACCTAATAAAGCCAAGAACATATTACTGATAATTCTGCTACATTAAGAAATCCTCTAAGAATACATATTGAGAAGTTGTACGTGTAGCTGTGACTGAGGAGGGAAAGCAGATGTGAATAGGGAGTACCTTCAAATGATCTTTCCTGAGATTCTCAGTGTTTTTCCTAATTCAGCGTACAGAACAAATTGTGAATGTGACAGTGCATGGATATACCCAGATTTTGATAGTCTTCTTTCAGTATTTGCAAAGGACTGGGAAATGAGGTGGAATAAAATATAAAGTAACCAGAAACTGACTTGTAGATTTTTGCTTCTTTCCTATTATAATTGTTACATTTATTAACTATACACCAGTAATGATTACATGGCATGGTCCCAATGTGCTGCTTGCTATAGTTCTATCATTTTATTTTTCACTCAAAAGAGCATATCAGTATGAGACTAGCAGGAGTCACATTATTACAGGAATAAACTTGGATCCACTTTCATTTATGAAATTGGAATATTTTGAAAACTTCAATTCATTAACCAAAAACATCACATTCTCCCTGCTTTCTCCTTTGTCTCCTTATCTGTTCCTTCTTGCTATCCTTTCTGTGTTATTCTCATCTATTCTGATGTCTTACTGTTGGTATGCACAGGACTCAGCCCTTGGACAATCTCTCTGATAGACCCACACTTAGTCTGTCATTCCATCTCATTCTCATCAAATTCTATGGCTTTAAATATTGTCTATATACCAATGACTAGCAAATTCCTATCTCCAGTGCACACCTTCTCCCTGAACTGCACATTTGAATATTCAGTTGCCTAACAATTATAACTGACAATTGTTTCAAATTTAACAAATTTAAAACTAAGCATCTAATATACCATACCACTCTATTCATATCACCTGCCAAATATGCTTCTCAGTCTTTTACCTCTCAGTAAAAGGCAATATCATCTTCCCAATTGCTCAGGTCCAGATCAATGGAATCATTTTTTAACTCCTTTCTCAAGTACCATTCTCTTCTACATTTGACTGTAAATTCTTTTGTCTATATCATTCAAATAAATGTAGAATCTAGCCACTTAGCAGCCCATCCTATGCAACTGCTCTTATGTAAGCCATCATTTCTTTTTTTTAAATTATTTTTAAATGGACAAATAAAAATATAAGTATATAATTAGTGCACACAACATGTCATTTTGAAATAAGTATACATTGTGGAATGGCTAACTTGAGTTAATTAAATCCCATTACCCCACATACATTTTTTTTCTTATAATGAGACCACTTAAACTCTACATTCTCACCAATTTTCAAGAAGCCAACATCATTTCTTTTCAGAATTATTGTAACAGCCTCCTAATTATTCTCCTTACTTCATTCTTATTGCCTTTTGATCTTTTCAACCCAGGAAACAGAGTGATCCTTTTAAAATGAAAGTTGATCATGACACTTCTTTGGTCAGGAGTTCCAAAAGGCTTCCCCGGGTATGCAGAGTGCAATCAAAGCCATCCAGCGGCTCACATGTTCCCATATGCTAAAGTTTTGTGACCTCTCTGACCACATATGCTATGAGCCCCAGTTACCATAATCAGTTCCCTGTTCCTCTAACATCTCAGGTCATTCCTATCATAGGACTTTAATCCTCTGGCTGTCTCTCAAATATTAGTGGCCAAGTCCTGTCACATCATTCAGGACTTTACTCAAATATCATGTTCTCAACTGAAGTCATTCTGATCATGCTATGGTAAATATAATACTCCATACCTGCCTTCCATCCCCCAACTTTTTGTCTTCATTTTCCTGGTAATATTTGTTACCATCTAATGCACCATTCCTTTTGTTTATCTCATTCAGAGGATCAGTTTCTTCAAAATAGGAAACGATGTCTTGGGGGTCGGATTTTTCTGTTTTGATTGCTGTTATCCTCAATGTGTAAAGAATGCCTGGCACATAATAGAAGTGCAAGATTTGTCAAATGGGAAAGGGAGTAATTAACAATGTGGGGGGCTATCTCACAACTGTTGATGGAAATAATTCTTCTATAAAGAATAAGTAGAGGCTTCTAATACATAATTATTAGAGGCTTCATTATTTATTTATTTAGTATTCCATCATTTCTATCCACTGGTTTTCAGTGCTGCACATATTTTACAAAAAAATATATACTTCTAAGTACTTCATGCTTATGGATAATAACCTACAAGACATTTAAAAAAGTTATTTATCAATTACTAATTGCTGGTATGTAAATGTTACTTTTTATATCTTGCAACCTTGTTAAACTCATTTATTAGTTCTAGTAAATAATTAGGTAATTTGCAAATAAAGCCAGTATTTATTTTGCATATCCGTATGTTTTGGTCCCTCCATGCCTTTGAAAGAAGTGATAACAAGAAAAATCCTTTCCTCAAGTCAGATCTGAGGAAGCTGGGTATGGAATTCAGGCCTGAATTGTTAAGAACAAAGGTAGAATGTATATATTTCATAGTGTTTTAGGTTGATAAAATTTCATTATGATTAATTTTCTGTTTATCATGATTGGATGAATGGGAGTGTTTATCATGAAAGGGCGTTTTCATGGGTTTTTAGCATCTAGTGGAATGACCATGTATTTTTTCTTTTTAATCATATTAATCTGGATTCCTTTGACTGATTGATCTAAATGTTGAATCATTCCTAGGATCAACTTCATTAGGCTGTTTATTATCCATTTTTAGATTTCTGGATCTGATTTGATATTATTTCATTAATTATTTTTCTATCAATGTTCATGGTAGATAACAGTCTGGGGTTTTCTTATAATGTCATTGTTGGATTTTGGGAGCAAGCTGATTTTAGTCTTGTAAAATTGGTTAGAGACTATTATATCCTTCCCAATTTTCTATATTTGTATAGAATGTCATTATTTCTTGTTCAAAAGTGTAAGTGAAAGTCATCTGAGCATGATTTTGTGTGTGTAATAAGAGGAGATGGGGGTAGCTATTAGCAGCAAATTTAACATTTTTAACAGAAATAACTTTTTCCAAAACCAGACAGAGACACATCAAACTTCAGACCAATATCCCTGATGAACATAGATGCAAAAATTCTCAATAAAATTCTGGCAAAACACATACAAAAACATATCAAAAAAATAGTGCACCATGACCAAGTGCAGTTCATCCCAGGGATGCAAGGTTGGTTCAACATACGGAAATCAATTAATGTAATACATTACATCAATAGACTTAAAGATAAGAATCATATGATTTTATCAATTGATGCAGAGAAGGCATTTGATAAAATATAACACTCTTTCATGCTCAAAACACTAGAAAAACTTGGGATAGAAGGAACATACCTCAACTTTGTAAAAGCTATCTATGCTAAA
>CM053409.1:74459970-74510407 GCA_028644305.1 Xerus rutilus | reverse complement strand
TTCTTCTATTTCATAAGTTGGAAGTTAAAATCATTCTTTTTTCAAATGTAAGAACTTAAAGTCGTACTTATTTAAGTGTATCCCATTAATGCTGTGCTTTAATGTTAATTCAATCTAAAACATTTTAAAATCTCCTCTGTGATTGTTTCTCTGATTCATACATCACTAAGAATTATGTCATTTAACTTAAGTGTTTGGAATGTTTTCCTTAGTTTGATAAGAAGCTCTGATATTAGGTGTATACTTACTTGGGATTATTTGGTCCTCTAGCTGAAATGACCAGTTTATAATTATATGATGTTCCTTTTTATCACTATAATACTCCTGTTTTTTACCTGATATTAAAATAGTTCCACACTCTCTCTCCTCATGCCTCAATCTCTTTTTAAAATAAGCATTATATGGTAGAACAGAGGAGCTGTGTCTTTAAAGCTTTCTCAGGGCTAACAGTGCCTCTGTAAAGTCCTAACAATGTGCTTATTGGTAAAGTTTTATATTCTACCATAGTCTTTTGAAAATAGTAAATTATCTTCTTTGTTGAGGTTCAGTTGTACCCTTATAAGTATAGTATTAATAATGACTCTTACGTAACAATGTCATGATGTCATTCACACCATAAAAAGCTGACAATTTATTTAATTAACAAATACTTTCAAAATCTATGCTTTCGTTTTATTGGAGAAAGTGTTTAAACAAAATTTGAAAATGTATAATATGTAATTTACAAAGTACTCTGTTATTCAAATATTAGTAAGTGGAAAAGTTGAGGTGGTTAACATACTGGCTGAATATACAAAAGAAACATATTTTAAGCAGAACTAAGTTTTTTGATAAAGGGGTGCCTCAGCCAGGCAGGTTTCATAAGTCTCAGAACACCCAATAATCTGCATGGTCTTGGCAATGGTAGGCAAACAAGGTGAGGTCATTATCTGTGGTTGATAGATTTCATCAGCCAAGGCACCAATTAGACTTCTTTGTCTGTGGTAAGTATTCACTGGATCTTTGTTGAAGATGCCAATGAATAAATAAAAGAAGCATGAGAAAGAAGAGTATGGTGTGATGGCAGAGTGGGCTCTGTGTAATTTAAATCACTAAATATCAATTTGCGCGAATCCTGTGGCACAGAATAAAAATTCTGTACAGAAAAAATGATTAGCTTACCATAACATAATTCAAGTCAATTTGGCAACAAAAGTTAATAATAATTTTATTTCATTTCAAATATATATTGATAAGGTAATAAATCAGAATTTTTTGAAAGTATCTTTATTGTAACAGGAGTCGATTAAAATCTTGGTGATGCTGTAAAGAAGTGGGATTAAAAAAATATTCAGCCACTGGTAAGGAATACTTTGAAGGATACAATTTCCCACAAGTGGCCACAAGCAACAAAAGACCATGTGAAGACATTTCTGGGGAAACATCTACCTACAGTGGAAAGCCAAACCTCAGAGGGCTGAAAGACCATTAAATTTTAGCCTGTTTACCTCCCTGACAGGCAGGGACTGCAGATGGAGGAATTACTTCTACTGATGGTGTCATATCCAAGCCATCATGCAGGATCATGTTGCATCATGCTGGGTTCTTTGGCTAGCTCATTGACTGGTAGGTACCAGATCCGCTGACCAAAAGTATTCACTTAGTCTATCTGAAAGTTGGGCCAGGGTGGACGTATTTGGAAGATTTGAGCAGCTGTTATTTACCAACCAGAAAATATATTTCAAGATTTTGAAAAAACAGTATAATTATCCATTCCATCCCAGGAGAATATTTGTCTTGTTACCTACTTGTGAGATCACATACATTTGGTATGTGTTGAGTTAAATAGAATTAAACACTTTTTTACATGTGGGAATTCTCAGAGCCTCAAAATTAGTAGTGCATGGGATCATAAATAAATATATTTTAAGATAAAATATAGTATGTAGTTTTTCTCCAACTTACCTGGACATGGAATATTTTTTTTAATTGAGTGCTTCTTCAGATTGTACTAAAAGTGTTTTAAGAAAGTTCTGATCTAAGTAATGAATTGGTCAGGGCAATTAATGTTGTAATAACACTAAAATCTCAGTGACATTAATAGAAAGATTTATTTATACCTTTCTTCATAGTTCTAGATGGGCTTAGTTGCTGTTCTAGGAAGCTTTCTTTCAAACAGTAACCCAGGGATCTAGATTTTTCTATCCTATTCTTCTTCCAATCCCTAAAGACCCATGAGCATTCTACACTGGATCTCTTCCATCTATCTAGCTGGTAAGGAAGAAAAAAAGTACATTTCATTTTGAGATGAAATAGTGATTTTAAAATATCTCCTCAAATCTTCTCTTTAAGAGGTAGAAGACAAAGTGTAGGCCTGAATCCTCAGTGGCAGATCTTTGGTAAATTCAATAGAACAGAAGTGGTTGTGAATGACCTCTGATACTAGGTCATTGAAGACATTTGGTTTCTTCTTTGCTTTCTTTTTCTGGGATCATATCCTCTGAAAAATCTGTATCCTAGGTTGTAAGAACAGGCAGATTTCATGGGAATGTGGTTTGAGCAGACTCAGAAGATCTACACTTTAATTTAATGCTCAGTGATAATCATCTTTTAATTACTTAGAATTTGTTAACAAGGAGCCTCACATTTTCTTTCTTTTTGTTGAGGTGAGGGTACCAGCACTTGAACTCAGGGGCACTTCACCACTGAGCCACATCCCCAGCCCTATTTTGTATTTTATTTAGAGACAGGGTCTCAATGAGTTGCTTAGTGCAACTCATTGTTGCTGAGACTGGCTTTGAACTTGCAATCCTTCTGTCTCAGCTTTCCAAACCACTGGGATTGCAGGCATGCACCATTGCCCACCGCAAGGAGGCTCACATTTTCATGTTGCACTGAGCTCTACAAATTATGTAGCTGGCTGTGTGAAGATACTCTAGCAGCATTATAGAGAGGCACATGTGAGGATTAACTGAGGCCTCCTATCAAGAACCAATAAGAAACTGAAGATTTCCTCCAATAACCATGTGTGTGGACTGTCTTGGAACTAAATCCGCCAGCTCTGGTCCAGCTTTCAGATAACAGCAGCCCCACTGACATCTTGATTGCAATCTCAGGAGAGGCCCTGAATAAGAACCACAGAACTGAGCCACTTCTGTATTCCTCATACGAAAACTATGAGATGAGTGTGTTTTGTTTAAGCTATTAAGTTTTGGAGTGATTGTTATTCAGTAAAAGATAACAAAACAGAGGAGTTTTAGAGACTGATTTTTAAAGTAGCATTTCTTTAGCCAACATTCCATTAACCAAAGCCCAACCACATGGATTCAATAAACTGGGGGTGGGGGGGGCAGTCAAAAAACAACAAAAAAATTGTTTTTGCCCTACTGAATAAAAGATTGATGAACATATAATCATCCTCAGACATAACCTACTAACAAATTATCACTCACATCTGGTAGAATCTTTACTTTTATAATTTAAATATAAGGCTGGAAAGAGTATGTGGAATGGAGAGGGGAAATTATTAAAAAATAAGAGAACCTTACAAGGGTTGCAGATCTGGAACACAAATATTATGTAGATACTTAGCTAGTTCAATGTTATAGTTTGATCTGCAATGTCCTACAAAGGCCCATAAGTTGAAGACTTGATTCTCAGATCATGGCACTGTTGGCAGGTAGTAGAGACTTTAGGAAGTGGGACCTAACTAGAAGAGATAGGTCACTGGGAGTATGTCTTTGTATCTTGTCCCCATCCCCTCTTGTCCCCAAGCTCTTCCTCCCTTCCTGCCCCCTCTCTCGACTTCGTGGCTGTCATGAGATGAGAGGTGAGCAGTTTTGCTCTGCCACACTCTTTCCTCCATCACGTTCTGTCTCACCACAAGTCCAGAAACAACAGAGCCAGCTGACCATAGACTTAAATCTCTGAAAACATGAGCCTAAGTAAACCTTTTTTCTTTTAAGGGATTTTTCTCAGACATTTTGTCACAGCAACAGAAAACTAACATATTGACCTATGCTAGAATATGAAAGTCTCTATGTTTCAAAAGTTCCTTTTATCAAAGCTTAAACATATTCTTGGAGGTCCTAGCAGTATAACCATGTGCTTAGAGTAAAAAAAAAAAAAAAACAACTTATATTCTGTCTTAGTGCTCCATGTCAGTTCTTGATTGTGGATAGGTCACTTATTCATCTACATCTTTCATCTCTAAGATGTATAAAAACACAAGCCTATCTCAAGAGATTGGAGGGAGGGTTAAATATGTCATTCAAGTAGCACATATCACAATTAATGCACTTGTTAAGCACTCAGCAAATACTATGCCTCGTTTTATTAAAACTACGTGACAATCAAATTGATGAAGATACTAGGTAGTGAAAAAAGTAATGAAGGAATCAGAGATATTAAGTTTTTCCTAATAAATATTTAAATTGATGTATTAGATGCCCAATTTCCTACATGATTCATTCAACAAATATTTTTAGTGGCTACTATGACCTAGCTACATACAGTGTCAGGTGCTGGGATATTGCAATTCCTTCAACTGAGGTGCTTATATACAAAGCTACAGTGGACAAGACAATGAGAATTCAGTTACCAAAGTGAGAATGTTAGAGGGTAATAAAAGATGTTTGAAAGGCTGTGTGACTTGATGCTAATAGACTCCCACAGTACGGGTAGATCAGAGAAGATTTCCCTTAAGATAGAATTGCTAAGCTACGAATTGAAGGTGAAGGACATTTTCTAGGTCAAGAATGTGTCAGAAAGGGATAATGGTGGAATCATAAGTCTTTCAGGCAGAGGAACCAGCAGGAAGAATGGACTGGACATGGGTTTCCAAAGGATAAAAAGAAAAAAAGAAGAAGAAATTTAGAATATACACAATAACAAAAATATTTTAAGTAATATAATATGGAATCCAAACTGATTTGGGATAAAAGCCAAGGTAGGAGGACATTGATGGATAGAAGGATATTAACAATTTCAGGAGCAAGTGGAAGGAAAGATAAATGGGGGCATTTGATAGAATAACCAGAGGGATGAGGGCTTCTGGCCAAAGACTAAGCTGTGCAAATCAACCATTTGAAAGTGATGATAAAATTCCAAAACACAAGGAAGTGGGACAAAAGGGTAAAAGAAGTTACTGGGTATAAGACAGTCAAGAAATTGAAGTAAAGGGAAAATTTCAGTCTCCCAAGTTCATGGTACAACTTGAGGTGGAAAAATACATTGATAGTCAGGTGTCTGGATATTAATGGATGACCTTGCAAAAGACAGGGTGGATAGTAATGGTTTCAATAGCATATGTTTGAAGATAATGAAGTTTGTTGGCTTTTGTTTTGTTTTTTAGTAAGAAAGAAGAAGAAGAATGATCATAGAATAGCTCTTGAGAGTAATGAGTGTAAACCACCTTCTCACTCTGAGGTATATAGGATGTGGAATTTTAAGCAGCTTTCACTAAAGGAGAAGTCAAGTCCTAAATGTGTCTTGTTAGTCACCTATAATAAGTGACAATAATATGAAGTCAAAATCATCCCAAATTCTAGCCTGAAGAAAAGACCTCCTCTTGATAATGTTACCTTTAAACAAAATTGCAAAGAAATCTTTAAAGATTATGTTAGTCAGCTTCCCATTACACTAACAAAATAGTTTAAATAATCAAATTACAAAGTGAAAAAGTTAACTTGGTTCAGTTTCGGATGTTTTAGTCCATGATTAATTGGCCCATTGCTTTGGGTTAACAGTGAGGCGACACATGAAAGAGCACACCATTTACTTCATAGCAAGAACACAAAAAGAGAAAGGAAGAGATCAGGGTCCTTTAGTTCACTTGTAGCCATGTTCTCAATGACCTTTAGCTTTTTATCTCCCAGTAAGCCCCATCTCTTAAAATTTCCAATACCTTCCAATGGTATCATGCTGGGGACTCAGACTTTAACACATGGGTTTTCGGGGAACATTTAAGATCCAAATTATAGAACATCAAGTACTTTAAATACAGACTACAATGGTTTACAAATATGTATGTGTCCATCTATATGTAATAGTTAGAATTTTTATAGCAAACATGAACAAAATTTAGTGGAAATAAAGTAAATACTTGAAGAAGGTAGAATTATGAAAGGATTTAAGAAAGAAGTTAGCATTGCTAGGCACAGTTGTGCATGCCTGTAATCCCAACAACTTGGGACCCTGAGGCAAGAGAATTGCAAGTTTGAGGCCAACCTCAGCAATTTGGCAAGGGCCTAAGCAATTTAGCAAGACACAGTCACAAAACAAAACATAGAAAGGTCTGGGGATGCAATTTAGTGATAAAGTGCCTTTGGGTTTAATTCCCAGGACTAATAATAATAGTAATAATAGCAAAGAAGCTAACACTTCCATGTCCTATTCTACTCAATATAATAAATGAAGCTCATTCTTTTGAAAAGGAACAAAAATGGCTCAAAAGTCATTAGCAATTTCCCAAAAAGTAAATTAAATTTAATACCAGTCACAAATATACATACATGTGTGTATGTATATATACATATTACATACACACAAATACATATATTAAAATACATATATACATAAATATGTGTATGTCTTTGAGCATAATAATATGAAGAACATGCAGAAGCTTACAAAACAGTTATGAAGATTTTAATTTTATTAAAGAAATTTAGAACACTGTAATTAAAAACCGTAATCTCACTACCTACCTGCCCTAAATAACATTCTCTCTGAGGTATTAATGTGCAGGGGCAAAACATGAACCCACCAAAAAATAGTTATACAAAGTAGTTAATATTTCAGATTTAATCTCCTGTGCATTTTAATAATATTGGACACTTATCAGGACATTCTTCAGGGAATAATTTATTTGCAATAAGAAATGTATACTTTTTGTTAATCAATCATGTTGTGTAAGCTGCTCCATCCTCCTCCTCAAACTACAAGAGCTTCTGGGTAAACTATTCTAAAGATCACTATCGGTAAACAACTTTTATCTCCTCAAACTGTCACCAAAGGACTCTTGCAGTCAGCAAACAATTTACTCATCTAGATGGAAAGTAGAAACCAGTTAGCAACATAAATGAGTTCTTAGGTCAAAAGAAGCTTATTTGGGTTCAGAGAAACTAATTAATTAGAGAGTAAGGAGATGACAGAGGATACCGGTAGAAGACAGATCTGGAAGTAGAACTGAGTAGTGGTAATTATCCTGGACAAACACTCTTTGTTATGGTTTAGATGTAAGGTGTCCTCCAAAAGTTCATGTGTGAGACAATGCAAGAACATTCAGAGGTGAAATGATTTTGTTATGAGAGCTTAACCTAATCAGGGCATTGACTCACTGATAGTTATTAACTAGGTGGTAACTGTAGGCAGATAGGGTATGTCTGGTAGGTCACTGGGAGCATGTCTTTGGTGTATAAATTTTGTCCCTGCTGGGAAATGTTCTTTCTGCTTCCTGATTGCCATGTCCTGGGCTGCTTTCCTCCTCCACACCCTTCCACCATGATGTTCTGTCTCACCTTGGGAACAGAGCAAAGGAGTCACTGAGACCTCTGAAACTGTGTGTGCCAAATACATTCTTCCTCCTCTACTTTGTTCTTGTCAGGTCTTTTGGTCACAGCAGAGAATAAGCTGACTAAAACATTCTTCCTGTGTGACTTTGTGAGTGTCTGCCTAACCAACATCACCATCATATTCACAGCACACGGGTGTTGGGTTCAAAACCACTGTGTTGTAGATGACTCACTTCTGCTAGCTAGATGACAGAGTGGTGAGAATCCCGCAGGCCTGCAGGGCTGCAAGATCCATGTTCTTCAGAGGGTCACACTGAAGCAGGGAGACAGCTGACCTTGGCCATCATCAGCTGTGCTTCCTGCAGTGCCTTAACAACACACAACCCACTCCCTCTCACACTTGTCTCCATGCCTGCAGTGATAACGGACATATTCAAGTAACAGGAGATTCCAAAAAAACGAAAAGGAAAACAACAAGCTTCCTTCCCTAAACTCTGTAGCTATAATCTATAGTCTATGATGGAAAAAATAATTATGAACCAAGAAGATTATACAGTGGCCCCTGGTCATAGCTGCTTTGAGTAGTCTAGTCACATCTGATTTATCATCAATGATATTAATCAGTAGCTTCTTTTACTTCAATGCTTCACATTAAACATTGGTGTCTCTTTAAATTTTTTTTAGTTGTTATTGCCTTTGCTGCTTATTTTTCCCTTCTGCCTCAAAGCATCTGGAGCACAGATCAAATAGATAACTAGGATTTCTAATCTAATATTTTAAGCTCTATTTATGAAGGTGGTATATGCTTTCAATGTCCTTGTTCTTTAAATCCATTTTGTCACGCCTCATTAGGTCCAAATGAGTAAATATCCTGTTTAATCGGTGCTAGAGGCCCACAATGTCTTTCTGATGGTTAGAAACCTGTGTCATCGTGTCCCAGTAAAAATAAGAGCCAAAGGTAAAACACTGTACTCAAACACAGGATTGGTAAACCATCACCTCTTAAAAACTTCATGCCGGCATTAGCTTTAACAAAGTGTGAAGTTTGAACCCAGTACAACTTCAGGATGAGAACTACTAACCAGAATGCTTCAGAGATTAGTCACTTCTCCTGGTGGGAGATGCAGAGAATATTTTTAACCTCTATCTCGCAAAACGCGAACTTTTGAACAGTTATTTTCCACTCCATTCCTGCCCATTGAAAGTTGAAAATTTGCTGGCAACACACTGAATTTTTAGATCCTCAAACTGAATTTGAGTAAACCACCAGTGCCCCCTAGTGTCTGGAATAAACACCGTCTTAGAAGCCAGTCAGCAGCAGTGGCCTTGCTAATACAGCTGCTAGTCTACTTTTTAGGAGGAGATGTGGTTTGTTTCCATTATATCTCTGTAACCAAAGAGTTCCAGCTTTTCCTATAAATCCTCTGAAAACAGAACTGCTGCATTTTTCAGGTTAGGAGATATTTATTTCATAGTTATCTCTAAAAGCACAATGAAATGCAATCATGTCACTGAAAATAGAAATATGTTTTTTAAAAAAGCAAATAAACCATTTTAGCATCTTTCTTCTTCATTAAGGAAGTATAATATAAAGATATTGATACACACTCACTGTCTATATCTGGACCTATGTGTGTTTTAAATTTGTCTTTAACTGGTTATGAATGCTGTTTTTATTAATAGAATAACTCAACCTCTTGCAATCAACAGAAAAAGAAACAAATTATCCTTCTTGTCTTGGCAGGTAAATAAATAAGACATTTTCAATAGCCTGCGTGGGCAAAACCATCTGTTTAATCACCCTGATTGTAGAAACTGGTCATTCCCACTCTGCCAGGAAGCAGCCAAAGGGTGGAATCTTTTTAAAGGTGATATATTTTTCAAGAAGAACCCAGAGATCTGAAGCATGGAACATTCCTGCTTCCTACTAGGCATCCACTCAGATCTGCCTTGAGCAGAAAGCAATGGTCCTCAGGGTGCTGTGTTCTAAGGACAGTAGTAAGAATGACAAATGTTAGGAAGAGAATGACTCATACACTCATATGAAACCATTTAAGTTTGTTTAGATTGTCCAGAGAGAGTATAATAATGGTCAGCAAATATGTTAAATGCAGAGAATTAATGTTAAATAGTATTTTTAAAGGGGGAAATTGAATTAATACATGCAGGGTGATTTTCTAGAAATATTTTTCAATCTGAAACTTAGACAATTTTAAAAGTGTTTCCAAGAATGAAAGTAAGTATAAACTCCAAGACCTAAATTTGAAGTCAGATGGAAGCAAAGATCATCATATATCATCATATTGAAAGGTGCTTTGCACAAGTCAGAGTATGTGATATGAATGTCTAGAATGTTGTGATTACCAAAAGCTAAATTTAGTAAGAGATTCCTGTTTACAATTTTTACATAAACCATTCTGAATGTCTGCCTTGGAATTTGTAGCTGCCATTTTTCTCTTTTCTGTCATTTTTGTTCTCCAAACATGTTTTGGCACTCTGGCATGCTCCCTCCTTGTCCAAACAATCCATTCTCCATATTCATTTTTTCTGCAGAAATGTCCTTCCTTCCTTATGCCAGTGGTCCCCCAGGCTAGTGTTTCAGTGTCCTTGGAGAGCAGTACAGAGATAGCTTACAGATTATGACAGCAGCCTGCAGAGCAAAACTGCTTAGGTTTCAATAGTTCTGTAAAGCCAGGCAAATCACTCAGCTTCCCTGTATTTTACTGTTTACAATGGAAAAAAACATTTTTAAAAGGTGTGAGAATTAAATGACATAACTCATAGCCGCTTAGAACACTGTATCACATTTAACAATGTTAAAATGTAAAGGATGTTTAATTTTTAACTATTTTTACTTCAATAATCACACATTTTATGTTGTAATCACATATATACATATGTATGCATACCCATATGTATCATAAACAAAAATTTAATTTTATAATTACCTTATCGTGTTCAGTGCATTCTATTTTATCCTTTTATATTTCTTTGAAAAAAATGTGATCATGACCTACTGAATAACTTTTAAGCTTCCTTACTGTTTCTTGACCACACAGTTTGAAATCAGGTCTTAACATGTCCTAGACTACCAAGATTTCTGGTATATGAGAGGAACCAGGGTGCCCCGAAGTCACACTTGGCATTTCTAATCCATCTCATGGCTCTGGAATTTATTTTAACCCTCTAAGTTCCCCATGTAACACTGCCTCTTCTTATGAGCACAAATTTTTTCCACTAATGACCTTAACGACAACAGCAAAACTAAAACTATCAACTTGACAATTTTTATGTCATAAGGCAATCAAATGATGGAAGTTTCTAGTACTCTGTAAAAGTTTATTTTAGAAGGAGTAAGCATGAGGCTTCAGGACTTCAGCAGAGTCGACCAGGTTGAGTAACCCAAGAGCATCTTGTGGATGCCCAGAGATCACAGTACCTTGTCTCACCCCTTCTTGCTATAGCAATGACAATCAGCTGAACAGAAGGCTCAGGGTGTGTGTGTGTGTGTGTGTGTGTGTGTGTGTGTGTGTGTATGATATTGGAGTGTCTTATATGCAGTAAGGACAATTATTACTTAATAAAACTTCTATTTTTGTCTTTAATATATGTATGGTGTTTGCATGATAGAAATTCAGTTCTTTATAAGTGACTCTCAAGAGTGCCACTTAGGGGTTAATTTCAACTAGTAGATAAATTGTCTGTTCTTTCCTATTGATTTCTCTCTTTTTTCAAAATTCATAAAAAAAGTAAAGATTAAACAATAGTATTCTAAATCACTCAAGGTGTGCTTGCAACCAACCAAGGAACAGCCGATGATGACGACGATGATGATAAACACGAATATTAAGTCATGGTAAATGTGGCCAGGTTTTGCCCTGCACAATCTCATGGGACAACGTGGAATTTCCTGGAGTCGAGGGAGAAGATGGATCTTAGAGACACAGCATCCTGGACCAAGTTCCCTGCCCTCTGTCTCACAGACTCACCTTTAAGTGTGAATCTCTGGACCAGAAGGGAACAAGAGACAGCTCATATGTGTTCAAGAGTCAACTACAGAACATTCCTCAATGACTCTCTTCATTTTCATTGCACAGCAGACACTAAAAATAATTTAATTCTATTAATGGACCTCTGCTGACTGTACGTACCTCAGTGACTAACATTTTCCAATCAGAATGGAAACTTTTTCTGTATTTTCCTGGAAAGTGTTATTTATTTCCTTTGTCTAGTATTGTAGGCCCAATAAGACAAATGATTTTTAAGATATAAATCCAGTGGACTCTAGAGATCCTTCTGGTGTACTAATTATTACTGTGTTCTTCCAGATATTGTGTCTTATTAAGGATTGTCACTGCTATATTCTGTTTTATAATTGCAAAAGTGTAAATTAAAATGAAGAAATGGCCTTCATCTTCTAAAAGTAATCTAAAAATGATCCTAACAAGCATTCAGCCTACAAGACATGATGTGTAGACCTTGTTCCAATTCTAAATCTAGACATGAAATCAGGTCTAAATAATGAATTTACGAGTTCACCCAAATGAATCTTGATGAATTGATTGTGCAATCTGAAGTGCTGGATAGCATGTTTATTGGTCAGAATGTGTCATGACAACTAACTACTGCCAGATCTCACTGGCTTAACACACCAAAATTTTATTTCTTACTCATGCAACATACTTAATGTGAGTTTTCTGCTCATCATAGTTATTTGGGGATCTAGCTCAGCACCTATTACCGTGCTTACCACAGCCAAAGAGAAGAGATCATATCAAATGGTTTAACAGACATATACTTGGAAAAAACATGCATCACTTCTGCTCACATTTATTGCTCCAAGGAAGTAGAAATGTCACCTCTCTCCCAGAAGCATGAGAAAGTACAAAAATTACTGTGTACCTGGAAGAAGAATGGGAAATAGTAAATAACTCTAATGATCTACAACTTTTCTCAATTTTCATATTTATTTGGTGACCAAGAATTTTTTGTATTGATGTCTCATTTTAGTTTCTATTTTTCATTTGTTGACTTAGTTTAAACTTCATCTTCATTCAACTGGATTATAGTGTTCTCTCCTAAAGTCCTTCTAGAAAGTTATTTTCTGGTTACTCATCACTGAAATAATCCTGTATCACTCAGTTTCTTACTTTTACGATTGGATACAATTTCTAAACTTCCAGCTTTTACTTATATTCTACTTAATGAAGCTACTTGCATTCTGCTGTTCCTCAGGAAGTATCACTGTCTCACCAGAGAGGACCACAAAGCCCCTATCTCAAAATAGGCAACAGAAGGTATTCTCAGGAATAAGCCAGGAATGCTGCCCTCCTGAGCATGAGTGGGTGTGTTCTTGGTAGCTAGGTGAAAGACTTCTCAGGGCTGGTGTATATATGCCCTGCAGCCCAGAAGGAGGCTGTGTGTCTACTTGCTGTCTGTATTCTATGTTTTCAATTACTTACTTGCTTTAGTACCACCAAGAGACTAATGCAGCCCATGTTTTGAACAGTGTTTACTTTTCTTGGAGTCCTACATTCTGTAGTGTGAGGAATTTCAGTATTAAGCTAAAACAAGAAAGAAAAACACAAGAATAGTTCATTCCTGTGTCAGATTAACTGTAGTAGCTCAACTTATTCCAAGTTCAAAGTATATTCATTCTACTCATACAAATTAGGAATTTGTACTGGATAAGAATTTCCCCAACCTATCATATTCCAATTCATAGTTTTATTTATGATTAAGAATGCCTATTAATGACATAATAACATTTTTTGTTTTTATTTTTAAATCACAAAACAGAATTTCAGTAAACATTAAGTAAAACCTCACTAGCTATAACTTATTGTTTTCCTGCTACCATCGAGATGAATTGAGTTCCAGGTGGCTCTGTGTCTGTGCCTTTGAAATAAGATCAGAAACACCTAGCCCAGATCCACTCCAGAGGAACATGAAGGGTCTCTTAAGGCATCTAACAAGAGAGGAGTTTTGGTCTCCTTTCTTGCCCCATCACTAAAATTTTGTCCTTTCTGAACAAGTGCTGTTCAGTGATGAACTCAACTCTTGAATAGCCTCTTTCCCTTTTTTGAACCCTAGGGAGATACTCCAACAAAATTGGAAACATCCAAAGTTTAGCTGTAAGACTGGCTGGTCTCTGTGTTGCCAGATTTAATTTTCTAGTAACCCTGAAGGTTCTTCTACGTAAATGAGAGTGCATGAATTTTGCATACCAGAGGAAACTAACAGAACATGTTGGATGTCTAATTATCTTTTCACCAACTTTTCCTTCCTGATATAATCTGTTTTTCCCAGTCTGTGTTTCCACCATGTGCCTCATAGAAACACTGACCTCATGCCTGCCTTAGCAGGTGTAGTTTATACTCACAATCCATTTAATCAGGATTAAGACTATTTGAGGGAAGAGAACGGAGGGCAGAATGTGGTCATGAAAGTAGGTCTTCACAGAGCTTCTAGGAAGTTTCCTTGCTTTCTTAAAACAATACTGAAGGAAGCAATTTCTTTTCTGCCTCTGGACATTGCTACCCCTTGATGTGATCCAAGAACTGCTGTGGCAATCTGCACACAGAAAGGGAAGCCTGAGGGCAGCAGAGCCAAGAGACAGGAGGAATCAGATCTTTGAGGACATTACTGAATTGCTGATCAGACTGCACCTGGAGCCTGTCTTATTATTTTGACTTTCAGCTATGTAGGGAAAAAGTTCCTTATTCATTAAAATACTTTGACTGAGATTCAGGGACAATTTGTTCCTGTCTCAGTGACTCTGCCCTTACTTCTGGTTGTTGTTTATTACAAAACCAATGACAAAAGCATTTCCCATTGATTCTGTTGTGGGCTGAACATAAAATACAGGAAGTGCTGTTAAATTCGATTTCAGATGCACAATCAGTGATAATTTTAAGATGATTATGTCCCATGAAATGTTAGGGATGTACTAATATGAACAATTATTTTTTATTTACCCAAAATTCTAATTCAACTCTGTACCTTATGTTTTTATTTGTCAAATATAGCAACCCTAGATCTATTAGAACAATATTAGAAAGAAATCTTCAAAAGTTACTTCTCAATAGCCAGTGTAAACTATCATAAAATACTGTGCATGATTTGATTAACAGACATCTGACTTGATTCTGAAGACATATGAGAATGAGGAAAAAAATCATAACTAAAAAATTCCTTCAAAAATATGAGTCTGAATGAATATGTGCAAAAAACCAAATACATTATCATCAAATGTGTTATCAGAGAAATAAGCTAAAACAAGAGGAATGTCCTTCAACTCCAATCTCCCATTGCTACTCTTAGAAGCATGCTTATGAAAGGCATTAATTTTAAACTAACTTCTACTTTTTGTTTTCAACCCAGCTAACATCTGTTCACATGGTTCCCTGGATTCAAGGTCTCCAGGTATGGCATTTAGTCTCTGCATTGATTGGAAGGAATTTGAGACTTCTACTGAAGAGAGATGAAACATTAAGGGAAGAGTTAATTTTCTTTATCAATAAAAGTGTACTGAAATATAATAAATGAAGTGTTCTGGGTTAGAGTCTGAGAATAATAAGAAAAAAGAAATAAGGAAATGGGTCCATATTTCCTTAATTTTACAAAATTGTTATGAATTTGTAAGTAACATACTTAACCTCAAACTATTAATCACTAAAATTGGGACAAGACTTGTTTACCATGCAGAAATTTCTTGTGAATGTCAAAGTACTTCATAGGTGATAAGTGTCATTAAAATTACTGATTATGAGTACTCTGGTTAAAACATATTCCACAAAAATCAGCTACAGAATTCTGATTCTAAAATATTTTTGCTACTGTAACCAACAAGCATTTTGTTTCAATTCTTCTTGTGTCTTGCCAAGAATCCACTTTGCATCATGACCTGCCTCTAAAATATTTTTTTGTGTGTGTGCAGAATCATGAAATTATCCTCAATGCAGATGCTTCTAGTGGCTGGCAACTGGGTATTATTACCTCTGTAGTTGTCTCTCCAAGAAGCAAATATGGACTTTTTTTTTCTATATTAATAACATGATTTGAAAACTTTTTCTCAAGTTTGGCAAGTGAAGATTATTCAACTCTAGTCTTCTAATTTGATTATTTTGACTTTCAGCATTTCTCGGTGGAACTACAGATGCATTGGAATGCCTTATTTAAAGCAATTCTTCTGCCCTGGGGAAATAAATGGAATGAAGTATTAAGTTCATTATAAACCCTGGATTATTTTGGAATTAAAAATTCATGTCACCTAAGAACCTATGGAAGTTAAAATGTTTTTGAGATCTTCTCAGAAGGTTTATAGAAAGAAATGTTTGTAAATTGTTAATCAGGATAAACACACTCTAATCAAACACATAGAAATTTTAATTGTTCTTTAAAACTCTTACTTTCAAGATGCTGCCGGAGTAAATGATTATCTTCTAATTATACAATTGTTCTTGCTGCCGTACTTTAGTTTCCAATCAAGACTGTTATGTATGAAGATACAGAACAGAACGAAATATTTTCATGAACATGAGGAAATCTATGGGCTACAACTGTGCCTACTATTCTAGGACATTTATCTCTTTTTGCATAATGTTGATAAATTTCAAAAGCATTATGAATTGGAACTTGGTTGTCCTAATAGTGAAATGTTATGCTTTGTTTGGTGAGAAGAGCAAATGCAAACTTAAAATACATTTGTGAACACAGAAAAACTCAATAGAAACTTATTTTACTCACCTTAACTTTCCTGCTAATGTTCAAGCCTATTTTGAGTTCTATGTACCAGGTACAATGTTTGAAGGTAGAGCTAGGAAAAAGTTTGTTCTTCTTTGGCCTTTTCTCTTCAGGGTCTTTATTTAAAGAGAGGAGAACAAATACCTTGTAATCTAGGAATGTTGTCACTAGTGTTGTTATTTTGTTTTTGTTTAAGTTTTTGTGCTTTTGTTAAATGAAAAAGTCTACAGTCAACTCACATTGGACTATATGACTATAATTCTGGGTATATGAATAGCTTTCAATTTTATATGAAGTGATTTCTCATGTACCAGACTTCCATTGACTCCCAGAACAATTTTTTAAAATTTATTCTGATTAGGTATATATGACAACAGAATATATTTTGATTCATTGTACACAAATGGAGCACAACTTTTCATTTCTCTGGTTGTGCACAAGAGAGTTACACCATATATGCAGTCATATGTGTACCTAGGGCATTGTTGTCCATCTCATTCCATCATCTTTCCTGCACCCATGTTCCCTCCCCTTCCTTCCCTCTCCTTTGACCAAAGTTTCTCCATTCTTACCATGCCCCCTCCCCCATTACGGAGCAGCATCCACTTATCAGAGAGAATATTTGGGCTTTGGTTTTTTGAGATTGGCTTACTTCACTTAGCATGATATTCTCCAACTCCATCCACTTACCTGCAAATGCCATAATTTTATTCTCTTTTATTGCTGAGTAATATTCCATTATGTATATATACCACAGTTTCTTTATCCATTCATCTATTGAAGGGCATTTAGGTTGGTTCCACAGCTTGGCTTTTGTGAATTGTGCAACTATAAACATTGATGTGGCTGTGTCACTGTAGTATGCTGTTTTAAGTCCTTTGGGTGGGAGGGAAACATCTACTCACATGGCTAATCAGAGAGTGTAAAGTAGACAATTTAATTATGGCCATCTTGATGCTGATTTTTGGGATGAGGTCATCACAACCAGAGCAGTTGACTGATCCACATAAGTAGGACAAGTACTAAAAGCAATTGGTATAGCTTTATAGAATTGTAATTCTTGAGTCCTCAGATGTCAGCAGGCAGAAATCTTTGTAGATATGAGGCAACACCAAGTTTTCTACTTGGAGTAAGATTCTTAGACAATTTTATCTCACTTTTCCAATAAAATAAACACTTGGAAGCTATTTTAGAATCATAAGACCACAGCCAGATTTCTTACTCCTATAGATATAAAATCAATGTTTATTATACCATGATCAAGACACCAGAACCTTTCTTTAGGAATCATTCTCTAAGGGAAAATACAGTGTCAAGGGTAAAATAAAAAAGAAGTACAAATAAAAATGAGGTTAATATGGTTTAATGCAATATGGAAAATCTGCAAAATACATAGAAGCTATAAAACTTGGCAGAAGAATGAATTAGACATTATTATCCTATGTGCATATATGATTACACAACTTGTGTAACTCTACACCATGTACAATCAGAAGAACGAGAAGTTATACTCCATTTATGTATGATGTGTCAACATGCATTCTACTGTCATGTGTAACTAATTAGAACAAATTTAAAAATGTTAAAAATTTGGCAGATCTCAATCAGAAAAAGACGAGAGAATAAGAGATGAACTTCATGAGTATAGGGAGGTCAATGGCATCAAGTACATGAGTGACACAAGTGGTTATGATTACTTGCACTGCTTACCAAATATTATGTGTGGTTCTGGTTATATTGTTTATTTACCAAAGGTTATGCTGTAGAACAGGAAAAGAGGATGAAATAAGAAAATGGGAATGTATTTTCTTATTTTTGCAAATGTGAACACTGGAAGTTTACACATCAAACTAATGGAACTGGTTGCCTGTCGGAGATGGGTGAAAATGGGGTGAAAACATAGGTGCAGGGTGGTGAGATCTCTGAGTATATCTTTTTGTGTGGCCTGACTTTTTGTGCCATGTTAATATTTTGCATACTTGAAAAATACATTAAATCAAAGAGGATAAAAAAGAGGCATTCCTTAAAATGGAATAGAAGCTAAAACAATTGAGTTTTGTCTTATTTAAAATAATAATCTGAAAAAAAGTGAAAATAACAAGATTTATCCCTAAGAACTTTTAGATTGTACTCCTTTAGTCTAAAGACTAACAGAACTGAAAAATAATGTTGAATTTTAATATTGAATTTTATGTAACATTTATTTTTAAAGTTGTAAAAAGTAGCAATCTTGAAATTGGTTTCTGTGCATTCTAAGACTGAAACAATGAGAAAAATGGAAATCCATTTCCTTAGAGTGAAGAAATGGAAAGGGAAAGTCTAGAATCATCTCTTTGTATTTAATAGAAATTTTAAATAAGAGTTCAGGTTAATATTTCCAATTCATAAATAGTTATATAAGAAGAAAATATTTTATATATCTACATGTTTATACATATGTATATAGACATTTTTGTGCAAGTGGTTGCATGTCTACATAAGACTACATGCATGTTTTTGTATATATATGTGTATATACTACTGCATATACCATGAACAAACATACATTTGTGAGCTCTGTCTGCTGAAAGGATCTAGAAACAGTAACATTCCAGTAGCAATGAACAATGAAATTAAACCTCGGTTTCTAAAACCATGGCTCATGAAAAGGATGTCGGTTTCTTTGGAGAAGCAGTTGACTCCATGGCTGGATCAGAGAAAATACAAAATGGCATTGGACAATTTTCTTGTTTTAGAAAATGACAGAGCACTCAAAAGACAACGATGACATATGAAAGGACCCAGGATTCATCTTGAAAGGGCTTCCACTAGACAAATATAGGGAAAATGAGCAATAAAATGAAACAAATGGTAGCAATATAATCGATAAAACACAAAAAAATCACTAATTTGTATTGAGTAAATTGGTCAATGATATTGAAAGGAAATGGCATGCTTATAGTAAAATGCTAAGTGAAAAGTGTAAAAAAATGATAGATATAGAAAATCACCACTTTGCAATCATAGTAATGATTCATTCAATCAAGGATCATAACAGATACTAAAAGGTGGGAGTTTTTGAGGAATTAGGCATTTATGTGGATTCAAAGTATCTATCAATTTCTTATTAATCACAAGGTAAATGAGTAACATTTAGTAAAGAAACATTAAACACACATCATGAACAAGTTATCAAGTTAATACCATAATGGGTCAAGTAGATATATGGCTCCTTCTAATTTGCATTGAGAAGGAGGCAGCCTCATTTCTAATCATTTGTTCTAAAATGCACAGTATGAACCTAACTATGAAAAAATATCCCAGATGCCTAAATTGAGAAATATTATATTACATAATTGGATTGTGCTCTTCAAAAATGACATGGTTATGAAGACAAAAAAGAATTGAAGAAATGCTTCAGACTGAAAGAGATTGAAGAGACACGAAACTAATGCAATGTGTATTATTTATTCTGAACCAGATCTTGGATGTAATAATTATAAAAGACATCACTGAGATAACTGACAAAGTTGACTCCAGACAAGATAAATATTTTATCTATATAAAATGTTCTGATTTTAATAATTGTTCTATTCTGGTTTTTTTGTTTTGTTTTTGATTTTTTAGTTGTTTTGTTTTGTTGTTTTTTGTTTTGTTTTTACTGCTGTAACTGAATACCTGAGACTGGGTTATTTATAGTGAACAGAAATGTATTGGCTCATAGTTGGGAAGTCCAGAATCAAGTCACCGGTATCTGATGAGTGACTTCTTCAGTGTCATCACATTAAGGAAAGAGGAAGGGAAAGAACACAACAGAGCACCCATGAGCCCTTTCTTATAATGACATCTATCCATTCATGAATGTGAAGCCCTCATGTCCTAAATACCTCACATTAAACTCAACTCCTGACACTCTCATTGGGATTAAGTTTGTAACACAAAAATTCTGGATGACACATTCAGACCGCAGCATCCTGCTGTAGGCCCCCAAATTCATATTCTTCTCATGTGCAAACCACAAAAATTCCAAAAGAAACAGGAAAAAAAAAAAGGAATAGCATGTTTCAAGCAAATCCAAAACCCAACAGGGTGAGCAACACTCAATCCTAAGGCTTAAGAATAATGTTCTTTGAATCCAGACACACTAGGGTTGGGGTTGGGCCACCAAGTTCTACGGCAGCTCCACGCCTATGGTTTTGCTGAACATAGCAAATATAGCAGTTCTCACAACTTGGAGTCTAGTACCTTTGGTTCTCCAAGGCTGGTAAGGCTCACTGGTGACTTCACAGTTCTTGTGTCACAACAGTAAAGACACACACATAGCTTCCCTAAGGTTTGTTCTACTGGGGACTCTCCATAGTGGCTCTGTGCCAGCAGCAGATCTGCTGTAGAAACGATTGAAATCTAGGTGGAGGCATATGTACACAGTGTGTACATTCTGCATGCTATCAGAATTAGCATCACAGGAATACCACCAAGGTTTATGGTGTGTACATTCATGTGGCAACTGGAATCACACCTGGATCTGCTTAAAACACAGCTGATGTGGTTGAGGTGTGCTACCTCAGATTGTGTGGAGCAAGGCTCAATGTGGCCCTGAGAATGAAAACTGGATCACATGGGCTCCCTAGACTTCTCCCTTGAAACCCTTCTGCCTTCAATGCCCTAGCATCCTGGGCTTGTTGAAAGAAAGGCAGTCTTAAAGATCTCTGAAATACCTTTGGAGTTATTCTCCCATTGTCTTGGTGAACAGAACTTGGATTCCTTCCATGCATACTAATATCCTTGTCAAATAGCTTCTTAGTCACACCATGTTGTTCTCTATCAGCTATGCCTTCTAATATTTTAGATGGCCAGACTGGGAATTTTCCAAATCTACATTCTACTTCCCTTGGGATTATAAATTCCAACTTTACATAATTTCTCTTCTCACATTTTACTATATGCAGTTAAGAGAAGCCACATAGCCTCTCAGTGTTTTACTGCTTAGAGATTTGTTCTGCCAGATAGCTAGTTCATTGCTCTTAAATTCCACTTTCCATAAAGTCTTAGGGCGTGAGCAGAATTCAGGCAAGTTGTTTGTCATTGTGTACCCAAGATGACTTTTCACCAGTTTCCAATTCCCTCCTCCCCATTTTTGTCTGAGACATTATCAGAATTTTTTTAAAATTATTTGTTCTTTTTAGTTATACATGACAGTAGAATTTATTTTGATACATTTATACAAACATGATGAATATCCTATTCTAATTAGGATCCCAGTCTTGTGGGTGTGTGTGATAGTGAGATTCACTGTGGTGTATTCATACATGTACATAGGAAAGTCAGATTCATTCCACTCTTTCCTATTCCTATCCCACCTCCCTTCCCTTCATTCCTCTTTATCTAATCCACAGAACTATTTGTCCATATTTCTACCAATTTTCTTTTCATAATTGCTTAAATAATTTCCAAGGTATTTCAGACTTCCCCTACAGCTATCTCTTCTTCAGGCCCTCACCAGAACCACTCTTAATGCTCTGTTCATATCCATATATGCTATTTCTAATCTGTTGAAATTTTCCATTTCTACCCATTACCCAATTCCAAAGCTGCTTCCATGTTTTCAGATATTTGTTATAGCAACATCCCATTTTTGGTACTAATTTCTACCTTAGAACATTTTGTGCCATAAGAAGTACTATTAGCCGGGTAATTAATAATTAACAAATTTAGCAGTTCAAGGTTCTGGAGGCTAGCAAATTTGAAATCAAAGCACCGGTATCGGGTGTCTGCTGAGGGTCCTCTTGTGGCATGCTTACATGGCAGAAGGTGGAAGGGCAGTCAGGGATAATCACTGTCTTCACATGGCAGAAGAGTGAAAGAGTGTGAGTTCACTCATTCAAGTCTTCTTATGTGTCATGGTTTTGCTCTCATGACCTAAATATCTCCCATTAGGCCTCACCTCCCAAACACTGTAGTTGAGGAATAGGTTTCAACCATAAATTGTAGGAAACAAAAACTTTAAGGCATAGCAAAGCAAGTACAGTTACATGTGCTGTATCTACAATTGAATAAGTGATCAAATAACCCTGAGAAAGCATGCTTTTCTTTTGAACCAAGACTTACTTCCAACACAAGAGGAAGGAGAAAACATGCTCAGAAACACATGTATTCACACAGCCCTCTCAAACTCTCCTTATTCTTGTTATTTTTCTATATCAATCCTACAATCATGCTAAAAATGACAACATAGAAGAAAAAAGAAATATAGGACAAACCATAGGTTCTTTTTCTTCCATTTCTTCCTCATTCAGCAAGCTGAAGATAGAGTGCATAGAAGGTTGAAAGTGCACATATCAAGAAATGATACACAAAGTATCTGTGCATCACTTCTACTGTTCTGATAGAACAAAATATACATGCAGATTAAGTACTAAATATGAATTGTGTAACTTAGATGATTCTGGATATACTTTAAATTCTCTCACTTTCATATTTAAAACTAACATGGCACATTATAAATAAATACAAACAATAAAAGTTGTGGTAAAATTTAAAAGGTTGCTTTCTACTTTATCTTCATATAGAATATTAAAGAGCAAATATAACAAACTAAGAAATCAAGAAAAAACACAAGAGGAAAGACAAAGATTTACCTTTATTATCTATAGCAGCAATTTTTTTTTGCTTTTTGAAAACAAATGACATTACATTATTATTTTGCACTGGACCTGTAAATTTGTGTAATCAAATCCTCCCCAGAAGTGACACTCTCACTCTGTGGATTTCTTTCCTACTTCTATGTCACAGACAGCATCTTTATGTTTTCTGCTAAGAATCCATGTGGTTCTCACTGTTCTGACAGCAGGGAAACTTGATTCATCTACTTGAGCTTCAAGTATGGCACAAAAGTATGATTCTTCTGCATTTATATGATACTATATAATATCTATAGTATTTATATGATGCAAGTAATAGACTTGCATCTGCTTGAATGCAAAATCTTGGCCCTTCAACTATGTTGATGAATTGAATTCCACTTTCAGACTGTCATGATTGAAGAGCCAATAAAATATCTATTCTCACAAAAGAAAAATCTTGGCTATTACTCTCTATCCTACAGTCGAAGGACATCCATTTATTTAGAACAGCTTAAGAAACAAGTTAAAAACAACAAGTAGAAAGAGTTGGAAGAAAGATTTGAGCTCAAGATCAAAGTATGGAACAACACTTAAAACCTAAATCAAATCTAAGAAAGTAAAACCCAAAGAAGTAGATGATTCAACCATCTGTTGCATAATGGGCCACTGAAAGATCACAGAAGGACTGAAGTTCTCCTAAAGCTGCCCACAAATATACACTGTGTCTCAAAAGTTACTAACCTTACTAACAATATTCAAAACATTTCATTGAACTTTGCAAGAGCATGTGTTAAAAATGTTAATACAATTCAGAAGTTAAAATCGAAGGTTATAGATGTAAAAACTTGAGATTGGCTTCTATTTCAGCTCTATAGAATTGTGAGACTTTGAGAAATTATTGAACCTCACCAAGACTAGTTTCCTCATCTGTAAAACAGGAAAATTTTTCCTCATGGGGTTGTGAAGATTGAATGAAATGATATATAAGGCACCTCGTTCTGTGACTTGCATACGTTATCACAGCAAGAGTAACAATCACTATTTTGGCTTCTGTGTGTGTGTGACAAAAATAGTGAGAATAAAGAATTTCTACCTTGATTCAGGATATTGGACTAGGAAACATTAGAATTTATATAGGAAATGGATCATGATCTAAAACTATGAATTTGGCAGAAAGGCAAAGTCAAAAGTAAATTATAGATATAAAGATAGTAACTGGGATAAAAACTGAAATTCCAGGCACTAGTGGAGAATAAAGGATGTAAACACCAAACACAATATTTCACTCTGTGACAGATGATTCTTTACCTCAGGAGGGGTTGGGAATTACATGTTGTTCTCTAACTTTGTTCTCCAATATTATAGCAACTAGAGGCATATGGCCATTTACATTTAAATTTTTTACAAGTAAATAAAATTTAAAGATTTTAAATTTTTAAATCTGTTATCAAGCCACATATTTAATTCTTGCATCTGTGGCTACTGTATTGGCAGGGGAAGTAGAGACATTCGCATCAATGCAGACAAGGCTGTTTCCAGAGAAAGGCACAGCACTATGTATATTTGTGGTTTTAGCACAGATAGCATCTCAGGAAGGTCCTTATTTTCTCTTCTTATCATATATATTCATGTAATTTTGGCAGAGAAGAGCAGTCAGCTTTTAGAAAGTTAGAGCAGTCATGTCAAAAGCCAGCCAAAAATGAAGGGCTTTGATTCTACAATCAAAATGAAATGAATTCTATTAAAACCCTAAGAAGACACTCATCCTCAGATGAGAAACCAGCCATGACCTACATTTTATTATCAGAGTTGTAGGACTCTAAGCAGAGAACCCAGTGGAGCCGTGCCAGGACTTTAGACTTCTATAAATGTGATACCATAGATCAGTATGTTTTAGACTGCTTAATGTGTTACAGTTGTTACACAGTAATAGAAAACTAACACAAGGTCTTGTAAACACACACACACACACACAGTTGGTTTGCCCTGCATTGGTTATCAATTTGTCTTAATCTGGTGAGATAGTCCCCCCATTCACACAAGTTACCTGAGCAAGTTTATTTCCTACAGACAAGCAGCAAGAGATAGCAGAAGCCTATGATTCATTGTAAAGCAGTTTTTTAAGGCTCAGTCAAGTTACCTGTGGTAGGTGGAGTCTCCAATGCATTTGCCCTACTTGGGCTGCAACTAAGGGATCCCGAAAGGCAACTTTCCCTGAGTTACATACCTCAAGGGCAACATGATATGATAGGTTAAAGTGAAAAAGGACAGCCAGATATTTGGGAGACTGAGGCAGGGGAGGATTACAAGTTCACGGCTCTTAGAGACTCCATCTCAAAATTTTAAAAAATGAAGTGAAAGAGTTGGGGATGTGGCTCAGTGTTAAAGCACTTGCCTAACATGTGCAAGATCCTAGGTTCTATCATAAGTTCCATTTAAAAAAAGAAGAAGAAAAGAAAAGATTTGAAGGACAATCTGTTTCTAGAGGAGAAAGGAACAATCTTGGACTGTTCTAGCCAGTCCCTCCCTATCTCAGCATGTTGCATTCCAGCACATTCTACAGTTATTCTTGAGAACTACAAGTAAGAAAGGAAAGACAAGTTGGTCAGTCCAAGGCCACTTGGAGAACTGTTCTGGAACATGTATATACACAGAGAACAACTTGCACCCCTCTCTCCACTATTTCCCCCTTAAAGTATAATCATCATCATCATCATCATCATCATCACTATCATCATCATCATCATCATCATCTTTAAAAATGTTATGTGTTTTCATTTTAGGAGGATAAAAGTTTAAGTGAAATTATATTCAAAGTTTTTCTGATAGCTTTGGAAGTGAAACAGAGAGAAAAGTGAAGAAAATAGCTGAGACCTCAACATTTTTATACTTTCTTCAAAAACAATCAAACATACTTGATTCTCAGTAACTCTGAGAAAGGAAAAGAATACATATTCACTAAAACAAAGTTAAAGCTCCAAAAGAATTTGTTGGCTGTTTAAAATTATGAAATGACCATGAGTCATGACTGAAATTGTTCTCTTATTTTAGGTTAAATGACTGTCCTTCCAGAGCCCCGGTTGAAATATCTTGTGTTACGCAGTCAGTGGGTAAAGGGTGAAGGGTCTCATTAAAACCTATTACCTGGGAGGCTGAGACAGGAGAATCGCGAGTTCAAAGCCAGCCTCAGCAATGGCTAGGTGCTAAGCAACTCAGTGAGACCCTGTCTCTACATAAAACAGAAAATAGGGTTGGGGATATAGCTCAGTGGTCAAGTGGCGCCCATCCATTACTGTCTGATAGAAAGCAGACCTGTAGAGAATGGGATACTATTAGATAAACTTGCTAGGAAAGAGAGAAAAAGGAATGGGTCAAGAAGGATGCCCACAGCAGGCAGATCTGGAGGGGCCCCTCTGGGAGCATCTCTCAATGAGGGATGAGCATATGCTGGAGGAACCAACGTGGAGAAAGGAAACTTCAGTAAAGGAAGTGAAGAGACTGAGAGAAACACACCTACGTTATGGTTTTGCTCAGGGCGCCCTGCTGTGTAAACACCGACTTTTGATCACCTGCATGTAATCTCCCCTGAGGAAGGAAACACCTGAGAACAACTTAGGCTGCCCTAAATGGCTCTTGACAAGAACTTGAGGAATCCTCAAGGAGAGGAGATATTTGTAAAAGAGGAAGAGAACTCAATGAACTTTGCCATTGATGAACATTGTCATGGCTCTTTATGAGAGGAGAGATGGAAGACTGGGATTCAGCATCTATACATAAAATAAGTCTGCTGAGGAAACAGGCTTCTGTTTCTGCTTCCCACCTATCTTATAAAGAAAAATACCTTTGAAAGAGGATAATGTCTCAACAATAAAATTATTGCCATAAAGGGAATAATTTCTCAAAAACGATATGGCTGCCCTCCAAAGAATTATACCAGAACAGAGCAATACGAAATATGACCAGCCAGTCAATTGAAATTAGCTTTTGAAATTCTAGAATATGCACACTGGGTGAGACTGTGTTCAAATGTAGTTTACTATGCTTGTACTAAAATGAAACATTAGAAATGTGTTATTCTTTAATCTCCCTCAGGTGGATTAGCCTCATCTATGTGCACCTTCAAACAGGGCTTAATTTTCTTTTGAATCTATCTCAAAACTAATACAATCCTGAGCAGAGGATAGACAGTCAATGAATGGCTGCTGATTATTTAATTGTAACTACCAATGTCAAGGATCAAGATTGATGACTATTGTAGGTCCATGTGACATAGCAACATGTTTAAATGAACATACACACCAGAACACATATACAATTCTCAAATATGAAACTAGCCCATTGGGAAATGTGACAAATGCCTTATGGTTCTCCCTATTCCTGGAGGAAAAAGGCCAAAGAGGAAAAGCAACATTTCTTCTCCCAGAGCCTCACCTTAATCCACCTTCACACAATGCCACATTCAATCATGCTAGTTTTGACTTAGCATAAGAGCATCTTCCCAAGAGTGCAAATGCTAGACCGGCATAGATTTGCTTTTTAAATCAGGGGTTGCTTGTTCAATCTTGTACGCTCCTCGCTTCTTGGTGACTGTGTCTCATGCTTCAGTGAAAAGAAGCTGCAGCATATATTTTAAAGGACATATATTACCATACATTCACCAAACAGCTTATGTATGACAACTTATTGTTTTCACACTAAACATAAGATTACTAGGGAAATGAGAAGGACAAAGGACGTGTTGGCAAAAGTAAAGTGGGAACAGTGATACCATCGCCCACTATAGGGGAGGCTGCATAATATCATTTCAAATGACTACCCTGCCTCCCCAGAATACACTTTCCTGGGTGCATTTAAATGGTATAGGACTGGATTTTTCTGACACAGCTGAGCTTGTCTTGGGAATTAGGTATTTGGTTCAATCATTTAATATAACATGAATATGGTTCTTTCTTACAGATACTCAAAAAAAAGTGATTAAAGATAGTATTGTGTTAATATCCTTGAAGAAAACGTTTTGAGTTCTCTGAAACTATCAATTTAGGAAGAAATAATCAAAATATACAATTTGAGAGTATTCATTCTCATTGCCTGAAGCATAAAGCCCAAAAGACATACCGTAATCTCTTCCATGTTCTTCTGTTCAGCCTCATATTTTATAGTATTCGCCAGATTTTGGTGTATAACATATGATCCCAAAATTTGTGACTTAAGCACAATCATCAATATGGCTATTTGGTGGTTTGGGACAGAACCAGCTTGACAGGTTTCCTTGTCTCAGCTGGGTTTGCTCATGTATCTATGACCAGCTGCCAAGTTGGTTCAAATGTTGTTTTAGGATGGCCTTCGGCTACAATGGTTGTCCTTGGTCCACATAGTCTCTTGTTTTCCAGCAACTCAGCTCATGTGTTACCACAGTGGCCAAAAAGATTTCCAAGGCAGTGAAGAGAGGGACAAGTTCTCTTGAGTCTGTCCTCTGAACTAGCACATTTCTTGTGCCACATTCTGCCAAGTAAGTCATAGCAAGTAACTCCTGATTCAAGAGCTGAGTGAAATGGCTCAGTCTCTCTGCTGGAAGAGCTAGAGTCATATTGTTAATGTCATGAATCCAGGAAGGGAAATAAGTGTATATCCTAGGTTTTGGATGTTAATGTTTGTAGTAGTACTCTGTCATATTCTCTCTTATTTCCACACTTCACTGCCCTCTTCTGCACCTCCACTACTCCTCTGCTGTATGGACTTTCACTTACACATCAGGATTATGTCAATATTACTTCTATTAGAAGGACTTCCCTGAACTCTGAACTAAGTAAGTTATACTCTTCTGTGATTGTTACAATCCTTTATCTGTACATCCTTACAAAAAAATATAATTTTGCTAGCCCTCAAAAGCTTTCCACACTAGTGGACAAGGAAGGGATTTTTATCTATTTATTTTCATAACCCAAAGTCGTTCCCATATATGGCAGATAATCAAAAGGTTTATTACCAATAGGATTCTATTGGAAATTCATACATAATCACCAGTAGTAGTGAAACAGAATATATTTTCTAGACATGAACTTGAAATTCTCTCTCTCTCAGCCAAGCCTAAAAAATATGAGAGTTCATAAAATTAGTCCAAATAGTCATTGCTTAAAAAAAAAATTCAGAGCAGCTGAACTGTTCTATCCAATAACTTCTTCTCCAAAAGATAAAATTGGATCCTTAATGTTATCTACTAATTCAGATACCATAACTTATACAGTGTGTTAAAAAGTAATGGGCCTGGCAATCAGTCCTGAGGGACTCCATTTGTCACCTCTCCATGAGGATTTGCTACAATTTACAGCTATCCTATATCTTTTAGGCTACAATCAGTTTTCTAGCTAGGTTGGCACTTAGACTGAAGTCTAACATTTTGCTCATTAACTTTTCCTATGATAGACTGTCAAAAGTCCCATCTGAACTCCTGTTAAATTACATCTACTTCTACACCCTAATATAATTACTTGGTTACTGCCACAGAGAGCTATAAATTGTCTGATAAGACCCAATTTTCCTTTTAGTGACCTAAGATACAATCTCCTATTTTGTTCCTTAAATGAGCCAAATTGTCTGTTTCTTATAAAGGATTCAAAATTTTAGCTGTTTTAATTCAGGTACCTATCCTCTTATCTTTTACATATAATACATATCCATAATATACATCACTATTCTACTTTTCTTACCAAATTATCTGCCACTTATTTGCTATCAGTTTAATCACTTCTATTAGAGATAAAAAACTTTTAAAAATCCATCTTTTCCTCTAAGTCTCCTAACAAGTCAAATGTATTATATCATCACATCTGATATATGGAATTTTTACCAATTTTTACTATGACTTGATAGACTCTCTCACTTAAAATTTCTCATAAAACTATACTCAGTCTGAATGAGCAGTGGAAGGTCTGACATCTCACAGGAATATTTTTTACAGCTTGTCTCTATGTTGAATGAAATATCCCTGTCTTGAAAGTGTTTCAGAGCCGAAGTTTTATGTTGAGTTGACTTTAAAATTTACTAATGGCTTGTGGATGGACTGTCATAATTGTCCACTTACTTATTAGTTGTTTTGACTGCTTAACATACCATCTACGTGAACTTGATAACTACAGGAATTAGGGATGAAAATCAGCTAGGCATAACACCAGCCATATATAGGAACAGCACCTGGTATATCATGAATGTACAATGAAAGTTACTTATAATAAATATTAGTTCTTGCTTATATGATGTTTGTAATTTCTCACTATATATTTTCAACATATTTTAAAATAATTTTTAATTGAAACATAAATTTGTTTACATATTTATAGGTTATTCTGTGATACTTTGAGACATGTATACATTACATGATGCTCAAATCAGGTTAAATATATTTATTGCCTAAAATATTTATCATTTCTTTGTGGAGAAACATTCAAAATCCTTTCTCCTAATTTGTTGATATGATCAGTACATTATTGTTATCTAATTTCCTTACTGTGAAAAGGCACACCAGAACTTCTTGCTCCTATCCAATTATAACTTAGATCCCATTGATCAACCTTTCCACATCCCTCATTCCCTATTTTTTTCCCAACATCTCGTAACTATTGTTCTACTCTCAACTTCTATGAGAGCAAAGTTTTTATATTCCACATATGAATAAGATCATATGGAACTTGTCTTTCTGTGCCTGGATTGTTTCCTTTAACAATAATGCTTAGTACAACCTTTTTTTTGCAGCAAATGACAGGATTTTATTCTTTTTTTTTCTTTTTAGCTAAATAGTATTCCATTGTGCACGTGTACTACTTTTTCTTCATTCATTCATTGATAAACACTTACATTATTTCCATTCCTTGGATTCCCTCTTATTTAATTTGAAATCATCCTGAAAGCCTTGTAAAATATTGTTATTTTTGTAAGAAGGCTTTATGACTTTTAAGTCTAGACATTTATTCCCTTTGGGTAAATATTCCTTATTCTTAAATCTCTCCTATTGCATTTTCCAAAGTCCCTTCTCAAGATTAACATGGATAGCAAGTTAACTAAATGGGACATTATTACATAGGATAGGGTCAAATGCCCTCTGCACTCACAGAATGGGCCCCTCCCTATTGATAAAGAAGAGAGGCCAGGTGCCTGCTTCTCAGCCCTGTATTGAACCCACCTTGTACCTTGACTACTGCTACTGTTTTTTGCACATGGCCTGCAGTTTTCTTGGAGCAAGAGTGTAATATTGCATTTAAATGATGTTTTAAGAACAAAGGTTTAGAGTTAGCTAGGTTCAAAGCCTGGTTTGGTTATGCTAGCTGTGAGACTCTAGGCAAGTTACACAAGCTTCAGTTTTCCTCTCCTCATGGGTAAATGACCGCTGGTTGCCTTGAAGAGAGCAATGATAATGCAGTGGTGGGAGAACACAATCAAGGCTAGGTAGGTTGAAAAGGAAATGAAACATTAGAAAGAAGATGAGAGAAGTTCAGGCAATTATTTCAATAAGTTGATGGAAGTAACTATCAAAATGGAAAAGATGGAGGGAAACATGAAGCCAAATATATTTGTTGTTTCTTTTGGGGGGACAGTGGTTGTTTTCTTCTCTCAGACAGAAAGAACTATGAGTGTATGTAACATTTGTGTGTTTATGTATATATAGTTAGAAAGGAGAAAATCAGTAGGAAAGAGAGAGTAGAAAATCCAAAGTAAAAGATGGTACTTGGAGAGAGGGACAAATGAAGAATGGTGGTGTAGAAATTAGTTTGGGGAAGAAGAATTTCCTCTAGTGTAACCATGTATTGATTTTCAAGGACTCACATACCATGTATCTCAGACCAGTTGTTATAAACACCAGAAATTTATGTTCTCACAATTCTGGAGGCCTGAAGTCCAAGATGCAGGTGTTGGCAGGGTTGGCTCCTTCCCAGGCTCTCTTCTTGGCCTGTAGATGGCACCTTCTCCTGTCTTCACTTGATCTTTCCTTTGTAAAAGACTGCAAACTAATCACGCCTGCTTAAAAAGACAATAAACATACTGAGTTAAGGCCAAGCCCTGGGACCTATTTTACCTTATGTATCTCGTATCTCCGTAGAGAACATACTTTTAAAGAAGATCACATTCTAAGGTGGTGGTGGCTACGACTTCCACATCTGAATTTTTCAGGAATGCACTTTGTCCATAACCAAATGTGAAGACTGAAAGATGGGTGAGGATGCAGAAAAGTCTGTCTTGGACAAGTGATAAGATGAGAAATTTCTTCCTAAAAACATCTGTTTTCTTTGTTTTACCTACAAAAGTCCTCTCTGGAAGGTGAAGAGAAAGATGGTGAGTTTTCAAACTGAGAAAAGCATAGAAGATTTTGAATTGCTTAGGTATTTACACCGTTCTTTCTAGAATGTTCATTTCTGGATCTGCCATAGCTTGTTTTTATCAAATTATTAAAGTTTCTGCTTAAATGTCAATTTTTTTGCAACTCATTGATTCCATGACTCATTATGGGTTGAAGCTCACAGTTTGTCAAGTCATGTTGTATTCCTATATTTGAGCATCTGGTAGTTTTAATTTTTTCTGCAGTAAAACCTTTTATAAACATGAATATTCATAAAGACACACATATACAATTATAAAGGGACATGACCACATGACCGTATATAAGGGTGGATCTCTGGCTTTCTACTGACACATTCCTATAAATAAATGAATACTGAATGGTTAACTTTCTTGATAAACATTGTCATTATTCCTATCAAAAAGAAATACGGAACTGGGCGTGGTGGAGCACGCCTGTAATCGCAGCACTTTGGGAGGCCGAGACCAGAGAATCGCAAGTTCAAAGCCAGCCTCAGCAATAGCGGAGCACTAAGCAACCCAGTGAGATCCTGTCTCTAACTAAAACACAAAAAAATAGGGCTGGGGGTGTGGCTCAGTGGTTGAGTACTCCTGAGTTTAATCCCCAGTACAAAAAGAAAGAAAGAAAAAAAGGAAGGAAGGAAGGAAGGAAATAAGGAAGAAATATGGCCCATTTATTCAATGAATTAATCTTTTTGTTTGTGGATTTAAGTTCTATTTGGGCTAAAAATTGCGAGTCATGATCCCTGAGTTCTGGATCAACAACACAATCAAGACTTTGCACTCTGGGGCTGAGGGGTTAGTGCAGCAGTAGAACATGTGCTTAGTATGAGTAAAGTGCCTGTTTCAATGTCCAGCTCAAAAAATAAAAATAAAACTAAAGCCAGAAAAAAAGATTTGTACCTAAAAGATTCAGAACCATACTGTGGATTTCTGCAAATTCCCAACCTAAAAGCCTCCTTGCAGTTCTTCTGACAGCTACCAGTCTCCTTACATTTCTGAGAACTTGAGCTGTCATAAAGCACCATGAGCCAGAATAGAAAACGAGCATGCATAAATGTTTCTATGAATTGACAATAAAGTTGCAAATCCTTAAGACTGTAACTTAACATGATTACCCTGATCTCTCCTGTTACCCAATTATAAAAAAATAAAAATAAAAATAAATTCAGTAGGAATAGATTGTTATGAGCAAAGCATCTGGCTTGGACTTCACTTTTTACAGTGAGAGAGATTACCATAAATAACTAGCATGGGAATGGATCTGTGGTATGACTAAACTTATAAAAAATTAAGATGTATGTGTGTGTGTGTGTGTGTGTGTGTGTGTATGTCAGCATCCCTTATCCAACACAAAGATAAGGGTAAAATTCATAAGAAGTTAGCTATAAACTAACTTTCTTAGTTGCATGGGGAGAGATGTTATTAAAAATTTCAACAAAAATGCCTTTCATTTTTTATTTATTAAGGTTTATTGTTGTTTGTTTTAGTTTGGTTTGTACCTGATAAAACTGAACATCATTTGAGCTACCAAGTGCAGGGAAGAGAACTGCACAATCCCACACACTGTGTGTCAGGCTCCTTTTCTACAATCCCTCATTTTATTACAACAGCAATTCTAGGAATTCAGCATTATCATGCCTGTTTTACAGTTAAGGAAACCAAGACAAGAATATGTTAATTTCCTTTACTGCGATCACTCAGCTAAACAGTGGTGATATGATATTCAAGCCCAGTTCTTCTGAAAGGCAAAAGTCACATTCTGTTCACTAGATAAAAGAGTAAATTGATTAAAGATCATGCAAAATGCAGTATATAATACAAAAAAATTACCCAAGCTTCACTGATAGGAACAACAACTAGGTTAAAATAAACATTATTTTTAAATTCCATTCAAATGGATGCATTTTGACTCCTGATTGGAAAACTCCACCTATCCTATTGTATAATTCTCTGGTTTACATAGTTGAGGATTCTAGTAAATGCTCTACTGAATAGCATGTCATTTCATAAGCAATGAACAACTGTAGAACTCCATTATGCTTGGGTACAATTTGCATTTCATCATGGATCTTTAGTGTCATCATACTTTTACCATTTTTGTGACAACTCCCTAAACAGAGTATGTAGCAGCAAAGCAAGCTGAATATAAGTCCCCCCAAATATATGTCTAGGTCCTAACCCTGCTACTTGCAAATGTGACTTTATTTGGAAATAATGTTTTTGCAGATGCAATTAAGTGAAGGATCTCATAAATAAGACCATCCTGAATTTAGAGTGAGTCCTAAATACAATAACTTGTCTTCGTAAAGGAAGGAAAAGGGGAAAGGGAGATTGGTTTCAGAGAAAAGATGATATGAAGATAGAGACAGATATTGGAATGATGTATCTACAAGCCAAGTCTTATGGTCTGGATATGAAGAGCCCCCAGAGACTCATGTATTGAAGGCTTGGTCCACAATTTAACAATGTTCAGGAGTGGGGATTTGGGGGCAAGTGATTAAATAGTGAGGGCTCTGACATCATCATGTGGTAATCCTTAGCTTAAGAAATTCCATTTTGTCTGAGCTGTCAGCCACCTTAACTTTAGCCCACATACTGGAAGGTCCCTATCATCAGCATACTTTATCTTTGCAAAGAGTGCAGTCATCTTGACCTAAGTTTCAGTCAGGGAAATTACTTCGGATGAAACATAGAGTGGGCTTAGCTAACTGCAATCTCTGCTTCTGTACTGTTGGCTTGCTTACATTGACTAAAAGAGATAACGTCATAGAGCCTGACTTACAGTTTTCTTTTTCTATATAATCTGTAACTTAAACCAAGTCATGGGCTGCATCTTTGAATTGGCTCTAACTGGCTTTGCATTCCCACTGGCTGAAAAATAAACCTTTAACAAATAAATCTATGAGTTTGTTGATTCTCGCTGATCGGATATGACATTTGGGGGCTCGTCCAATGATCAGATACAACAATCAGAGGATTATACCATTGGCAAACTAATAATGTGATAGCATTACTGGAAGGTGGTGGAAACTGTAGGAGGTGGTGAAGCCAGAATTAGGCAGGCAGTCAGTATAGACAGGAAAATCAAGTCAGGTCTGATCAAGGAGGCCTATTTGAGTGAGTCCAGGAAGTTGGAAAGGGATTGAAATGTTAATGACTTCAGAGCCCTTCCTCCACCCTTATCAAGATAACCTACCCCTGCTCCAACCTGTTGCTAAGGTAACCTGTCCCAGGGATTGTCTCTCCCTACAAGGAGTTGTTAATTTTGTCCCCTTCCTGCCCAGATCACTTCACCTTGTCCATGTGCTTTTCACCTTTTGGCCATCCCACTCAAGTATCTCTTGGGCCTGGTCACAGATACAGGAAGGAGAGAGAGAAGAGGAAGAGAGCAAGAGAACAAAGGAAGCCTAAGGCATAAAAAGCAGGACACCTTCACTTCTGGGGATACCAAGATGCCAGCTATGGCCCCTTTCTCCCTTCCAACCGGGAAGTCTATGTTACCCCTTTTTAAATAAACCCTGATTTATATGCTTGCCTTGGTGTACTTCTCTAATGTTCTCACTTCAACATGTGAAGAAGCAGAACTCGTCACCAGATGGTATGAGTGGGACTTAGTTGAAGAGAGTGGGTCCCTAGGGGAGTGCCCTGGAAAGGAATATTTTGTCTCCAAGTTTCCTCCTCCCTCTCTGTCTTTTTTTCTCTTTGCTTCTTGCAAAGAGAAAAGGCAAGCACTTTTGCTGTCCTATGCCCTTCCTCTAGAATATTCTGCCTTATCTCGGGACCAAAACAATGGAGCCAGCTGACTATGGACTGAAACTTCTGAAGCCATTAAGCAAAAAAAGATCTTTTCTCCTCAGTTGTTTTTCTCAGATATTTTGTGTCACCAATGAGAAGCTAACATACCAAGGAATGCAAAGGACTTCCAGCAATAACCAGAAGCTGGGATAGAGGCATGGAATATACTCTCAAGAAACCTCTAGAAGGAGTCAACTTAGGTGACAATTTAATTTTAGAGTTCTGGCCTCTTGAACTAGGAGAAATTAAATTTTTGTGTTTGTAAGTCGCCAACTTGATAGTAATTTTTTATGGCAGCTCCAGAAAATGAATATAAGCAGATTAAAACTTCTTTATAAAGAGAAAAATACATTTATTTTAGCTATCTGCCATAATTTATTCAAGAATGAAACTAAAGTGGTGTATTTCTACACAGATTGGGAATTCAAATTAGTAAAGCTTACCAAGTGACTTTTCTGTTGAAAAACTTCAGTAAATCTCAGACAGGCATAATAAATCTTATGATGTGATTACAGGATCTTATGAACCTGACACACAAAATTTTCACTTATAAAATTAGGCAAAATGCAATACTCTACTCAATTATGAAAAGATTTAAAATAAACTTCAAAATCCAAAATTTAAACTTAGGAACTATTCTTCAATTATTTTATTCAATTTATATCTTCCAGGATAGCTCAATTTTTTTTTTTTTTAGAAAGTGGAAAGGGCAAATGTCAATTCCTCAAGAAAATATTCCAAAAATAAATAAATAAATACTCAAAGATGGTACTGAATAAATAGAGAAATGCCAAAGACAGGAAAGGCTACATGCATCTTATAGTTATTTGAACTTAAATAAGGATTAAATGAATCTTATGTCAAACTCAAACCAAGTGTATGACTTAAAGCATCTCATACATGTTTTATTTGGCATAAACCATGTTGAATTCCTTTCTTAACGGACAAAAGGTCAGAAATCTATGTTAACATTGCAAAAATAGTCAAGGCTTTATACCAAACACCTCCCGGGGTGGTAACCGGCACTTTGCAATACATAATTTATTTATGATCACTAGAGGTGAAAAAGATAATGGTCTTCTAAACTCTAATCTGAAACCAGCTCAGAATGAAGAGAAATTACTTGTGGTCATTGAGGTTAAGTAGAATGTTCTCTAATTTATATTAAGTAATATTTTACAAAGTAGAATGAGAGGAAGAGTGGGAATAATGGCAAATACAGTCACAAGACTCTCCACTGTTGTATGGTTGTGTTAAGTTTAAAAACAAGAATTGTCTAACTCTATCTTCTACCCATTTTGACTCCTTCATTTGTAACATACAATTAACCAAGTATGATCTTGAATCTAGGAAACAGCAATGAACTACTGGATAATTTGAACATCCTAACAAAGTGTTTCATGTAGATTTACCAATGTTTCACTAATCTTTTTCCTTCGTAGTTGTCCATATTTCCATAAAACTAAAAGTTCTAGAAATCAGATATAATAAAGATATTAACTTCCTTTAAGTCATTCGTTTTTCCTTCTTATGTATGAAGTCACTTTCAAAAATTTTAGAAGAATGGAGAAGTGTGTAGGATCTAAAATCAGAAAGGGAATTTGAAAATCCGAGACAGGAGTTTGAATTACAACTCCACACTGACTGAGTGAGTAGCCTTGTCCAAATAAAAGTCTCTAAACCTCAACAGCATTATCTGAAAAATGGTGACCCTAATATATTCAGTAATTGATGAGTGGTAGTAGTTTTTAATTATTGTTCTTACTATTAAATATTATTCACTATCTGGCCTCATTTATCTTTACAACTAAACTTTTACTACTCTCATCTTCTGCTAAATTATATGTCTTAACATATTTTTTGAAAAAAAGCCTTATACAATATGTTGTATAATTGCAAGGGAATTAAGTAAAAAGTGAAGACCAATAAGTTATCTGGAAAAGCTTTAAATATTTAGAATTTAAACCACATCCCATAGATCAAAGAAACACCAAGATGAACTAGAACATTTGAATGAAATTAAAATTACATCAAATATATTAAAATACACAGAATGCAAATAACACAGTACAGAAGTGGACAAACTTATTTAACTATAGTTTTAAATACTAGTATTAGAAAATAAGAAAGGATTAAATCCAAAATCTAGTATTATAACCACTGTATTTTGAAAGGTTCAACAAGCATGCATCCTTCTGATTCAATGGTACTCTTAAAGATGAACCTGATCTCTAATTGAACCTAGAATGGTTAGAGTTCTAGTTTCTTCATCTCGATTTTAAGCATAAATAACATTGAAATTAACAAAACAGGTTACAAGAAAACTCATCTGCACCTCTCCCTCTATTTCTCTCTATATCACTCAGACACGACCTCACATCTGTGCACACACATACTTGCATGCACACACAGCACATGCATACACATACACACACATCCATTTACATGCTTTTCAAGATACAAAGGAATAAAACTATCTTTGCCTTTTTGGATAATAATGAAAGTCCTTAACATGGTTGGTATTTGTGTTTTATACTAGAATATTTCTTACACCTAGATTTGGAAAGTTCTACTTTCTTCCTTATATGATTGGTCCAGGACAAGGATTTGTATATTGGATGTTTTCCCATTTCAGTCTTTTATTATTACTTTCTTCTGAAATAATATACCAGATAATAGAAATATAACCATATCTTCAGTTAGACTCATACTTTTGGAGAGTTTCTGACCTCAGCTTTCCAGTATTCATGAAGACAGGCTGACAATATCACAACAATATCACAACAGTTCATCAAAGGAATTTATAACTCAACTACATATTAAGGGGACTCTCTAAGATAGGAGGCAAAAATGTTCACTCATTCACTTCTGACATCTCTTACAAATAACCAGAAACCATATTTTTTAAAATTTTCAAGTAAAAGAAATATTGTATAAATGAATGGATTGAGTTATCTATGAAGACAGTTATGTCTTTGGAAAAGAAGATTTTTATATCATTCATTTTCTGGAGAGTCCTGATAGATGTTTTCTAAACTTATGAAAAAAAATCAAAAGTTTAAATGAAAATATTCTTATAAATTTAGAGTTCCATAAATATATTTTTGCTTTGTCACTCTATAGTGCTGTAATACAGACTCTATAACCTTTTGTTTGAGAATTCCTTTATTGTCACAGAGGAATGAAAACATAATTTATCAATCTACCAGCTATGTGTTACATTATGATGTATTTTTTTTTCATTCTAGTATCTTCTTAGTTCAAATTAGTGATTAAATACATTCAAGATTGTTGTTTATTGTCTTATACATTGCATTTTTGGGCTTAGGTTTCTAATAAACATCATTCTTGTTTCTAATAACATGAATACATCATTTTCTTTGTTATTTCATTCTAACTTCCATTAACTGTCCTTTCTGAGTGTTAGCACCCATTTTTCCAGATCATTAATAATTCTCATCTTAGTTCAATTTTGTCAATATCCACAAACTGTTCTGCCATTTCTCTTTGGCCTGGTAGTGTTCCCCTTCTCTACTTGGCTACAGTCCAGTATTCCGTCATGATAATTACACTTCTGAATCAGCTTGCATTCTCCTGACTTCCCTCTCCTTCAAATACGCCTGACAAAATACAATTCAACTTAAACCCCAAATTCCTGGACCCCAACACACAAATACAAAGGAAAAAGACAACTTCACAACATGAATTCACTCTAAATTTTTGACCTCAGGTTGGCACAGCTAGTTGGCATTTTGCATTTCACCATTACATATGATTCCCCACTTTTCCATATAATTTCACATCAAAGCTCCAAAAAGCTTTCTTTTTCAGTCTATGTCCTGAATTCTTATTCATTAAAAAAAGCAGTCAGATAAATTCTCCCTCATTTTTCACCATAAAATACATAAATCTTTTCCTGTATTAATATACTTTTTTCTTTTTGATTTAGAAATGCCTCTGCTGCTTTGTAATATTAACTCCTAGGCTAGATGCCAGGTTCTTTCATTTGCCTAAAGGTAGTATCTCTTCTCTTTTGTATCTTCCATGCTCTCTCCCTCAAATTTCTCTAGCTATCATTCTATGTATTTATCTCTGTTTTAAACATTATCTATACACTAGTGGTTAATCCTCAAACTACTGCAATATGGTTTTCTCACTTCTCCACTGAAGTTAAGGATCACTAAATACTTCCCTATTGCCAGATCCAACAGATCCCTTTGTTCTCCTTTCACTTTTTGTTACAGGCAACATGGTTGGTGAAGTTCTCCTGCTTGGCATCTTAGCAGATGATCTTCTTCTTCCTTACACAAAATGCAGGAGTGCCTCACAGACTGGTTTGGAACCCTAGTCTCTTTTCTGGCAATATTTTCTTCCTGGATAGTTATATATATTCACAGATTTAAGCAGTACTATATGCTATGACTCTGCAATTGATACCAGGTTTTCTCCTCAACATCAGATTCAGACTTACACCTAATCTTTCTACTGTGATATATAATAGTCATTGTTGGTTCTTTCTTATTTTTCAGATTCATTTTAAATATATACTGTTCAACAAGCTCATTCTGAAATTTATCTTATTTTTGGGGGTACTGAGGATTGAACTCAAGGGCACTCGACCTCTGAGCCACATCCTCAGCCCTATTTTTTGTATTTTATTTAGAGACAAGATCTCACTGAGTTGCTTAGTGCCTAGCTTTTGCTGAGGTTGGCTTTGAACTTGTGATCCTTCTGTCTCAGCCTCTCGAGGCACTGGGATTACAGGTGTGCACCACCATGCCTGGCCTGAAATTCTATCTTATCATACTACTTTATTCACTGAGAGGTGCCAAAGTAAGTTTATTTGTCCTTATTTTTTTCCCTAAGTTCACTTACTGTCTTATTCTCTTAGTAGAATATGGGTCTTCTTGAGAGCAAAGTATTTGTCAGTCATTTTGCCCCTGTGTTTTGAGCACCTTTGGGAATGTTTAATACTTAGAAGAAACTCAAGAAACGCTTGATCAAGGAACACTTGGCATAATCATGAACTGAATTCTAGTATTCACTATTTCTACTATAGATCAATTCATCAGTCTTAGAAAAGTTCTAGTGATTGCTTAAACTGAAACAATTATAGTAGTGTAGGAATGAGGAGTCTTGTTCCAAGGAAAGGTAAAATGGGTATAAGAGGTAAGCAAGCTAAATAACTGTCTGGCACATTGACAGACCAGGGACAGATAAGCTCTCTGTCCCTGGTCTTTGAGACAAAACATCTGGAGGACTGGGTCCTGGCCAGACCCAGGCCTTGAGATTGTTGTGAAGAATATGTAGGCCTAAATTGGCTCCAGACATGAGCTCGCTTGTTTATTTCTCCCTACAAAGGAGGAAAGAAGAAATGCAAAATGATTCAGATGGCTATAGTTGTGCTTGCTGCGTTGCCTGTGATGATGAAGTCCAGTGCTGCTGTAAGTGGGTTTCTTATGGAAGGGATTTCCCTTTTAATATTTCTCTTTTGATTGTTGTATTTTAATTTTTCTATTGTAAATACAATAAAACCTGTTTTTCTTTATAACTATAGTGTGGCTTGTGAATATATACTGCAAATCGAGCCATTAAAATTAGTTTGAGCTCAGCAAACGTGGGTATTAGCCCCACAAGTAGATTTAAATTATCCTAAGATGATAACTCACCTATATCCATGTTATTTCAGGCTTTATCATCCACATGTCATTGGTTTCAAAGGCTCACCTTTTACATCTAAAGTAACATCATAAGTTATTTTAAGAAATAGCTATAGAAAACTTTTGTGCTGCTTTATGATACTAGTTTATTTAATTAGGCAATGTTCCTTTGATTTATTTGCCTAGATAATTATTCAATTTTAGCACTATTTTTATAGCAAGAGTAGTTTTTCACTTCTGTGTTTCATATTAAGAGTTTAAATGGGCTTGAATTTAATATCCACTAGTGAAGATGACTGAGGTGAAAACTAACTTCTGTAAACACTTTTAAGTCAATATATGAACACTATATAACAAATTTACAACTTTTTTCTTTCAAATCTTAAGACAATTTCCCTAATATGTGTCCAGTTATTTTTGAATGTTTTAAGGTTGACTGTCTACATAATTCCTAATCTTACATATTTAGATGAACTACTACAAATTTGGAATTGATTAAATAGAATATCAAAGAGTATAAAATAATATTTTATAGAAATTAAAAATATGGAATTTGAAATAAACAATAAATGAACAGATAGTTTCTGGACCACATATTTTCAGATATTCCTTTATTTTCCTCTCAGAAATAATGACCACACAACTTGTGTGTTTTCATTACTCACCAGGTAGTTTGTGAGATGTAAATATGCCAAATAAGTTGTCAGAGAATTAAAAAAAAGACCCATTCGTTGATTATCACAGGAGGTTTAATTATTTCCTATTTAATTAGCACATTTACTTTGATTATATTTAATTTTTTCAGATGCATCAATAATATAAAAACCATCAATTTTAACTGCAACACTTTGCAAAATTAAATATAGCACTAAAATTCCTCATGTTTTAGTGAAAATTATAGTTTAGGATCTTTTATGGCCTTGTACTATTTTTTAAATTTGTAACATATAGCCATGCACTTGTAATAGAATAGTATTTTTGTGAATTACAAAAATATTTTTGTGAAATATATTTAATAGCATTTGTTTCATTGATAATCTGTATAATCATATATATTCAAATAGTAGTGTTTTATAAAATAGATGTAACAAGTAAAATGTTGAAGAAATATAGGTTTACTACACAGATAGCTTTGTAATCTGACTTCTGCTTATTTTAGCATTATTTTTGCCTTTGCTTTTTCACACTCAATGCCTGGGTCTTATTGAAATAACTTTGGTATCTAACCTCGGCGTTCTTTTCTCTGCCTTTTTACAAACTATTACTTCTGTCTGACCCAATCTACTCTCAATACACCCCTAACATCCCCACCTTGCAACATTTCCTGGTTTAGTTAACCTTAGTTTTCAACTCAGGGGCAATTTCTTTCTCAGTCCACTCCCTGCTCAGTCTGGAACAGGTATCCCTCAAGATACTTGCATATCAACTTGGATATTCCCCTCTGATGGCAGTAAAAACAATGTGATTTTAATCTTCTGCTTACCATTTCTCCAGGTCAAAAGGAAGAGAATATTCCTTATATAGTTTCAGTTATGAGCTATAATAATGTGTTAGGTGCTTGCCTAACACAAGATAATAGGTTTGCTACAAATGCTCCCTTAATGAATGAGCCTGTATACATTGTTGACAGCACAGTGGTGACTAGGGACAAGTAAGGATAGTCAGTTACCAAAAAAGCAAAAAGAACAATTAAACATGTCTGCCTATTAAACAAATTGCAGAAATGAACATTAAGATAAATTTGTATTAATTTACATAAAGGGAATATATAATGACATCATTCAAAGTTAACAATCATAAGATAAAAATGTCATAGTTGTGTATTTCTAGTACCAATGTAAAGGAAAATGTGTTTTTTTTTAAACATGTGGAAATGAATACTAAGAATCACAAAAATGTTCATGACCATTTTACACACTATAGGAATTTATTCACAAGAAAAGAGCCAAAAGAAGGAAAAGCTTTCTATTTTTAGCTCAGGTCTCCTAAATTCCAGACACATCTACTCAGCTGACTATTAGACAGCTCAACTAGGGCATTTGGCAGCCGCTCAAATTCAACACATTTGAAATTAAACCCATTCCTCCTTAGAAACTTGGTTTCTGGTTATATGCCAGTGTATATTCTTCTTAGTTAACAGCATCACCATCCACTCAATTGTTCACATAAGAAACCTGAGAAATATCTTTAAGTCCTTCCTGTCTATTTCATTTGGCTCATCAAATAAACACAAAGCCCTTTCCACTTGATCAATTCCAATTGCTTCTTTCCATTCCTTCCCCCACTACCTTAGCCTAAGGGTCTAGCATCTCTCATTTGAACTGCTTAATTGCCTCTCTTCCTATCCTATCAGTTTTGCATACACACACACACACACACACACACACACACACACACACACACATATATATTATCCTGTCAATCTCTTGAATTAATCTTTTCATTGTTTTTTATAACTACTATTGCTTTTCAACTTGACTTAAAAGGTAAAATGTATTCTCAATAGATAGCATCCTTCAATAGTTCTCATGCTATAAAGTGGAGAATCTGAGCCTTTGCATCTTGATTTACCTGCTGCTTAGAAGCATCTCCCCATCCCACCTCCCTTCAGTGGGAGATTATTATTCATTCATTAGGATTCTGTATAGATGTTACCTCCTCTGTAAAACCTTAGCAGGCAATATTCCTTAGCACGAGGTACCTTGACTCTTACATTATTTATGAAAATAAATACATTTGTTAATGAGTAATTTTATGACATAAAAGTAAGCCTAGCCTTCTTTCTGTCTTACTCATTGATCCTGCCCAATGATTTATCTTTGATGTCTGGTACACTAAGGATACAGGAAACATTTGTAGAATGAATAAAGGATGCAATCATCAAAAGATTACCTCTCTCTCACTCTCTTTCCACACACACACACACACACACACACACACACACACACACACAGAGAAATCAGATTAACAATAACAAAAGAAGCAATCAGAATCAATGTTGAAAATGACACAGAAAAATAGGTTTCCACATATATTACTTCAAGCCTTAGACTAAGTGATTTAGCCATGTGTATTCAATTTGTGACAACAATATATATTAAATTTTTAAGAATTCTTCACCTTCTTTGGAGAAGTACTTTTAGTTTTGCAAATATACCATGCAGATATTAAAGCTTTAATATATAAGGATCTGAATACAAAACATATATAAAAACACTGCATGTGGTGACCATAAAAATAAAAATAATAAATTTTTAAAAATACAAACCCTTGAAATACACTTATGTTCATCATAAAGAAGATGGTTTAATTATTTTTGTACAAATAATGTAGCATTACATAATAATTACAATAATATAGATCTTTATTATCGAGTGAGATAGATCTTCATTATTTACTTGGAAGAATGTTCCAAGATATATTGCCAAGTGAGTAAAGCAAGTTTATTTGAAAAACAAGCAGTAACAATATAAATAACCATATACATAAGTATACATACACATATGCATAAAGAAATATATATAAGAATACTCAAACCATTAGCAGGAATTACTATAAAAGATTACAATCAGAGATGGATAAGGAAAGATCACTAAATTTCTCCTTATAAATTTCTGCATCATTGGACTTATTATAATAATCCACTATGGGGGAAATATGTATATGAGTAAAATGAAAAGTGCGAATAAAATGAAAGTGGTCATCATTCTTTTCTTTTACAAGTATATTTAAATATTATGCTAATTTTATAATATATTTTTAATGTTGGGAACATAAAAAAGATGAGATTTTTTTCATCAAATGTTTAAGCTTGTCAAAACTGGTTCTCTATGTCTCTGGACATTCTTTATCAAAATATAATTTCCATATTCTCTCCATACTTCCTTTCTGAACATCCAAATTGCAGCCCTTCAAAATCCCTCCCTTGACTCTTTGAAAGCCCTCTACTTCAACTTGAGCACACATATGCCTCTGAAGACTGATTTTATTAGCCACTTGCTCTCCCTCTTATTACATACATGCATGCTAATTTTTCCATTGCTGCTTCTAAAACTTTACTCTTCCTTATTCATGTAATAAAGCAAGGGAAAGAAATTAAAAGAAAGAAAGGAGGGACAGAAGGAAGGAGGGAGGGAGGGATGAAAAAAGGAAGGAGGAAGGAAGAAGAGAAGAATGGCCCATTTATTTGAGTTTCATGGCATCTTGCTGTAAGTCACTCTTCTCTTCTTCCTTGTTATCATTGATCTCATTTCTAATCTTTCCCCTTTGGTGACTTAAAATTTTAATTCCTGCTCAACACTCTTGTTTTCATTCAATTTGTGTCACTATTCTCCATCATTTCAACATTCAAAGGGATCTGAATAGACTATCAGATCCTGAAACTTCTCTTTCAAAAACTTTTTTCATTGACCTTAGCTATCTGCTGTGATTATCAGAAACTGTACCACCTCTAAAAGCATACACACAAAAACCCCTCTGAGTTCTCAACACCACTTCTTATCCTTTAAGCTCACTTACCCTAGTTGTCACCGTTAACATAACTCATCTTCCAATTCAGTATCTCTAGTACTTTCTCACCGCCTATCGTTCTTTTCTTCTTTTAACTTTCCTCAATTAACTTGGATTGCAAGACCCATCCTTATAAAACTGGCCTTGAAAATACTTCAATTTTCCTTGCCATTTTCTTCTGCTTCACTTAGCTGGTTGCCTAGATGACTCTCCAATTATCTTTTCTTTCTACCTCCTGAGCCAATGAAAAATGCAGGAGAAATTTCACTCTGCAACTACATCAATCTTGCTTTTCTATCACCAGTAGTTATAAGAAACTACTTTTGCTGAAGTCAGCAGTGGCTTTCAGGTTGTTAAATTCAACATACAATCTTCAGTCCTCTTCAGATATTTCAGTAAAACTCAATACATTGACTGTGATCTCCATCTTGAGAACTTTTTTCTTGGCTCCTTTGTGGCATTCTCCACTTTTCCCTCTATTTCATTGGCTTCACCTTCTCAGTCTCCTTTTCTGGACCCTTCATCCACACAGACTTGAATGTGTGCTTCTCAAGTTTCAGGCCTTGACTCCAGGCTCCCTTCCCATGTGCTTTCTTCCATTTCTGGTTTTGGGTACCATGATTATTCCAGTAGCTCATAAATATAACCCTACCCACACTTTTTAGTCCACACATAAATACTTACTTACCTACTTTTCTATAATTTATATAATTTTCTATATTCTGCATATCTCAAACTGAAATAGTCTTCTTCTTATTCCTAACTTCTTTTACTCTAATTTCTCTAGAAAGTGACACTTGCATGTATCCAGTGGTTTATGCCAAACATGTTGAAACATCCTTTTTAGCTCCCTCTTTCATTCCTCATATTCAATTATATTATATTACATTGTCATAGAATTGGATGATATTCTTCACTCTTAAAGAATAATGTGTATGAATTCTTCATCATAAGTTTTTTGTCATAACACTAAGAAGTAAAGCTATATTTTCTCATCCAATGTTTTGCTTATTAAGTGATTTTCTTTAATTCATAGAATATAGGTAGATGTTATAATTTAGATATTAGGTATCCCCTAAAAGCTCATGTGTGAGATAATGCAAGAAAGTTTGTAGGTGAAATAATAGGGTCATGAAAGCCTTAACCTAAATAGTGCATTTATTCCTGATTGGAATTATCTGAGTGATAACTGTAGGCAGATATGGTGTGGCTGGAGGATGTAGGTCACTGGAGTGTTCCTGTGGGGTATATATTTTGTCCTTGGTGAGAGAAGTCTTTCTCTGCTTCCTGGTGTGATGTCTGGAGCTGCCTTCTTCTGCCACACCCTTCCACCATCATGTTCTTTCTCACCTCTGGCTAAGCCATTTATAGACTGAGACCTCTGAAACTGTGAGCACCAAATAAAATTTCCTTTTCTAAAACAGTTCTTGTCAGGTCTTTTGGTCACAGCAGCCAAAAAAGCTGACCGAAATAGTAGACATACATGCCCTAAGTGACAAGAGCGTTAGTGTACTTAGATAATTCATCATAGACTTTTACACTTCTTACCTTCTTCCTTGAAAAGAATATATGCAGGGAAGTTGCTGGTATCTCAAAAAAGAAGGGATACATTGAACATACCGGTACTCAATGCTTAAGGCCAAATTTCAAGCCCTCAGTCCACCTGCAGATGCGTGAGTGATAAAAGTAAATGCTGGTGATTTCTGAGGTGGTTGTTACACGAAAATACCCCAACAAAATATTCATTTAATATGCCACTCTAGTCCACTGATCTGTCATCTGGACTAGTAAACAATAGCCACTTTCTAGGTGTTCAAACAGTCTATACAATTATTCTCCACAGAGCAACCAGAGTGGTGCTTTAGAAATATGAATAAAATTATACCACAGTCCTTCATAGAACCATTTGGTGGTTTCCTATTGCACTGGAATACAATCTTAGCTGATGAAGTCCTGATACTCTATTACCAGGGATATATTTAAGATCACATATGGAGGTGCTAAATAATTTTCACAAAGAAAATTTCTTTCCATTCAATAAATCCCAATGACAGAAAAGTCCATGTTTGCTGTACTTCACTAATTATGCAGCGTTCTTTCTATGTTAGCTTTGTAGTAAAGCTGAAGCTCTATCTGAACCTTTGTCTTCTTTCATGGTCTGATTTACACTTAATTATTCATCTACAAGGATTCAACTCTAATTCCATTTTAGTTATGAATTTTACCCTGTACAATTTTTTTTACTTCATATTAACTGCCACTGTTTGCAATGATACATGTATCACGGGGAGTCTAGCACCTCACCAGAGAACTCTTGCCTGCTTGGAGGGATAAGCTTCCTAAGAAATTAAAGTCTAGAATAATTAGTGAAGAACAAAAGACAACATCAGAAAAGATAGTTTTGAAGATGGAGCCCCTGAAAGGTTCAGTCCATACAAGAGCTGGAGCTAGACAATTAGAAAAGGCAGGGAAAGGTTTCAGGGGTGGAATCTTGTTTTCAGGATGTCTTGCAGTCAGCAGGTTGATTGGCATCCTGGCAGGTCACATCCATCTCAGAGGGGCTGTGCAGCTACTGCTGGTGACCTCATCTCTGGAGATGTATGGAATCTTTGGCGGAGCTAAGGGGGAAGTTCACCTGCATCAGGCGGTCTATCCTTGTGGGGGTGCCATGGGAAGTTCCCAGTGGCAGACCTATCCTCTCACTGGTTGCGATGCGGATAGTCCACATACAGCTCAGGGATGGCTCTTGACGTATATGCATGTCTATCTACATACTGTTTGAAAGCTGTACAAGGATGAGGCCTTTTTTGTTCACCCTTAATACCCAACAAATCAAATCAGTGTTTTTTTCTGAATTCTTGAGAACATGCTATTCTTAGTGAGTTCTCAATAGTGTTTTGTTCTTGTTTAGTTCCAGTAATTATACAATAGTTATGATGTATGGATGACATTAATTCAATAAATAGGTGAAAGATGAACTTGAATGACTACCTCTCCAGTGGTTGGCCCATGCAATGTTAATGACTGGCAGAGTATCTAAGGAGAGGCAAACAAGAGATATTTGATGAGTTAAATTATTAAAATTTTAAAAAAAGATGTACACAACTTTTGTATGAATAACTGAAAATTAAAAATTTATCTAGTAGTTTTAACACATACCTTCATAATATCAAATTGATAGTGATCTTTTAATATATTCCCCCCAAAAAAGGAACAAGTCTTGCATATAAGAATCTGCTTATGTAATTCTATGATTTCCTATCCTTGAAGAAGTGATGATCCTCTATCACACACTCCCTAGAAAAGAGCAATGGAAATGCACTGGTAATGGTTTATTCCAAAGTTTATCTGGAGGTTCTCCACAATTGGAGAAAATAAGGAGAAATGCTCAGATTTTATATTAAGTGTCAGATGGTTCTTAGGACTGGCAAACATATTGTAGATGTACTCAGGCACATGTTATCAGTCAAACATAGCTTGTCACATCTGAAAACTATTAGTCTTTCACTATTATTTGCTCACAGCACACAGAGATATTAGTCAATTCATACCTAGATCACAAGTACTGTACTGCAGTCTTCTCTCTCAAGAGAACAACATACTATAGAATGTATGACTGTAAGAATGAATTAACTAAAGTCCATACTTTCCCATAACCTGAAAAATATGATGAAAAAACACTTGAATTAGGAACCAGAAGAAATTTGATGTTCCTATCTCCCATCACCACTAACACTTCCACATTAGGAGGAAGTCCCTAAACATATCTAAGGCTCAGTGTTTGCATTAAAATAGAAAGAACAACTCCTTTATTTACTTATTATTTTTATTTATTAAAAAGCAAATAAGTCAGGCTGGGATTGTGGCTCAGTGGCAGAGCAGTTGCCTCACCCATGTGAGGCACTGGGTTTGATCCTCAGCATCACATAAAAATAAATAAACAAAGATATTGCATCTTAAAAAATACATATAAAAGCACTTTGCAAAATTTAAAACCTAGGATTAGTAGAGTGCATTGTCATATACAGAATGACTTTCTCTGTCCAAGGTTCTGTTTAGACAGAATGTAGACAACTGAAATACATAATTAGGGAGTCAGTACTTTCTGAATTTACATGAATTCAAAATGGTAAACTAAAATTGGATCCAGTTTAATAGCAGATGTCTGAGTCAATAGCTACTATTTTATGGCCTTATTATTTTTTTGGATTTATACTACATTCACATTCAAATATAAAAGGCTCCATAAAAGCTATATTCTATTTATTTATTTATTTATTTA
>CM053409.1:74415605-74459470 GCA_028644305.1 Xerus rutilus | reverse complement strand
CTGGTGTGAGATGAAATCTGAGAGTTGTTTTGATTTTCATTTCTCTAATGGCTAGAGACGTTGAACATTTCTTCATATATATATTTATTAATTGTATATCTTCTTCTGAGAGGTTTCTATTCAGCTCCTTAGCCCATTTATTGATTGGGTTGTTTGTTTTTTTGGTGTTAAGTTTTCTGAGTTCTTTATATATCCTGGAGATCAGTACTCTATCTGATGTGCGTATGGCAAAAATTTGCTCCCAGAATGTAGGCTCTCTGTTCACCTCATTGATAGTTTCTTTTGCTGAGAAGAAGCTTTTTAGCTTAAGTCCATCCCATTTTTTGATTCTTACTTTTATTTCTTGTGCTTTTGGAGTCTTGTTAAGGAATTCGGGGCCTAATCCAATGTGACGAAGATTTGGACCTACTTTCTCTTCAATTAGACGCAGGGTCTCTGGTCTAATTCCTAGGTCTTTGATCCACTTTGAGTTGAGTTTTGTGCATGGTGAGAAATAGGAGTTTAGTTTCATTTTGCTGCTTATGGATTTCCAGTTTTCCCAGCACCATTTGTTGAAAAGGCTATCTTTTCTCCAATGTATGTTTTTGGCACCTTTGTCTAGTATGAGATAGCTGTATTTACGTGCATTACTTTCTGTGACTTCTATTCTATATCATTGGTCTACATGTCTTTTTGGTGCCAGTACCATGCCGTTTTTGTTACTATTGCTTTGTAGTAAAGTTTAAGGTCTGGTATTGTGATGTCTCCTGCTGGGGCCCCGCGCTGTGTTGCACTGTGTTCTGTTGCTCGCCGCTGAAGTCACGCTATCTGTGGCAATCGCTGCTGCCTAGTGGCCCTGCGTACACACATGAGAGTGAAATTCCTGTGGGGAATGATGAGCCGGTAGGATGATGTCAAGAAGCTGGCTGGAAGATGGTATTTCCACTACTTCCAGCTTCAGTCCTGGAGAGACTAGCACGGACCAGTCCATCTAGGCCGCCATCTTGGAACCGCCCTCCAGATATATTCTTAAGAAGGTCTTGTTCCCATCTCAGGGAAGATTTATTCTGTTCCTACTCCCTTTGTATGTCCTTTGTTTTTACCCACCACCACTCGATTAGAAGTCTCCAGATGATCAGAACCCATAAGATGTGTGTGTATATCTGTGTTTGTGAGAGAGAGAAACTTATAATGGGCGTTTCCTCACATGATTATGAAGCCCCCAAATCCCACAATCCTAGATCTGCCCACTGGAGAATCAGGAAACCAGCCCTGTAATTCCATCACAGTTCAAAGACCCAGGAACCAGAGGAGCCAATGATGTAAATCCTGATCTGAATCAGAAGAACTAGGAGCTCTGATGTCAAGGACAAGAGAAGACAATGGATGTCACACCTCAAAAAGGGAAACAACTCACCTTTCCTCAGCCTTTTTGTTCTATCAGGCCCACAGCAGATTGCCTGATGCCCACCCACACTGGTGAGGGAGGATTGTCTTTACTAAATGTGCTAATTCAAATGCTAATCACTTCCAGAAACAACTTCAAAATAATGTTAAATAATGTGTTAGTGGTTCTTTGAGCATCCTTTAACCCAGTCAATTTAACATATGAAATTAACCCTTCCAATGATAGGTAACCTCTTATTAATTTCTGCTATAAATCCTTGGGCTTTCTTTATACAAATATAAGCAAATATGAATGTATATTCTTATTTGTTCTCTTTATTACACAAAAGTTATACAATACATTTATATTTTTTAAAAAATTTCATTAGACTTAGTTTTTAGAACAGTTTAGATTTACAGAAAAAAAATTAGATATAGTACAGGAACTCCCATTTTACCCACATTTATTTTCTCATATTATAATTCTTACATAGTATGGTACATTAATGAGCCAATAATGAAACATTATGATGAACTAAATCCATATATTTTTTGTATGTCCTTTGTTTTTACCCAATGTCCCTTTTCTGTTTCAGGATCCCAGGCAGAATATCACATTACATTTAGCTGCTATGCCTCCTCAGGCTCCTCTTGGCTATGACTGTTTCTGGGTCTTTCCTTGTTTCTGATGACCCTGACAATTCTGAAGAGTACTAGTGAGGTGTCTTGTAGGACACTCCTCATTTGGGGTTTGTCCAATATTTTTCTAATGATTAGACTGGCTTAAGGGGTTTGGAGGAAAAAAAGTACAGACAGAAACTGCATTTCTCATTATATCATATTGGGACTCATGCTGTCAATATGACTTTTCACTGATACTCTTATCGAGCTTTCCCACAGGGCTGTGGCAATGTTCCTCAGGTTTCTGCACTGTGAAGATGCTCTCCTTTCTCTCCTTCCTCTGTGTCTTTTGTAATTTTTGCTACAGAAAATTTGCTGCCTTAGTGTTTGTACACTCTTCTTCATTATATCTAGTAACTGAGCATTACAATGCTTTTGGTCTAGACTCTCCATCTTCTCAAATCAAGCTTAAAACCTATTATTTCATTTAGCTTGCATTTGCTTGACATATGTAGGCCATTATTTTATATTTAGACACTCTGAATTTATCTGGTTGAGGTATATCACTTTTCTACAGCAAAATGTTCATTTGTTTTTTAACACAGGATGAAATTATTTACTTTTAATTGTTAAGCTTATTCATGTTCATTGAAAAAGAAATATGAGAATCAGATTTTTCTCTTACGTAACAGATAGCATGCAAAATATAACATACTGCATAATACATGAACATTAATTTACATGTATATCAATATATTATACAGGGAGTTCCGATATACCCCACATCTAGTTTCCCACATTACAGCATCTTAATATGGTACATTTCTTATTTACACGTGTATAAATTACGTATGTGTGAATGCATATATGTATTATGTATATGCATAAACTATGTGTGAATGAATATATACATGTGTATACATTATATATGTGTGTGAATGTATAAGTATATATGAATGTGTATCTGTGAAATGAAATCTGTTTCTTGAATTCTTTTTGTAGTTCCTTTGAAATTTTGGAAGTCTTGTATTTTTTTTCTAGTTGCTTAACTCTGTGTTGATACTTTGATACAATACCCTAAGGCATCACTCCTTTAGATCCAATCTATTTGCTGTCTCCTTCTTTTTTATGAAGAACAATAAAATTAGCTTCAATCCCTTTCTTTCCATTCTCTCCTGTGCCTTTGTCATACTGTTACTTTTCTAACTGAAAGATTACCTTTGTTCTCTTAAGTGCTAAAACTTGCTACTTGACTAGTCAGCTTACCTGATATCCTTGACTCCATCCTCAAGATGGCTAATCAATGAGCTTATTCTACCTCCAGTATTTGCTCTACTTTTCTCTCGAATGTTATTAGTCTTTGCATCATCTCTGTGTCCCAAAGATTTTAAAATTTACATTCGACATTTTAATCTTTACCATCATCATTTTTGGCTTTGATTTGCAATTAAATATATTAAATGATTACTGCCAAGTCTTTTGATAAAATACCCTTGATTCACTGAAGCACTCTAGTAGTTTTCTCGGAGTACTTACAAAAACAATATTCTCAGATTCCTTGCACAATAATTCTGTTGGTAACCTTTATATTTGAAGAACAACTTGCTTAGATGTAAAATCTCTGGCTCACATGTTCTGTAAAATCTGTACTGTGTATTGTTTATGTTAGAAGGAATTACTGACTCAGTTATTAAACATAGATTTGACAAGCATTTTTAGTACCTATGATGTATCAGGCACTGAGTTAAGTACTGAAGTAATTTAAAATGAAAAACAAAAAACAAAACTGCTTTTACAAATTGTACTGTCTAAATGAGGAGACAGCATATCAACAAATAATTACAATAAAATCCAATAAACATTAATAATGGTGGAAACCATGAAATGTTTGCAAGGCAAAGATAAAGGAATATTACTGTAAATATTAGTATAAATAAAGGCAATGTTTATTCTACTCCAGAGTAAAGGAAAATGAATGAATCTTAACCATCAAATGAATAGTCCTGTGCAATGTTCTGTTTAGAAATAGCTATTTAATATACATGTATCCATTACGTCGAAAGAATCCAAAGGATGTCACAGAAAGCAATCCTGTTTTTCCCCCTTTAATGTCCTTTCAAACCAGCTCTGTGGAGTATGTTCTTCCTCTCCCCTTGGATGATCCCTTTGGCAGTTCTCATGATTGTTCCAATCATCTTCAATAATTCATTTATGTCATAATGTCTGGAATGCTTCCTATATTCCAGGTGTAGATGCCATAGCAGGATACAAAACACAGAGCACAGATACACAAACACAGCTTTATTTTATGTCAGGTCCTAACAAGTGCTCTAGAGTAATGGGGACAAAGGACAACTCATGGGCTCTCTTCGCTCCATTGTTCCCTCTGCTATTCAGGAGCTCTTCAGCTTGATACAATGCCATTTGCCTATTTTTCCCTTTGTTGCTTGCACTTTTGAGTTGTTGTTCCCCCAAATCTCTTGCCTATGCCAATGTCATGGAGCATTTCCTTATGTTTCTTTTAGTGGTGTATATTTGAAACTAACTAGGAGAGAAGATTTTGAATGTACTCACTACAAAGAAATGACAAATGTTTGAGGTGATGGATGTGCCAAATACTTTAATTTACCTTAATTTAACTTTTACATGATGTATATATGTATTGAACCATCATACACTACCCTCTAAATATGTACAGTTATTATATGTCAATTTGAAATAAAACAAAAAAATGATTCATGTATGGGTGCCATATGGGTTGGTCTGGGTCCATTTTTAATGAGTCTATCTTTGAAAAGTGATATCTAAGCCTTGTAAGACGAAGTAGCCCCTGAGAAGTCATGAGTAAGACAGACAAACCTACAAGTTCAAGCCTCTGTGAAGGAGCTGGTTTGGTGTGCTCCTAGGTATAGGAGGTAAGGAAGGTTGGGGCCACTTGAGCAGAGGCATACGACATTAAGGAATTGTCATGGACCAAATAATACATGGCCTTCCCAGTTAGTTAAAACATTTGGACTTTACTATGAAATAAAAGGAAAATATTTATAAGCTTTTGAGTAGAAGGATGACATGATCTGATTTTTATTTTAAAGGATCACCTTAGCTACTATGTTGAAAAATAGAGATAAGAACTAAAACAAAGGAAATGAAAGTTAAGAGGATTTTAAATTGATGCAAGTGAGAAATAACAGAACTCATATGAGAGTGGTTGTTGTGGGTGTATTGGAAAGTAGTCATATTCTTGATATTATCTGCAAGTTGAGTCAACATGATTTGCTAAAGAACTATATATGTGATGTCAGAGAAATAAATCAAGAATTACTTTAAAAATTTCCTAAACTCCTAGAGAATTAGTTTTTATATACAGGAGATGAAAGAATGCCAAGAAAGAAACAAGTTTACTGAGTAGCTTGAAATCAAGAGTTCAGATTTGTTGAACAAGCTGAATACAGAACAAATAAATATGAGGAGTCCAGAGGTGTGTTCTAGGACAAAATAAGGATCAATCATAGTTATCCATTGAGTTTAAAGTGCCAGGATTGTATAAACTCTTCTAAGAAGTGAGTATAGATGGAGAAAATAGGTACGAGGATTGAACCCTGCAGTGCTTCAGAATTTAGAGGTAAGGAATCTGGGAAAGCTACAGAGATTAAGAAGAAGTAGTGTTATTGGAAAAGAATCAAAAGGGATTTTGTCCTGGAATATCAAGGAAGAAAAAGTATAATGGAGAAAGGTGATTGTATTAGTCCATTTTTTGTGCTACTATAATGGATTATCTGAGTCTGGATACCTTTATAAAGAAAAAAGGGTTATCTTACTTCACAGTTCTGGTCCAAGGTCTCATCATCTTCCTGTAAGTCTGGAAGTGGTGCAGAGCATCACATGGGAAGAGACAGAGAGTATGCCTACATGTCTGTTCTGATTTGTCTTATAAGGCCACCGGTATTCAGTCTTAGGGGAAGCTCTCTGATAAATTTAATGCTAATCACCTCTTAAAGCCTTCCTCTGAAAACCATGGGCAGATTGTTTCTACTTTCTTAATATCTCAGAATGGAAATAAATTTCAACACACAAAGCCTTGGAGGACACCTTAATTATATCCAAAACATAATAGTGCTGTATTACATGCTGATTTTTAATCCAATAAAAAAAGGACCAAAGTGAGACCACAGGATTTGGAAAGGTTGGAGATCATTTTTTTACCTTTGTAAGGGCAGATTTTGTAGTGTGTTATGAGTGAAACACAGCTAAAAGAGGGACTCTAAAGAGAATGAACAAGCAGATACAAAGAATTCTTTTGAGTTTTGCCGTTAGTTGTTAAAAAAAAAAAAAGCATTTTAATCATTAAAATGTCATTCGGCAAGTGATGAAAAACTCCCAGTTGTGGCCCACTTTAGCCTTGGAAATGCTTCAGTGGCACAAGAGGGGTTACTCCTCCATTTCTTTGAATATCTCTTCTATTACTCCACTAATTAGCTGTGAGTAGAAAGAAGGAAGGAGCTATAAGGGGTAGGAGAGGTGATATTTAGCCAGCATTAATGTACTTTCACCTTCATCTTCTTTAAGCTTGGCAGGTATATATAGCTGACCCTCTTGTCTGGGAAAATGTTCAAACTTGGTCTTTTTCTTTAACTCCCTGTTTTGTACAAGATCCATTTCCCTTAATTTAGGAAATTTATCCCTCAGCTAGTCTTTTAGTATTCTCTTACCCCTCTGGCTTTAAGCCATTGACTCCAGACCTGTCTGTGAGCCCAGCTTCTCACCAAGTGACTATCCTGCAAGGTTTCTTTAAAAGAACATGTGAGCAGGATTGCTGCAGCTTTTACCCTGAAATCTTTTAGGGAAAGCAGACTTTTTCAGAGGCAAACATTTCTCAATCCAATCATAGAACAGCCAGGCAGCTGGGCAATTTTAAGCTTCTAGACTTTTCCAGGTTTGAGTCTGGTATCAATGTTACCTTCTGCTCCCTTGGTTGTTTTCTTTGTCAAAGGGTAAATCAGAAAGTTATCCTTTTGAGGATGAAGTGGATACTGATAACTTTTATTTAATGCTTATAATGTCAAGCACTGTTCTAGAATCTTTACTCAAGTTTAATAATGTATTGTTCGCTCATCCCTATCATGAGGTAGAACCTGTTTACCCATGGGGAAAGTGAACAATGAGAAAGTTAAAAAATGGTCCTAAATTTATGAGACTCTGAAGCAGCAGACCCTGGTCAACTTAGACATTCTGACCATGACTTCAGCACATTCAGGCAAAATTATCTATAATAAAGCATAACTCAAACCCACACTACTATAAACTGACATCACAAACAGGAAAACTAACTTTCTGAATGTAGAATGCATTTCTTACATTACATGATGTTTGTAAGAAGGCTTTGGTCTCAAGTAGAACCCATACTGTCATTTAGCAGGTATCTCTGCTTTTGCCTTTGGTTTGTGTGCAGCAAAATAAGAGAGTAATAGCAGGAAGCGGAAAATACTCTTGAAATTCTCCCAAAGTGAGCATGTGATGGAAACCTATTACCTTTCCAAATAACCATACAATTTGAAGATTGAAAATCTCCTAATGGGAGAAGTAACTGTGAGGCTGATGTTTGTGAAGGCACTGAGTTACAGGATGCAAAGTGCAGGAAAGAAAGAAAAATTGAGTTGTGACAGAACATACAGAGGAACATTGTATTTTGTTCTCAAAACTAAGGGAAAAAGAAAGGCTTGAAAAAGTAACAAGTATATGGGATAATACATACACACACACACACACACACACACACACACTGGTTTAAAATCCGAAGAAATCGTCAGGGTCCGTTTGGTTGATTTCATGGACTTTTTACCGTTTTCATATTTGAGTTAAATTTCTATTAATATCAAAAGCACAAATATAAGCAAGATTTTTTCCCTTTAATTCACCTAATTTTATAATTCTATTTCATGAATTACATTTTACAAGCTTAAGAAAATATGCATTCATGTAAGGTGATAATGAAATATGGCACTTACATATGCAGTCTAAATTCGGGAATCAAGATGTTATGGGAGTCATCTCAGAGGTTAGCAGTATCCTGACAACTTGCATGCTTTAGAAGACAGATATCCAGCTTCAAATCATCTACCTGAGGGATATTAGATGGTCCTTCTGGAGGAAATTCTGCCAATGTTATTAATGACCTTTGGCAAAAAAATAAACAAGCAGAGGGAAGCAACGTTAATTCAGTTATCTTCCTTCTGATCTTAGAGGCTTGCAGAAAAATTCATAATCAGAGATGATTTTTAAAGAGAAAAAACATGGATTCCAGGAACGAACAAACAGAAGCATGACCCTTTACCTTCTTTTCATGGAAAAATCTGTCTCGATCAATGTCAATGTTAGAGCCACCTGGATGGGTCATTCAAAATACAGAAGGTATTTACCCATTCCTGGAGAGTCTCATCTTGAGATCTATGGTACATTCAAGTTATAATCCCTAGCTGATTCTATTTCTGATTCCTCCTGAAGTTATCCAGTTATTAGAACAGTGCTCTCTAAACCTGCATCACTATTTTTTCTACATTTAAATTCCCTTTGGGGATCCAAAAATATCATTTACTTGATTATTAAATAATTTTAACTATGTAAATGTATGGATAGATAGATGGGAAATATACTCTCATTTAGTCTTAATGTAGCCTTTTTACATTGACAGAAACATTTCCTTAGCCTTTTCATAGTTTTGTATGCATGTATATACAATTTTGCCTTGCAAACTAAAACACCATTAAAATTCAGCATATGCTTCTCCATAAAGTATTGTAGTATAAATGATTTATATTTAACAATTCAAAAAATAATGTTTCAGAGCATAAATATTTCCAATGAGATGTTATAAAAGAGTATGCCGTTAACTATAAGAATACAGCATACTTACTGATCCTGATGTCAATGTACATAAAATATAAGAGGTGGCTTTTCTTATATAAAACCATAAGCAGACATGGAAAGCATGGAGACTAAGAAGCCAACCTGGTATTTGAAATTTAAAATGATTCTTGAATAATGAAACAGGTTAGAAATTTGGATATCTGATCAGGATGTTGAAGTGAGGGGAGGAATTTCAGCAGATGGCACGTGTAAATTGAAATGTAATCTAAGTACCTGAACTTTCCTAGAAACACACATTAGCTAAAACTCAATTATGAGATCTAATTACATTTCTTGTGAAACCTACTTTTAAAATGTTGATCAGTTATTAACATTGTAATATTTGTAACTACTTGGAGCACAGCAGGTAGAGAAAAGACCTAGTGCAGAGGGACAAACTGTAAAATATGTGAGGCTCATCCTTTCAGGCATCATGCTTCATGATTATCAAGAAAATGTGCTCCGGTTCATTTGTGACTAATTGGCAAAGTGCTTCTTTCAAAACAAAAACTATCCTTCTAAATAGAAACATTTTTTTAACTGTTTCTTAACTGGACCCAATTGTTTCTCTGTCCTGGAATTCACTGTTTTGTTTTGTTCCTATGCTTTCCACTTAAGTAAAAACCTTGCTTGATTGATTTCTTTTATTGCTGTGCTTAAGAATAAAGACACCATAAACTGATCAGTATGGCAATCAAGATAATTCAATAAGATACTTTTTAAAAAAAATTTGTTTGCCACCCTGCAACTTCCAGAGACTTATGCTACAGGAAAGACAATAGTGGAAGTCAGTTTGCTAATTTTAAAGTTTCTTTAGAAAAATGTCTTTGGTCTGGATACATGGTTCATAGTGCTATCATTTGAAGCTGCACACAAATATATAGGGAGAAAACATCTCCTTTAAGGTTAATGTGGCTTTGATCTAACAATGTGACTTCTTTATTTGAAATGTGGCTAGTTTCATCTAGCCTAAATTGGTGATGTGCATCATTGTCTCTTTTTGCCCCGGGACAGTACTGAAAATGAGATGTTTCATTTCAATGTATTTTTCCCAATTGCAATTGTGTAAATAAATAGATTGGGAAAGACTTAATGAAATCATCCATAGCCTGGAGCCTGCTAGTGGCCCTGTGCAAAACATTTGGCATAATTAACTGTCTAAGAGATTGAAAGCCCTATGTACTGGGATTTAAGATTATCATCAGTTCCAAGAAGTGGGAAGCCAGGGAGGGTGTGCAACAGCATCTTCATCTACGTAGGTCCAGTCAAATTAGGCAATAAGTAATCCAAGGCACTTTAACCAATAAAAAGAAACCATCTAGATGATTCAGATATTTAAATTCATATTTGACAGTGGAAAAAATACATTAGGTTAGATTAGATTAGAGTTCAAGAGAGCTTAGGTTTCCTTCTGATTTTATTAATAACACTGGGTGCCTTTAGGTAAGTTATACAGGTTTTCTTGCCTCAGTTTCCTTATAGGAAAAAATATGTGGTTGGAAAAGACTAGAGGTTCTTACACTCTTATCTAGAGCTTAAGGTTCCTCAGAGCATGACAAGGAAGCACAAAAAGCAGACCCTTTGTCCCTGCCTGAAGTGCCCCAGTATTGTTTTTCTATTGTATCATAGCTTTTAATTTGAAAGAGTCCTGCTGATGGGTTTTTTTTTTTTTTTGCAAAATTCTTTGAAAAAATCAATAGTCTAGATAAAAGTTTTCAAATGATCTCCAGATCTGAAGATAAAACTCATATTTCAGATAAAATATTTAATTCACAGTTCTACCATGAATAACTTTTGTAGACATAGCTTCTGCAATAAAGATTTTCCTCAACACCAATTAATATTGAAAAATGATTATCACTAAAGGAAGAATGAAGAAAGCTAATAGAGAGGAGATCTATTATGAATGGTCCTCGCTTTGTTAAGAGGAAACCAATATCAACATTTACCTGGACCTAAGTACAAACAGGAAAGAATATTACTATTTGATAACTTTTGCTCTGAATGGATTTTTAAAGGCGTGTATATTTGAATGAGGGAACATTACTCCTGTAGAGCAAATTAATGCTTCAAATTATATACAGAGCTCTTTATTAGATTCAGACAAATTCTGTTTATAATGATCAAAGGAAACTCTGAAACTAAGTTTTATCTGATGGAGTATTGTTTTATTTAATAGTGTTTGAAATGAGTGAGTTTTTGTATGAAACATTTTGTTGTTATATACACTTTCATTGCAATAAAATTTTATGTATAGTCAAAGAGAATCTAAAATTCAGAAATTTAGTTCTTTTCCTAAATGTAAAAAATAAACTTAAACATTTGATTGGAAGGCATCCAATTCAAAGATTTCTCCTTTAATCACATTTTGATAATTGTATCTTATCTATGCAAAACCCAATTTTTACATGATAGAAAGTTTAAAAGCACAAAACTTAATCCTTAAGTAGAACCTTGAAAATAGTTTCCAACCAAATAATTCTGCTTGTATTAGAGGATATTTTATTAAAGAAAGAAAGCACATTTGGAAAACAAGAAATAATACTTAGAATTCCCACTCATTCTCACATACTCTTAATATCTAACATATTATAGAAGAGTTCTTCCTACTTAGCTGCTTTGACTCTATCAGTAATGCAAGAGTCATGTAGTTTTATCAGTGACCACATAATATGGATAATTGTATTTTCCTGAAAATAATTAGAAAGAACAAAAGCATTAATATGTTTAACTCATTCACCTGAATTTGGGGATATTTCAGAGGAAAAAGTGGAAGGGAAATTATGTTTCAGAGTGCTTTGAAAGGTTCCAAACCACTTCTTGAAGAAAAATTATATTTCATTTTACCAATTTCTTAAGATAAATGTGGGGGGCAGAGGAGTTTATAGAACAATTCATCATCAGAAGAGATCACAGATTTCTGTGTATCTCAGAAAATGAATGAAGTTGTTTCTGGCATTTGAAGATAGAAACATGTTAAGTCAACCTGAAGTCCTTAGTATTTAGAGTTTATTTAAAGTTGGACATAGTAAACTAAACAACATGTCAAACATGAATTCACTTAGGTATGTAGAATAAAAATGACGTGCTTACTTGAAGGCAAAGAAGCAGAGTCGGATCAAATTAGCTGAATGTTATTTTCTACCTAATCATTCAACATGTGTTGCTATCTCCTAGTTCACAAGGGGTATTTTGTGGTACTGGTCAATGAACCCAGGTCCTTGGACATGGAAGGCAAGAGCTCCACCACTTAGCTACATTCCCAGCACCACGGAGATTTGTTTTATCTTCTTAGGATCAAGAGACTGTGACCAATGAGGGAAAAAAACAACTATTGTTCATTTAGAAATGTTACAGTTCATCTCAACTAAACAATCAGAAAATCATCTGATTAAATAAAATGTTCGTTTTAGTATTGTGACAAATCAACTGATTAATGTGAGAATCCAGAAAATTTGGAAAATTACATTTAAACTGAGAAAGAACATCTAGACAATAAAAATCTAAAGCTAGACCACATCAAATGCACTTGCATAAATCCACCTGCGGGGTTGCACTCTTCTCTTCTACACATATTCCAAGCATTGATGTTTGGAAATTTATTTTAAAAGATAATAAAATTATTGCTAAAGTTTAATAAGTTGGAGTCTCAAATATGACTTTATTATATTCTTTTGATTGTTCACTGAACTTATTTTTCTTTTCCTTTTAATCACCTCAGCCCACCTACCACAAGATCCAGAAGTTTCAAGTTAGAATTGCATCTCACTGAATTCTAGTATCGATGAACTCCCAAAGTGACAGAAAGGGATTTTCCTTCCCTCTTAGTCGAGTTGGTCTCTATGGCAGATGGTTAATTCATTGCACCTGTAACCAATTAGCCATTCAAAACAACTGATTCTTCACAGTAAATTGTTGCTTTGCCAATCCAAGAAGCAGGTGCACATTCAATGGCTAACTCGCCAAGTGCTTGGGTACACAAGACAAAATCATCCAGATACAAAATTCTGTTAGATGAATGTGCAGAAAAATATAACCAGTTATAATAATTTTATTCTAAATTAAGAATTTAATTATTTCAAGTTTTGAATCACAGCTGAGAATTTTCCTTTTTTATTATGATATTTGGCTACTGAATTGGGCAGATGTTTTTTTTTCTATGAAAATTAACTTAAAATAATGATAGAATTTCATTTTGCTTATTTCTTGAAATGATGGATTTTTATTACAATAAACATACTTAAATGTATTTCATTGTAATAATCCACTTAATGCATCTTCTTAGAAACAGGTACCATTATATGAAAGAATTAACTTCCAGCCCAAGAACCATAATGTACCTCATGGAACCAGATATAGTTTAGCCACTCCCATGTTTTATAGAATGAAAATCTGTGCATTAGTTGTCACTACATTGTCAATATTGTGGACTTCCATACACTTGAGCCTTTAGCTAGGAAATTATTCAATGAAAGATTTCCACCTCCCGTAAATATATTACTTGAATACAGAGAAAGGGTCTAGTGACAATCTCTCTTGACTGCCATCTGTCTACACGATCACTTCTAAACTTCCACAGTTCCGTCTTCTCTTTCCATCAGAATTGTGGGGTGTCAAGGAATCACTACCAAGAAGAGTATTAGTTGGCATCTTATTCATACCTTCCCATCCATCAGCCTGGAGCATATACAAGTTGGGAGATCATTCTCTCACTTATAGAATTAACAAGGGATCTTCAAACATCTCAACAAAAACCTTTTTGGAAGAGGAAAGAAATTCTGTGAGAGGAAACCAAACTCTCACTGGATAATTGTAGTAACTTCACTTAGCAGACACCCTGGTGACCCATACCACATCCATCTCTCCCTTTCCACATCTCACTAGTCTCCAATTCTTTGAATACTATTTCCCATGTGTTTCTCATGTTTTTTTTTTTTAATTCTCACTGTCATTATTATTCTGCCCCTGTCTTCCCGATGATTTCTTGAAAGTATTCACAGATGTCTTTACCAATAAGAGTCAATTAGAGGGGGCTGGGGATATTGCTCAGTTGGTAGAGTGCTTGCCTCACATGCACAAGGCCCTGGGTTCAATCCCCAGCACCACCAAAAATTTAAAAAAAAAATCAACTAGAAGGGAAAAAAATGGTAAAAGGTGAAGAAGGTGGATTAAAGTGTTCTAGTGGAGTACCTAGTCTAAGACAAATACTGACAAATACATGGATAAATTACAATTTAATCAGGCTCCAGATCTGAGTATCATGAAACTTTCTTAGAATAAGTGAACCCTAAACCTGATGATGAGTTGTTTCTTTCATTAAGCAAAGAGAGATTGAATAATTTTCTAGGTGTGGGGAGTGATCTGCTTCTGGTCTCTTCAAAAATGCCAACCTTTGCAGTGCTTAAGAACCTTATGTCCTTAAGAAACTTCAGATCTCCACTATTCTCTGTTTAAAGACTCCCTGTTGTCTACTGAAGAAATTACAAACTTGAGATTAAGTTGCCAGTCTCATCTTCTCCAACAAAGAGGCTATAGTTCAATTTCACTGTATTGTCAATCTTCTGGCAAATAACAGGACAGTTAGTCTATTCTCTTTTGTTGTTTGTGCTATCTTCTTATACTGAACCCGCACATAGTAATGCTCCATCAACAGAATTCCTACTTATCCTTCAAATCTCTGTGAAAACACCAACTTACCTGAAAAGCTTTTCCTTGCCCTTCCATTCAGAATTAATTGGCTCTTTTTTGAAAGTTCACAGTTCATTCTTTTCTCTTGTATTGTATGGCACCTATTTTTCTTCTGCTTCATATAATAGTTCTTTGTTTATAGGTGAGATCTGGGTGATGTAGGGAAGCCCCCACCTGGTCCCTGTGTACTCAGTAGTCTCACGCTCCAGCTCCAGTCTTTGGAGGCTTCTACTCTACCGGTTACTTTACTGCCATATTGAAAATGGAAGAGCCCACAAGTTTCTTTCTCCCTCCCTCCAAGTACCACAGAACACTGGATTCCAGACGTCTGTCTGGATTCCCCCTTAGCATCTAGAGTTCAATCTTGCTGACACTTTCTTTTCTCTTCTTCACCCAGTGCCCTGAATTCCCTGGCATCACACTGGCATTCCTGCTGAATTGCCATCTAGAATTTTGGCTCCTTCTGCTATAGGTGGAAGAAGACACTCTTCCACCTATAGATGGTAAAAATGATAATGCTTTCACAAAGATGGACTTGCTTTTCAGAGATTATGAATTAAACACACACATACACTCCTAAAGGAATATTTTCTGTTTTACATTTAAAGCAAATAAATGAATTTCTTCAAAGTATAAGAAACCTATAGCACACTAAGGCAAACTGGGCTTTTCTAACATCCTGCTCTCAATTTTGGTCTGGTCTGTAGATATTCCCTGACCTGTAGTGTTGTTATAGGGAACCTTCACCAGGACTGCATGACAACTTTTCATTTCAGCTTGTATAAGAATGTTAATATTTGAAAAAAACTAACTCCAGGTTATAGTATCCACTTTATGGATCCTTGAGGAATACTATGTGCCTTTTTGCAACTAAAACCCCTGAAAATCCTGTGATTCTAAATGCCCTAGTGCATCCCTGGATATAGGCTTTTGTTGTACATATCCCCCTTTACCTGGTGCTACTTTGCAAGTGTCCCATGAAAATCTTTCCTAGTATGGTGCTCTGTATACAGTCGTACCTAATAAGGGAATGCTGAATTAAATTTGTCCAGGAACAAACATATTGCACAGATTACTAAAAAGTGAAAATCCTCTACAACATACTGCATTGCCATCTAAGGAGGAAAAAAATCTTGTTAATGCTCATGGTGACAAGTTTATGTCCTGGAAGATGAGATCTGATTAGCTTTTTTATTTTAGCTCTCATAACTACTAGTTTTATTGCTGGCCATAAAATTAGCCAGCTCATTTTCAAATTCAGCTGCAAAATAGAATACTTTGACCTCTTGTGATTGTAACAACTTATGTGAACACATGACTGAATGTCAGGGGGGTCACTTAAATAGGGTTTGAGACCGTTAGGGAGTTACTCTGAAGAAGTCTCTAGAGGGAGGGTCTCAGTGACAGGAACAGGTTGGGTACTTTTGGCAGTGGTGACAGCAAAAAGTAGAGTGTTTTGCAGAAATCTTATTTTCTTGGCTGAGATTTTATGGTCATGATGGCAAATCATGGGTTCAGTTTTGTGTGTTGATTCCATGGTCTTGGGCTATATCCTGGAACAATTGCCACTGATAATTTTTGTGCACTAACAAAGAATACAACACAAGGGAACCAACTCGAAAATTTCAAGTTCCTACTATGAGATCTAAGCTTATTCTGTAGATCAAGACTGAGCAACACACTCTCTATTAAACAAAGATAACTGCAAAGACTATTTGTAGATTGTGGAAAGTCTGACATTTCTCAGATACTCTTTGTTAGTTTGGATCTTAAGGATCCCCCCAAGACCCACGTGTTGAAGGCTTGGTCCCCAACAGGTGATACTATTGGGAGGTGGGAACTTTGTCTGGCCTAGTTGGAGAAAGTAAGGCTATTGGGGGCATGGCCTTTTGAAGGGGATATTGGGACCCTGACCTCATCTTCTCTCTTTTTTCCTAATTTCTGGCTACCATGAGTGAGAAACTGGCCTTCACGTACATATCTGCCTAACCACGGCACCAAAACCAAAGGAGCCAGGACACCATGGATTGCAAACTCTGAAACTGGGAGCCAAAATAGATTTTTTTCCTTTTAAGTCAATTTCCTCAGGTATTTTGTAACAGTAATGGAAAGCTCACACACATGCATGCACACGCGCACACACACACACACACACACACACACACACACACTCATATTGCCTAACTTGCTGCTAATGAGATCTATAACAATTTGAGAACAACAAAGCACTGAGAGATATCTAATAGCCTGAGTTGGGTCAGGAAGTAGATCAAGAGAAATGGAAAAGAACTGGAATCTCTGCATTTATTTTGGGTCAAGTCACTTTACTAGAACCAGGACTCCAGAGGCCAAAGAGCATACATTTGAATTCTACCTATGGTTTAAAAAAGACTGTGTGAAGAAACCTCAGGAAATGGAATGGGGATTGACTTCCCATGTGTGACTTTTGGAACTACAACTCAAGAGTAGTGGTAAACTCTCCCAACAAGTCATGAGAGCAAGATGTTACCATTATTTCTCAAGAAGTGGATAGGGAAGCCTGGAAAAGAAAGAAGATATGTTCAGGGACTAGAGATACGGAGTTGGGAGGGTAAGGGCAACCCCAGTGCTAGAGGAATCAGGCAAAATTCCACACTATCAAATCTCATTTTGCTGGGGAGAAATTAGGGCAAAGGAAATGTAACTCTATCCAGTCTAATTTCTCTCCTGATGAAAGCAGAGATGTTGGGGGAGTTGCTACTATGGTCTCTTAGAACCTAATCAGAAGATCTACCGGCAAATTTGTCAACTAAGCTTACTCAGGTTCCAGGGAAGGGACCTGAGTTTCTTGAGAGAGCTGTTTTCATTTGAAATAAAAGTACAAAGAATGTTTCTTACCCCACAATAGAAAGATGGCTTGTGAGCAAGATTGATGAGTTCAGCCCCAGAGATCTCTTTGTATGAAAGGTTCTCTCTCAAGGATCACCAATGTCTTTTCCTGTCCAAGTCTTTCAAAACTCATCATGGTGACAGGAAACAAGAAATATCTGAAAGCAATACATGGAGATGGTATCAGACAGCAGTGAGGGTGAGCAGCTGCCGTCCTGATGCTCTTGGCTGGCACCCACAGACCACTCTGCACCAGGATAATTTTGTTTGTTTTCTCCCTTGGATATCTACACTTTCACCATCACTTCTACTCAGGATCCCAACCAACCCTGGTGTGTAAAAATGACATGGACATTAAACTTTTTTTCTCCTTCTTCAAAGGCAGCTACTTTAGTCCATGTTCATCTTACCCTTCTTTGCCCATGTGCCTCATACACTGACCCTGTAAACTATTAAATATTCCTTATAAAACTTGAAGATTAACAGCACTCATATATGAGAAATAGTGTTTAATATTTGCATTTTAATCTGTAATCTGTAATCCTAAACTGTTTCTTGAATAATTACAAGTATCATTATTACTTCTATTACTATTTGTATTATTATGAGTGCCATTAATATTACTATTAGTAGTTAATATTAATATTAGTTGATATTTATTGACAGCCTACTGAGCTGTTAATTATGTATGATTTTAAAAACTCATTTTTAAGTGTAATTATCCCCATTTACCATAAGTAAACTGAACAACAAAGAGATTTTATAGAGAGTTAAATAATGAATTCAGTTCTGGCTCCAAAGTCCATGTATTTACCCTTTATGAGGAAAACAGAAAGTGAGAGAGATTCAATTGCTGTGCCATCATATGTAATACCTAAGTATCAAGTAGCATAGTAGCTGTGCCACCTTTGAAAAATGTTTTGCATAGAATTCAACTTGCTGTGAGGATTAGTGGTTAATATAGTCAGCATGTAACAGCATCTCCCTAAGTAAGATCAAAATGGTCTTGACTATTGATTTGAATTTAGATTTAGATCTATTTTCTGAATTTCAAAGCAAGTTATTGGAATGATATAACTTAAAAACATGGCATCATCACCACGTATTGCCATGGACCCCAAGTCACTTCACTAATTCAAGTGCTAAAATCAAATAATTGATAAAAGCTCAAAAAGCTCAAAGAAGCCAAGCACTCCCTTTATGCAATTGGTTGTTAAAGGTTTGCACTTTTTTTTTTTTTTGGTACAGGGGATTGAGTTTAGGGGCACTCGACCACTGATCCACATCCCCAGCCCTATTTTGTGTTTTATGTAGAGACAGGGTCTCACTGAGTTGCTTAGCGCCTCACCGTTGCTGAGGCTGGCTTTGAACTCCCGATTCTCCTGTCTCTGCCTCCCAAAGTGCTGGGATTACAGGCATGCACCACTGCGCCTGGCTAAAGGTTTGTACTTTTAATTAAAGTTAAGAGAAAGAGAGAGAGAGGAAAGGAGAGAGAGAATGGAAGAGGGAAAGGGAAAGTGTATATATGTGTGTGAAAGACAGATCCTTTTAAATCATGCCTTACCCATGAGTTATATGCAATACAGCTTATGACTTGCAAGACATTCTCATGACCAGAAAATTAAGAAATATATTTACTTTGTTCACTGCTGTTCTCTAGAATCCAGCACATCAATGTTTGTTGTTTATTATTATACTAGATTTTTAGTAAGTATGTTACAAAGTCCAAAGGAATTATAGTCTACCTACCATTAAGTCAGGTTTGATGAAATGCATAACCTCCTTTACACTTCCACTGATCTTTCACTTCTGCAAGTTATTTGGTTAAAGGAAAATTATATAACTTTCAATAAATTCTTATGAGATGTGCTTATAAAAATACACCAAAGTTTAGAAAAATGTGTTATGTAAATCCAGCTTTTTTCCAAAGAGATTTGAAATAATTTATAAAACTTATACACTGAAGTAGGATATAAATACATAAAAGAACATGTGAAGAAGAAAAACAACAAATAGATAATGAGACTCAAAATAAGCTTACCCCAAAATTCACTGGAATTTCTTTCAATGCAAGTCACAGATTTGGATGTGGCACCCTAATAAACAAAGCCAAGTGAACATGCACTCATTCTATAATTCTCTAAGTTTATAAGGAGACTAAATGTGGTTGATCAAAAAAGCATATTTAATATTGCATAAAAGTACAGACACTTTGGAAGCTATGCACTTATTTAAACCATGTTTTCAATTTACTAAATATTTATTTTTATTATTATTATTATTTGTAAGAGGGATTGTTTTCCAGGACATAGAATAAAATTCATCAGTATCTCATCACTTTAGAATCACATCTTACTTCCAAAATAGTCATGAACCATGGTTCATAATTATTTCATTTCTATGGATCCACATGATTATATTAGATTGTGATTGTATATGTATGGCAGACTCAGACAACCACAACTATTGCAGTCTTTTATATAGGTTGTGGTGTGCAAATAATCAGTCCTTGCCCACAGTAAATATATTCTTAGGTTTTGCCTATTTATCTGTATGTTTTCTTTGTATTCTACTTTAAATAGGATAAAAGATATCTCAGCAATGAAATAAAAAACAGAATAATTGCTTTTTATTTTTACCCTGGTCATAAGCAAAATTCCTGTACAGTGTCAATAAATACTTGGATAAATGAACCCTGCTGCAGTCAGGAAATTGCCCAGCTCTCTTATCATATTCCACATGTACACGTGGCCTTGGAATACATTCCCACCTATCCTTTCTTAAAATAGAAAAAGTTAATAATCAGGAGATGTGAAATGTATTAAATGTCTTCATAATCCCTTTCTTCTGTGTCCTGGGTAAATGCTAATCTGAGAGTCTATAATCTGCATGACTGGTGCAGATGGCAGAACACAATTTGCTGATACTGTTTTCCCATGTTATGAAGCTCTGCCCAACCTTTTGAGTATACTGAATTATAAGATTATGTTCCCACCATTTCAAGAAATTGGTAGTGTCACAGTCCAACAACTTGAGAAAATAACATTATTTTTAGAAGGGAAGTAAAACGAAGAAATGGTATCAAAGGAACTATCCAAGACCTTAGACTGGAAATGGCAAATATATGTCCCTGTGACTCAAAATTTTGTCAATGTGAGAAAAACAGTAAAAAGAATATCATTGAGATTTATTTAACTATTTGGTTGTCCTTTAAAGGTCTCTGCTATTTAAGTTACCAACCATAATAAAATTCAGTTGTTCTTATAAATGAATGATTTCTTCTGGTAGGGGAGAGAAACTGCCTTGTTCACAATGAAAATCCACATTGGGAGAATTTAGAAAATGAAAAGCATGAAAGGAATAGCAGAGGGCCATTCATTAAAGAATATTTAATCAAAACCACAAAGAAGTGCATTATACAGTTTAAGAACACAGACAAGTGGAAAATGCTGGAGAGTGGTCTTTAGTCTCAGTGCTCTTCCAGTGGGAGAAATTCATGAGCAAAATCTTTGTAACCTGCTAACTCTTCCTGCTGTGACTAGGAGGGAGATAGTAAAGCAACCTCCAAATAAGTATCAGTTGTCCTAGCACCGAGAGCTCCTTTGGATTAAACAGATTTTAAACGTAAGCCATAAGTCTCAGTACTAAGCCTGAAAGGAGCATTCAGTATCTTGGAACTGTGATTCTTCAAAGGAAGTCCTCTTCTGAGGATGTGTGCCCTTCTCCCAGTCTGTTCCGAGATCTTCCTCTGCACTCCATATCTCCATCAGTAAGAAGATGCTTCCCTTAGCCTGGCATCACATCAAGCTTGTACCAACCCTAAGGCACTGATAGCTCTTGCTAGATTCCTGTCTGAACATAGGCTCCATGTGACACAAACCTGGACATCAAGATTTAGGTGGCTCAAACCTGATGTGAGACCACAAGGACTGATCATTATTCCATGTTTTGAAACTTTATGTGAGTATATTCTTCCTAAGTTTGTTTTCATTAACTTTCAGTTTCATTCAGTAAGATCTTTCCTATTTTCCAAATATGGTCTCCAGTAAGTTTAAGAAGAGTCTATAGAATATTTTGAAATAGTGCTACCTTCAAAAGCAGTATATGTTTTCAAAGCAAGTCTTATTCACAGACTATTATAGAGAATGCCCAAGTGGTCAGAATATTTCATGCTTGTATAATTAATTATATCAAACTGGATTCTACTGTCATGTATAACTAAAAGGAACCAATAAAAATAAGATAAAATAAAAGCACATACACAAAAAATGGATGAACATGAAGACCTTCATAGCTTCTCTCAAGGATATACCTCTTTCTTCATGATTGCATATGAAGGCTTTCGAAGCATGACTAGAAAGCAATTGATTAGCTATAAATAGTTCTCTTGAGAAAAGACTCCTGATTTGCCTCAAGGGAAAATTAGCCAATAATTAAATTGTTTTAAAAAGGCCTAAAGTCTTTGGTCTGAATCCAGCCCTAATGGACCCTAAGCTTTCAGCACAGAAAACATTTCCTAAAAGATGTACATAATCTGTTGGGGAGTGAGGAGGAGGGACAGGAAACCTATTTTACAAAACGTTTTAAAATAAACGTTCTATTCTGGTGCAATTGTAGATTCACATGCAGCTGTTTAAAAAAATAATTCAGAGGGAGCTTATGTATCCCTTATCCAATTCCCCAATTTGAAGGGACTTTAAACCTTGTTATAGTCGGTACAATAGAAATCATCAATGAAGTTATAAGGAAACAATACAGGTTCCGGAAGAACTACCCATTTCCACAGTTTTAGATATGAACAGAGATTGTGCTTATTAAGTCATAACTATAGTTAATAAACATAGTTAATAAGTAGTTTGACTCCAGTGCATTCTACTGAAAAGGAAAAGAAGAAGGAGGAGGAGGAGGAGGAGGAGGTGGAGGAGGAGGAGGAGGAAAACGAAACCCACCAGATTAGAAGATTCAAGAAAGAGGTCCCTGGGAGCTTGACATTTCTTTCTAAGATTTGAATCAACTCTTTGAAATCAAATCTTTGGGGGGCTTTGATGATGTTGGTTAAAATGATTTGGCTATAAATGTTTCCTTCCCCTGCTACAGGGAGGACACTCTATGAATAAAATTTTATGATTGAAGATTATCAGGCAAGGAATTTATTAGGGAAACCACTGGCATCAACACTTGTGTAGGGAAGGAAAGGATGGAGGGAAGGAAAAGAGGCAGTGCTGGGCAATGAAGGAAACTGAGCTGTGTACAGTTTCAGCAGAGGCCTCAGCCAACACCAGAATACCCTCAGAGTTCCTTTGCATTGTGATGAGGGTGACAGACCTGTGCACTCTTGCATTGACCCATTATTAAGTGTAAACTACTCACTGGAGGAGAATGTGATTTTAGTATGGGCACCTCTTCCTAGCCAAAGGCATTTATAGAAAAAAGTAAGAGTCATTTACAGAAAGAGCTGAGTTTTCAGTCGGTTGCACTTTTAGAAGCTGTAAGAATAAATACCTCCATTCCAAAGAAGAATCCAGACAATACATAAAAGCATCCACCCTAGCACATCCTTTGTACTGCTCAGATCTATTACTTCCTGTATGTTCTAACTTGGAGCCACTAGATTCATCGTTATGATGTGTTTTTTTTACTGAGTCAGACCTACAGGAAGATTAGTGGTATGAATAAAGCCCATGCCTGTTGCTGATCTTAGGGATATAATTCATGTAATTAATTTTCATTATCTCCTTCCTCTACTCTCTAGATTCCCCTCAATGTTGGCAAGTACCCATGCTAATCATGGGTCTGTGGTCACCATGTTTCTACCAGATTGTGGCTGTTGTTCACTGATGGCTAAAATACAGCAAGGGATTCCAAGAAGTTTGCAAGTGATCTACCTGGAAACCAAACATAGAACTTTTTATCCTAATTGAGTGAGAGCAGTTTTATTTCCCACTGATTGCCAAAGTCAATCATCTGCCAGGATGATGAATCTTCTTGCGTGCTCATTCCTTAGTACAGGGAGTCCAAAAAAGTTCCAGGAAATAGCCATAGCTTATATGCAACAGGACCCTTGCTGTGTCCCTTGGTAGGAATACCCTCCTCCCTGACTTTGGGAGTTTTGAATCTGCTAAAGCCTAGAGCTGTGTAGACAGAAAGCACACATTTCCCAAAAATCACAAATTGGGTTAGTAATAAAAATGTACAAGCAAAAAACACAAATGGGGATAATTAATAGGATTAACAATGCTTCATAACTCCTTGATTCTTAAACACATATATTCTACCTGTTGGGGACATGACACTTATAAAGGACATCGACTCAGTAACTATTGAAAAACTGTAACTCTTAGGCCAAATCTGTCCTGTTGCCAGTTACATAAATGATACATTGTTGGAACACAGACATGATCACTCACCTACATATTATTGAAGGCTGCTTTCACACCGTAATGGCAAAGTTGAGTAGTTGAAACAGAGACCATATGACCTGCAAACCTAAAATATTATCTGGTTCCTTACAGAAGAAAGACTGTGTCAATTCTTGATCCACGTGTATATTGCATCTTGAAGGATGAGGTCTCATCCTGTAAAGCATCTTGAAGTTGGTGCCTCAATTTACCTTTGCCAGCTCAGCTCATTGCTCTGTCAGGCTGGCAGCTTCTGGGTGATGTAGTGTGTAATGCAGCCAGTGGATTCCCATGGTCACATGCCTGCTTCTATACCTATTGAGTTGTAAAATAAGTGTGTTAATCTGACATGATATTAAGTCAGATACTCTTCTGATGGATTCCTCAACAATCTCTTGGTTGGTAGTGCTTGTTGATATCCATGGCTATTGCTTCTATGCCTTTTGTGCAGGTACTGAAGCAGCCAATGACACAGGCTGTCTGACATCAGTTAACTAAGTCATTTTGTCTACTTAGGTGTTTAGTGCCTTCTCCATAGTGCTATTCTCTGATATTATGTGCACGTGACACAAAAATGAACACATTTTGTTTCCACTCCCCTAGATCTGTATACATACCTCTCCAGCACTCTGTCACCTATGTTCCATTCTTTTTCTAAGCCCCTGACCATCCAACCAAGCCACTTACTACTGCTTATAAATGTCTGTATATTCTAATGTTGGGCCACTTCTCTTTCCTCATAAGGTGGATGAACACACTATTAGACTGATTTTGGCTTCACCATTGCCTCTTTGAAGGCTCTTTCTTTCTCAAGTGAAACAGTAACAAATACAAGGTTAATTTTTTGTCTAACAGGTATATTGAGCCAACATTTTTATGAACAAAGCTCAGCTATTTTCCTTTTCCAAATCTCCATGTAGCCATAATTGAAAGCAGTATGAGAGGCTTCCATGCAAATGTGAATAACATGGCAGATGGAGGTGGGGTGGAATAAGTGGTAAATGGAGAGTAGCAGAAGGGGATCTTGGTCATTTTTGTCCTCTGGCATTACTCAAGTCCAATGCCAGACGTTCTATTTCCATGTTACAATGGGTTCTTGATGGGCTTACTCATCTTAATCACAGATCTAGCTACAGGGGAAGCTGTGCCCACATGGGTATTTTATAACCCATGGCGAGGTATGCCATCTCTACTAGTTTTCAGTGACCAAAAAGGAGAAAGTTTTCAAAAAGCATACAGTTCTCTGTAGACCTTTGCTGTTTTGTGTTTCTCCTGCTGGGACTAACCAAATACTCCACCTGGCATTTCCCCCTACCGACACCTCAAACACTGCCACAGGCCCATGAGGCAGGCCTGGCCCTGCTGGAGACCTCTCCTGCCCTGTGTCCCATGCATTGTTGGCCACTTTTTATGTCCCACTTCACATGAGCAGGGCAGTTTGTGTGTGTGTGTCTTTTGTAACCACCTGAAAGATTATTATGAAGATTGAAATGCTTAAATATTTAAAAGTCTGTTTTGTGAGCTGTAAATCAGTGTATGAACATAATATATAGTGATCTAACTCAAAATTAGTGTACTAAGTTATTAGCATGTATCTTTCTGACTTTAAAGTAGTATGTGAAGTTTTACTCTTCATTATAATTGTGAGATAATAATAGTGTTAGATGGCCACGTATGCTTCATCCAACACATCCTCCCCATGGCTCGGAGCCTAGAGCTTAGTAGTTACTCATTAAATACTTGCTGATGAATTAGTGAACTCTGCACTCATCAAAATCAATGATGTATTATGTTAATAATAAATCCACAGATTTAATTAATTTTACCACCTGCAGAATCTACATGAGCTATTGTGACAATATACTAATCATATTGACTCAAAAAGAGAATTGGTATTATAAAGACATAATGTTTGGGGGCTGGAAACATGGAAATAAGGGCTTGGATATGGACAGTAACATGTCTGAAGTTAGGTCCAATCACTTAGCCCAACTGTGCCAGAATTCAAACTTCTTAAGACTGCATTCTTTCCACTGCACCATTATCTTGAGTCACAATTCCATTATCCTGAGTCTCTATAAATATAATACATTTTCCAGCACAACACAATATCCTAAAGAAATTTTTCAAGAAAAGGTCAATTAAAGGATTAGTAATCTAAGTTTCACATCTGGAATATGATGCAAGGAAGACTCTCAAGAGGCATTTTGGCATAAAGGAGGTAAGAAAAAAAGCTTTAAAAATTGGCATCACTTTTATGTAGTACTAATTACATTTCATGTTATTTCCAAATTCAGATACCATTCTGACTTTAAAAGCAGTATCCAGAAAAACAGAACCTTATCATTTTTCTTTCTTCTCTTCAATTTCATTTATTTTTAAATTTTTCATATAAAATATGTATTCAATTATTTCATGTGACTTATAACTTATGTTTTTCAGTTTCCAAATGATGATAAATAAAAACACATATATCAAAGGTCTGATCTGAACTTAACAGAAAAAAATCATCACAATCTTTTATATATTTTGCCAAAAAATGTTTTCAAAATACTGCAAGATAAAATTCAAAAACTGATTTTTAAACATATGATTCCTAAAAATTATAATTCTGGTGATTATTTAGACATACCTATAGGAAATATTAGGAAATATTTTCATCATAGATAAAAACAGTAATATGAAGACATAACTCCTTAATACAATAGCAAAGAAAGGAAAGTACCAGAATAACCAGAAATGTACAAATTTGAGGTTGTCAAAACAACACATGATTTATAATTAAGGTATTTTTATAACTTTCAAAATTCAAAAAAGACAAGATATTGACAATGGTCAAAAAGATGATTTGCTGAATTTCCTTTACCAAGAGGAGAATTGAAAAAAAAATTAATTAACAAAGAATTGAAAATAATAATAAGGCAGGAGAACTTTTAGAGATGACTTGAAAACATACATTTTTGGCATGTAAATGGTAAATAATGTTATAGTTTGAGATGGAAAAATGAAAGCTATCAATGTAATTCTTCAAATAATTACATTACAGAGCTGCCCCCAAATATATCAAATGTATCTCAGCTTATGTTACAGAATTTTAGGAATCATTAATGTGCTTAAGTACAAGTCTTCAGAAGCAATTGGTTCTTTTCTATATTCATATTGGACGCTGTCTTCATGACAGCTCCCTCTTTTCTATATAATATGCATATTGGCTTAACGTTAAGGTAATATATTCAGCATTGAAAGCATGGGCATGAATGCTGAAGAGGGTCATTCTGAAGAGTGATTAAAATGGAGAGATTTTGCTGCTACATGCTGTTAGAAGAGTAAGAGAATATTTTGGTCAAAGTACCCTTTAATTTATACTCATACAGATGTGCCATTCTTACTTTTAATAAATTGCCTTTGTAATGTGGAGACCTCTTCTTTTACTCAGCGAAATTGGAAAAAGATAGTTTGTGATCTTGATGTTCTACTCAGGCATTCTGAAAGGAAAAATGACAGTTTTCCCAGTTACTTTTTTAAAATCCACCCTCCTTTATCTCTCCACAACTAATAACTAAGTGCCAATCAAAACTGACAGTGGGACAACAAAGCCACACAATTACACAGGAGGATAGACTTTCAAATGTCATTCTACATTTATGAAATTGTATAGTTTTACAGTCCTCTTATGAAAATGTCAGAAAGTGCCAACCATAATCTTTCCTCTGAATGGTGAATACAACAAATTCACATTCTTAATGCATTCACCTTTTATTCTTACAACAATGGATAAAAGTCTTGGAGTCTAATTCTTGCCTTTTGATTTTTTGAGAAAAAGATGTTTATTTCATTTCTATCAAACTTCTCTTACACCCAGAAAAAGGTAAAAAGCAGTGAACTAAATTGTTAGTATTACTTAATTACAAAAACAATTCTCATAATGAAATATTCAAATAAAACAGAAGAAATTACCATATACCCCCAAGCTCAGGCTCCCTAACTCCTATCCTCAAGAGTCATTTGGATAGACTGATTAAAACAGAAATTATTAATTAATCATTTTTGGCTGCTTCTTTCTGACATATTCTATGAACTGATATATAGACGTTTTTAATGTTTTTATATATAAACATATATTAATGCATGTATTACTTAGCCTATATGTGTATTATTTTTAACCATATTAAATAAAAAATAAGTCCAGTCTTGCAATGTTTTCTTACTTTAAAATGTATACATTATTTTATTAGTATGGATAATTTTGCCTTATTCTTCTAATATTTGCATAATATTCTAATGTATGTTATTATCACAATTTGTTTCACAAATATCTCTTGGAATACTTACCATCATGAAGTTAGAAATAATATATCATATTTCATTAGTATTTTGGATCATACTTTTCATGTCTCTGTAAATGTATGTGTAGGATAAATTCTTGCTGAGAAATTTCTGTGTCTAAGCATTTACTTGTTCATAATTTAATATTTTAAATTAGCTAAATATGTATTTTTAATGAAGTCCATATTTTATACCTTTTAAGAGTTTAAAATAATCAACTGTGGACCACAATATAAATGGTTATTTTATAAAATCAATACAAATCCTAAAGAGAGAAAATACTTTGGGAAAAACAGTTGATGGCCTAGAGTGTAATTGAATTTTCAAGGAATATGACATAATAACAATAGCAATCACTAGTTTGTAAAATTTTAAATGAAAATAAAACTATAAGTTGAACTATATCAGGATACTAAATTAGTAGGAAAACATTAATGATTGTAATTAGTTCCTAAGTTTGCAGCATTATAAAGTCAACCAAAGCTATTTGATGCCAAATGAGAAAAGCTGTATGTCATCAATGTAGATAGCAATTAACCATACATTTCAAGGATTTATGATGAAAATCATTGAATTTGCACAATTTCCTGAAAATGTTAGCTTTGTAACAAAATGGATATCTATACTTCCTAATTCCTATTTCTTAGGTATGGGAAAAACATATGATGCAACAAAACATACTATGTTTTCCTTCATTCTTTTACTGACTATTGCAGTGAATTGGGACAGGCTTCAGCTGTTTGTACATCTATCCTTATTAAAATTATTTATTTTTCTGTTTATTTTAAGAAATGAAATAATAAATATTTTCAAATGGAACCAGATCTAGAATAAACAACACTAGTCTAGTCACTGTGTCAGAACCTGTTATAACCAAGGTTGACATTTATTAGCTCTTTAATTTCTATTAAGCAATTTAAAACAAATGAGAGACCCTAAAATTGGGAAACTTTGGACCTCAGTTATAATCAGGAAGTGTAGCTTGTTCAAATCTTCTGAAAAATGAAAGAAAAATACTTAATGCACTATCTTCTAGAAGTTATCTTAAAGATCACATCCTTTTAATAACATGTTCTAAAATATATTCCTTGAGACATTTTATCAAACTTCTTTGAGAATGTAAGTTTCATTTCACAATACCCTTCCAACAATCAAGTGTTAAAGGGAATGTATACTTTTTATATGTATTTATTATAACAGGTGCTTAATAAAGAAACTTTTAGATCTCTCTCTCTCTCTCTCTCTCTCTCTCTCTCTCTGACATACACACACACATAAACACACAACACACATAGACAGCAACCTTGCAACATTTGTAACAACTACATTTATCCTAAAGATCATGATAAAGTTTAGATTATCAGATTTTGTCTGGTTCCAAATAAAGTTGCAGCAATAATACATAAACCATCATTCATAAAAAAGATTAGTATCCTATATCTTTAATAAAACATAAAACATCTTTTCCAGAACTTCCATTAACAATGCTTGAATGATTTAGTGCCCTTGTTTTTTATCCTGACACATATCTGCACTGCTTTCAAGAATTCACTCATCACTTCACCAAGATTAAATTTAATGTACACACTACATAGATCATTGTATATTAAGAACAATACATTGATTGAAACTTGAGTCTGATTCTCTGCCAGGTTCTATAGTGTAAATAGAGAAATATGATCCTTCATTTCTTGGAACAGTCAAACTATCTGAGGATTAATGACCAAGAAAGAAAAAGTCAGATAGCGACAACTATGATACAAGACAAATGAATGGTAAGGCAACAGAGGCACTATATATATTAAGGAAGAAGAGAAATCATTGCTTCATGGAAGAAATTTATCTAGAACCAACTCTTAAAGATGGATGGGACTCAGGCTTCCAAAGGGAACAAAAATTTAAAAAAAATATTTGAAGTATGAGTAATTGTGTGAGTAAAAGAAAAAGAGACTATACAGGGTACATAAGTTTCATTTTAGGGGATCAATTTAGGAAAAGCAAACAGATCCATCTGGCTAAAGCAGACTGTAAGGAAAAAATTGTGAGATATATTTATGGAAAAATAGTTGAGTGTCTAAGACACTCTAGGCTATAGGTACATTGTAGCCCATAAAGACTCTGATCACACATCTAAGGAAAGTCTAAGATAAATTCTTGAAAATATCTCATCTGAGATTGTAAAGCAAGGAGATGCTTTATAAAAATTAATCTATGTGTGAGGCATAATATGAGATGGAGGATAACACTAATATCTAACATTTATCCAGCACTTACTGTATAATAGGTGCTGTGCTAGAAGACCAGCATGAACTGTTACATCTTTAAATATTCTTAAATGATGATAATGTAATTGTCCCCTTGTACAGGGAAGAAGATAAGAGTAAAAGAAGAAACAAAATTTTCCCTAAGATCTCCAAGGTAGCTTGTGTCTAAACCGGAATTTAAATTCAGACATGAAGTCTTTGAAACAGAGTTCTGGGGGCAAAAAAGGAGGCTAAGGAGTTATTAAAACTGGTCTTTTGTGATAAATTGCTCTGGTGTGTGAATATAGTGGAAATAAAAAGGAATGAAAGCGTATTGAAGACAATGTGAAAGAAGTCAGTTAATCCAAGCCATGCTCTGAGGATGCCACACATTTAAGGAATGCAACTTGCATTGCATGCATTTTCTTTCTCAGAACTTGTCCCTTCTTTTCCTGAATTATATGCTCATGCTAACAATAGCCAGTTATCTTAGATTGGTTTGAAAGAAAATTCAAAATGAAAACAATTTGTAGACATCTCAGAACAGACTCATTTTGTCAGATTGCTCTCCTGGTGATGGTTTGGTTTTGTGTGAATAACTTCCCCCCAATAAGTGTTCAGCAGAAATGATACAAACAGCTTTGCAAATAGATCCCTTAAGAAAAATTTAGCGTTGCCCTTACCTCTGTTTCCTAAAGGCATCTTTCCATCTGACTATTTTTCTTCAGCTCCTTTGGAATAAACACAAAAGCAACATGAAAAACCTGCCTACAGTAAAGATTTGCAGTTTCTTCCCAGATTCCTGTGAAAAAATGACAATAACAAGGAATTCATTGTCTGATTTTGTCAGATCTCACCTGTTTTCATTAGAGATATACATATCCAGTTACGTTACCCATTGACTAGCATGCAAGCTCACAGCACAAGTGTTTCCAGAGAACTGTTACTAGGCACGGACAGAACTGTTTGGGATGCTCCATGCCCGGGGTTGGGGGGCTGTTTAATGCACAGATGTGAGTGGGTTGCCTATGGCTGTGGGATTGAGTGAATTTGCTTTTCTCCCCAGGGTCTGCTGTATCCTTTGCTGTCCTTGACAGTGTGAGTCTTGACACCTCTGAGATGGGGACTTGTGCTGCATTTTCAGCTGTTGGGCGATGGTGGTGTTTTCAACCCAACATCCTAAATATCTGCCAAATGTTCCTTTGGACATGAATGTCTTATGGTCAGTTTATTTGGTGTTCAGTCTCTCCTTCCCGAGAGCTCCTGTTTCTGGGTAATGGCTACGGTGTGTGCATTGGCTCTAAGAAAGGAGATGATAGAATATCCAGTGTTTAATTCTCACTGTCTTATATTTTTAGGTTCTTCTTCCAACATAGTGTGTGTTTGTGAATGTTGGTCTGAAGGAGTCAGTGGGATGACAAAGCTTGCTTAAGATGTAGGTGTTTTGGCCACCATGTAGTTTAAATGAATTTTTTGATGCAATAAAGTTGAACATGAAATTTCCACTAAACACACACACACACACACACACACACACGCAAATAAAACCTACTTAGAAATATGGATATCTAACCTTAGAGTATGTGTTTGAAAAACATTCAAACTAGCATCAAACTTTTCTAAATTGAAGTCCCTTCTAAGGCATATAGAGTATTTTGATGAATATCTATTGTTTAATGAGCAATACAATGTTAACTTGGATGTAAATTTCAATTCTTCTCTATGCATCATTTAGAATGAATTTTTATAAGGTCTATTTTCAATAATCAGAGAAACATAATTTTGACCAATAGCACTTAAGTAGAAATGTTAGTCAAGAGCATGCCACTCTGACTAAGACCCAAAATGGCTCTGTATTTCACTGTAAAGCCACAGCCCCTTTCATGACATGGTACCTGTTATTTCTATCCTAGCCCTTGCTGCTCACTGCCCAAGATCACCCTGCTCCAACCTTGTAGGCCACTATGCTACTTCTCAAACTAGGTACCATCCTATATTGAGACTTAGCTATTGTCCAGAACCTCTTTCAAAACTTCCACATTAATTCTCTCTTCTTCAGTTCTTCTCTGAAAGACCTTAAGCCCAACTCTTACCAACTATTCCTGAAACTTCCCATCATGACTTATTGATTATTTGTAATTATCATTTAATAACATACTAGAAAACTTATGTCTTTTAAAATTTTTTAAACTACTAAAATTTTAAACCACCAAAAAGCACAAATGTTTGTTCTGTTCACGTTGAATCCCAACATCTAGGTCAATGCCTAAGTGGTAGATATTGGCTTAATATCAGTTGATTGAAAAAATGAATGAAAAAAAAGCATTTTCATATTATTTAACTGTTTTAGTCAGCTATTTCACTGCTGTCACTAAAGGATCTGACCAGAACCTTTTTAAAAGAAAAAAACTTTATTTGAGGCCTTATGGTTTCAGTGATTTTAGTCCATAGAAAGCTGGCTCCATTCCTTGGGGCTCCAGGTGAGGCAAGACATCATGGTGGAAGAGTTGTGTTTAGAGGGAAACAGCTCACGTGTTGATCAAGAAGCAGAGAAAGAGTCCACTGGCCAGATACAAATATATACCCAAAGCTATGCCTCAATTCTCACCTCCTCCAGCCACACCCTACCACTTCAGTTACCACTCAGTTAATCCCTATCAGGGGATTAAATCACTGATTGGGTTAAGGCTTGACAACCCAATCATTTCTCCTCTGAACCTTCTTGCACTATCTCGCATGTGAGCCTTGAGGGACACCTCACATCCAAACCATAAGAGCAACCAAATTTGCTGTAAATAACTATTATCAATTTAGAGTTGAAGGATAAAGAGTCAATAACCAATAGTTGGCCAATCTTTCACCAAGGAAACAAAATAACTCTGCCAAGGCCTTTTTTTTTTTTTTTTTTTTGGTACTGGGGATTGAACTCAGGGGCACTCTACCACAGAGCCACATCCCCAGCCCTATTTTGTGTTTTATGTAGAGACAAGGTCTCACTGAGTTGTTTAGCACCTCGCCATTGCTGAGGCTGGCTTTGAACTCGCGATCCTCCTGTCTTAGCCTCCCTAAGTGCTGGGATTACAGGCTTGTGCCACCGCGCCTGGCTCCAAGGCCTTTTTTTGCTAAGTGTTTAGAGCAATGTCTAATTGAATACTGTGTTTTTGTTGTTGTTTTTCTGTTGAAGTCTGATGAGTGTTGCTTTATATAATGTCAAAGACAATGAAGTAAGCATGTTTTAAGTCATTTACCATCCTATTATTCTTCTTAAAAGTAGATGCCAAAGAATGTGTCTCTGAGTCAGAACAAATGTAATTATCTGAACTTACATATTCTTTGAAAATGTCTCATCTTTGCACAAAGCCCCTCAATGTCTTGATACTAATAAATTCTCAATAAATATTTGTTGATACAAGAATGTATTTCAAAAGGCAATTTTTTTCCCACACCCAGATTAAGTGCCAAGTATTTAAACTTCAGCTGCATCTTAGGAAAATCTCTGGGTGATTTCATGTCCACTTCTACCCAATGAGGAATTTTGATTTAATGTCTTCAGAGCTCCCCTTCTGCCAATATTCTATTATTTTCAAATTCCTTCTAGGTTTTTGAATTCTTTAAACAAGAGAACACTAGGAAAAAGATTAATGTATTGAGTTTTTCCCTCCCAAATTGTTATGTTTCAATTATCCTCCTTTGTATTCTGTGGCTTAAGATGTTGCCCACACTTTAGTTTAAACTACAAGCACTATGTCGAAAGAAAGCCCCTCATCATCTTCTCTTTGTTTTAATATTATGGCCCAAAAGAAACAGTCCTATACAGTGAGCAGATATTAAATATGTGGCTGGATTAAATCAATGACAACAAAACAATAAATTCTATTATTTTGGATTCTATGGATAGTGTACAATATTGTATATTATAAGGTGTTATTAAGTCTAAGGAAAGACGTGCACTAAAGATGGAGTGACAAGCCTTAAATTGGATCTTGTACTTTTGGAAATGTGATGGAAAACTTCTAGAACAACAGAAAGTTAAAGAACATTTAATCAAAATATATTTAACAGTTATTTTTCTATAATCTCTGCTGTTGTCTTAAGTACACACACTTGATTCAAAGATTTTATTTTCATATTTCTTTACACCAAAGAAGTTATCATGATGCAACAAAAATTAAGGTTATTTTATGCTGAGTTCTTTCCATAGAGTTCACTAAGACCTATGATTTATTGAAGGTCCCCACTACAACCACCATGTCATGAATACCTATCAATGTTCAGAAGATCAATTTTCTCACCATTGAAACTGTTCAAGAAAAGATTCAAAGATGAATATGAGAAATAACTTAGAATCATTCCTATATCATGAAGAAACCTGGGTTAGAAATTGAATAAATATGTTCTTTTTACCCAGAGTTTAGTTGCTTTATTTAGAGAATTATCCTAGTGACATTGTCAAAAGACAAGGCACTAGGTATCTGAGTTTTAAAGACTGTGACTATTTGACCTCCTCAGGTCAATGAAATTATCCCGTGAATTAAAATAAAGTTGGTTTATTTTTTTCAATAAATGTTAATTGTACTAATATGGTTTCTATATTAAATATGGTACTAAAACACCATTAAAAAATTAAAAATAAAACTAAAAACTAAGGCTAGGTTGAAAATACTTCCTCCATATAAGTGTTCTTTCTGTGTTTTAATAACATGAACTCACTAAATAAATTGGTTTTTGAACATAACAAAAATTATGAATAGTTAATTCCCCCCACACCTTATCTGCTTTCAGTCTCTAGATAAACATGATTATTATAGCTGTTAATGCTGCTGTTTAGGCATTCTACTCTTAGAGAGAGGGAGAAGAAGAGAATGAGGGAAGAGAGTGAGGGAAGGGAGGGAAGGAAGGAAGGAAGGCAGGCAGGAAGGCAGTTAGGTAGGTGAAAGGAAATTGAAGTATTGATGTGACTTAGAAAAACTAAATGTTGAATCTGCTTTTAAGGAAAATATTAAAAAATGTTGAACCAGAATGACTGGTTACACTTGTAGGTATTCCATATGAAAATATTCTTAAAAATGGAAAGGTTACAACAGATAGCCAGATTTTTTGTGTTGATACAAACATTATATTTGAATCAATGCTTTACTATGAGATAGCCTTGGCTGCCACTTTAAAAAATGAACAAATAATTGTTAAATGAACAAATAATTGTTAAATATAATATAACAAATAATTGTTAAATATAATGTTACAAATATAATGTTAATATATAAACATTAATAATATATAAAAATTAAATATAATGTTACAAATTGTTAAATATAATGTTACAAACATTATATTTATGGTACTTCATTTTACCTTTGATTTCTCAGTAAAGATTATTTGCAATGCATTCTATTCTAAACAAGAAGATGAGTCTGTCAAGTGGAAGAAGTTACTGAGTTTATCTACGATGACTATTTGTATGCAATGCAATTTACTTTGGAGCTAACTGATGGAAAAGATGATGTGACTGTAGGAATGAGCTGGCTCTTCAGGAAAGAGAGAGAAAGAGAATTCTAGCTCAATGATCTAATGAGGGTGGGGGAAAGTAGCATTCCATAAAGGAGAATCATAAGTCTGGGTGGCAATAAATAAGGAATCACCTAAGTAAAATGCTTTAATAGTAAATAGTTCCAAATGCATCAGGGAAAATATTAAAAGAAGGGGTAAATTTAGTTTATGTGGATGCTACTAGAATTCAGAGGCACACAGGGACACAGTAACAAAAGGTCAGAAGCTAAAGAAGAGTAACTTAACACTGGGAAAATTTACCCATCTTTCTCAAATCAAAGATAAATGGCAATACCTCTTTTCTTGCACTTGTATTATTTTCTTTTAGAGAAGATCAGAGATTGCTACTTAACTGAATTGAGCCAGTATTTGGTCAATATTGTTTTCTTCTTTCCACTAATGAAAAAGCAGTTCTGGGTATTCCTCAAGGAAATTAAGTATTTGGCTTATTTGAAATATCTTGAGGCTAGTTTGGGCACAAATTGAAATAATGCTCACATGTTTGAAGAAATCTTTCATTTGATGCTATCAATATCTCATGGGGTGCCTCTGTCCCCATTTTATTTTTTAAATATTTAAGGTACAACTATGACAGATGACTACTGTAACAGAAAGTGTTCATGATTATATACTATGTCAGACACAACAAATTACTTTCACTCCTTAAAAACAAGAACGACTAAAGAAATGGTTGTTGTTTGAACTATTCCATGCATGCCTTCAAGAGCCATTTCCTAACATTTCCTAAGACACATATGCTGCCTACCAAAGAAGTCAGGTATGTGGATGTAAATAATTCATCAGCATTTAAAAAATAGAGTCATGGAAATTACTTTCTCCTCCCAATGTTTTCTAGTTTCCTGAGTGCTTCATTTTTTATTGTTTTTCCCCCTTAAAAGCAATTGTTGAGTGTGTGTATGTGTGTTTCTTGTCTTCCTTTGGTTAATAAAATGAAAACCAATATTAAATTTGTGTTATTCACAGTACCATTAAGTCAAAGCTCACATTTCTGTCAGGTTACTGGGAACTTAATAGACCATGACCTCTAATAAAATAATAAAATATGATGATGGGGCTTTAACAATTATTTGCTCATTTTTTAAAGTGGCAGCCAAGGCTATCTCATAGTAAAGCATTATTAAATGTCACTGTTAGTTTTTCTGTTCTAATTTTCTATAAATTCATATTTGAAAAGCCTCAATTATCTAATGAAATCACTTGGAAATTGTTTATTGAAATGAGTAGTTTTCCACAAAACATTATGGTTTTCCTTTTATATTGTCAATGGAAATCTGTTTTCCACCAAGGTTTAATGCACATCAATAAATAGCCCTGGAGACAATTCTTTGCCCTCTGGGCAATTTTCATAGCAGAGGGCAGTGCTGTTTGAATTTAAATGATGCTGTACTTGAGGCCAACCATAATAAGCAAGTTCTGCTAGACATTCATTACATTTTTATCATCTGAATATAATCCTAAGCACTTGATGCTAGCTCCCACTGTCTTCTTGAGAATTTATAATATCACATTTCAGTTTCTCTTTAGAGGAGAAGCAACATTTCTGCTGTATTTGAAAAAGAGAATACAGATAAATATCATGATCTGTTTACCATAAGTGCCTGACACTGGAAGAAAGCACAATGCTTGGGCAATGAGAATTGGCTTGACAATTCATTTTTTTTAATTGTCTGCAATATAGGATGCATTTCTGAATACATAATTAAGCTATTATCCATTGTCAAAATAAAGTTACCAAGTGAATGCCCAATTATTCACTCAAGAGAACCTCCCACATTGTTTGGGCAAAAGTCTCTATAAGTAGACCTGCTTAAAGGTCAGCAGTGCTGATCTCTGATACAATAAGGAAAAAAAGAAATACACAGAGAATTCAAAGCACTCTCCTGATTATATCCTCAATTCCAAACAAAAGAACATCTTTATTCTACAATTAATTCCACATCTATCCCAATAGATTTTATTTCAACAGTAAGATTACATAAAGACTGTGTCTACTGCAAGCAGGATTTACTTATGCTAAGCCACAAGCAATCCACCAGCACAGTTCAGTGAGTCAGGGACAAAGAAATGATCTACTTTAAGGTAGTCTGGCCAGGATTTAGGTGATTGTCCCAGTCTTGATGTCACTAATTATTTTATGCACAGGACCTATTTTTCTCTTGCTTGATAAATTTTTAGTGGAGAAGAAAGCTTGTAGTGCATGTAATTTCAGTAATAAAGCCTTGGCCATGCCCCCACTCACCTGATTTTATATGCATACGTACACAAATAGGACACTTTAAAACTGTTTTCAAGGTAAAGTCATCTACCTATAAGAATTGTAATGATGCAACTTGTGTGCTATGCAAATTATAATGCAACTTTTCCTTTTTGAGACATCATCCTACCTCACTTCTGCTCTGCAAAGATCCCTATTTGGTATAGAGAAAATATTCTTCAGCTTTCCCCCAAAGCCTGCATAGGATTAAATTTCAACTTTCCTGCTTCCATTTTTATTTCACAACCACTCAAACATTGAGGGAAATATAAAGTCCAATTTTAAAAGAAGTGTACAGCTCAGTGACATTAATAATAATCTACAGGAGTTCCATTTCATCTCAAATTGACCAAGACCACATTTAGGCCAGAAGATCACAAGATCATAAGCAAGTGGATAGTTCAGTTCTCCACATATAGATAATGGCATGATCAATACTTGTGCATGAAAATTGGTACTTTCTTTGTAAAATATTGGTGGACTCAATTATATGTTTAAAACATTGATCCTAAAAGATAAATTATCTCTATTCATATCTTGACTTTGCTATTTGCTGTGTCGGTGACTCTAAGCAAGGTATTTAACCTATTGAAGTCTCAATTTCTTATCTACCAAAGGAGGATAGCAATAGTGCCTATTTCAAATAGGAATTAAGAGTTGTAAGAGAATACCTGTTGACTAGTTGTAGTAGAGGCTAAAAGGCCCACAAAGCTCTTGGATAAACAGAATATGCACATTGTGTTATTAAGTATGAAAATTTTTCTTGTATTTTGAATTACACAAGATTTATATATTCTACCATTTTTTGATCCTTTCTTCCAAATACCACTTCCATTGTGTCCAACATTCTTAGGTGCATTGTTGTAACTAATTAATAAATGCTACCTGTAATCTAGTTCTACTGAAGTACATAGACATGAATTGTGGAATATTGATGCTCTAGCATAGGTTTTGCCAAAGTATTTTGTAAATTGATAGTAAATATTTTAGGTTTTGAGGGGCTCCATAGTACTTGTTGTCATTAAGTAATTCAACCACGATAGGGCAAAGTAACCACACATAATACAAAAACAAACAAGTGTGGCCATTTCCAATAAACTTAATTTTTGGAAACAAGTTTGAATGTCAAACTATTTTCAAGTCACAAAATATTATTCTTTTTTTGATAATTTTTAAAAGTTTAGAAAATAAAAATAACAAAAAACAAAACAAACAAACAAAAAACAATCAGCTTGCTGGCCACACACAAACAGGTGAGATTATTTGGCCATTAGGCTATAATTTATCTAATCCTGCTCTAATCCATAATTTCTATTATTAACATTGTTTAACTTATGTGTCTTGTATTTCAAGAAAAGTTTATATAAGAATGCTTTCAAAATTCTTGACTAGTAGTCAAATTAATCAGGATGCCATAGCAATGGACAAGTATCATATGCTGATGTTAATAATTCTAATAGTTAATAATGGGGCTGAGGATATAGCTCAGTGATAGAGCATGCTTACTCACAGTACATGAGACCTTGGGCTTAATCCTCAGCACTGCCAAAAAAAAAAAAAAAGAAGATAGAAAGTTTCCTAGTAGTTATGTAATTCGTACCATGTGGAACACATGTTGATTTTAATTAATAGTGTAGCTGCGTTGGGAGCTAGTGCCTTCAAGAGATGATTAGGTCGGTAAGAGGGATTGATGCCTTTTTCATGGAGATGAGTTCTCACCTTCACAGGATTGGATTCATTAATACAAGGGTGGATTATGGAGTCGGGACCCCTATATAATCTCTCTTCCACATACTTCTGCTTACCCTTCTTTACTGCCACATTATGATGCAGCAAAAGGTCCTCACCAAAAGTGGAGCACATGTCAGCCTCATGCTCCTGGACTTCTCAGCTTTCGGACTCATGAGCTCTATTCATTTTCTGAGGGATAAGGCTATGAGGATTGAACCCAGGGACACTTTACCACTGAGTTACACCCTTAGTCCTTTTTATTTTTTATTTTGAGTCAGTGTTTCTTAAATCCTTGCTAAGTTGCCGAGGCTAGCCTTGAATTTATGATCCTCCTCTCTCAGCCTCCCAAATCATTAGGATTAAGAGGTATGCACCACTACACTCAGCTTCTGAGCTCTATTATTTATGAATTACCCAGTCTGAAATATTCTGTTTTAGCAACAGAAAATGGACTAAGACCTAAAACCAACACAATTTAGCATGTTCCCTAATTTTATTTCACTTGAAATGCAGAAGTAAAGTTTACTATAGACATTGATACTATGTTTGCTCACTATGGAATAGAGAATGTAAACCTACTTTACCAATTTATAGAAACGGCAATTCTGGAGTTTTCTAATAGACTTCACAAGGAGGATATATTGGAAGATAAAAAGATCTATACAGAGAGAGAATCTGATCTTAGCCCCAGTAGGCAAAAGGATTGGATGTGAGGAATCTGATCGTACATCTCAACTTTGGTATCCAATATTGACTTATATTATAGTTTAGATATTAGGTGTCCCCTAAAAGCTCATTTGTGGGACCGTTCAAGTGTTTAGAGGGGAAATTATTGGGTTATGAGAATTAACCTAATCAGTGCATTAATACCCTGATAGGGAGTAACTGAGTGGTGTTTGTAGGCAGGTAGGGTATGGATAGAAGTGGTTCCCTGGAGGTATGGCTTTTTGGGGATGTATTTTTTGAGCTGAGCTTAGTATCTCTCTCCTTCCTGGTGCCATGTCCTGAGCTACTTGTATTTACCACAACTTTCTGCCGTATCTGGCCTTACCTCAGCCCCTGAGGAATGGAGTTGACCATCTATGGACTGAGACCTCTGAAGCCATGAGCCCCCAAAATAAACATTTTGTCCTCTAATTGTTCTTATCAGGTCTTTTGCTCACAGTGGCAAAAATATGACTGAAATGCCTGGCTAATTAATGGTAGGGCATTATTTGAGTATTTGAATTATGTGAGGTTGAAAAACGAACAAGGAAGAAATTGCCCAAAGAATAAGGAAATCTTATTACTTTAGCACTTTGCTCTTTGAGGAGTCTTTTGAAGGTTCTATGAGTATGTTAAACACTATCTAATGTTTATATTACCTAGAAGCTCTTTAACTTGGGGAATGAGGAAAGGTGATGAAGATATGGGGAAGAGAAGAAAACAGAAGATGAATAAATGTAAATTGCACACATATAATTGCATATTTTTATTAGAAAAAGTTTGCAAACCTTTGTTCTAAAACCTTAATATTCCAGATGTGGTCTGTACCCAATAGCATCTGCATTACAAAATTGTTATAAATGTAAACTCTTGGGCTCCACTTCAAATCCACTAAGCAGAATCTGCATATTAATAAGATTACCAAAAGATATAATGATAAATAAACAATTGAGAGCACTGCTCCAAAATAATTTATTTTTATTAACAAATATGTAAAACATAGGAGCTTAGAGGTTGTGAAGTTTACCATTTCCTGGCATATATTTGTAAAGAATGGCTCCTACTTGTTTTCCCATGGGCTTTAAGTCTTTGGTCATTAATGCTATGCACCATAATGAAGGGTAGTTTTGCTACTACCCAAACTTCTGATGTGCAGATTGCATGGAGAAGGAAAAGTGAAGGATGAAATGCTTATAGCAACAGCATATTCTGATAATTCACAAATTACCATCTCTATGAGTCTTGGAAGATGTTCTTTAAATTGCCAATAGGCAATGAATGTACTACAACTAACATGCGGTTCACTTTCAGATACTAATTTAAATGCTGTTAAACTACAATAAAAATATTTTTAAAACTGTTTACAGTTTTGTACTTTAATTAGTCTGAAGAGTTTTTATTTTTATACTTCATTCTCTTAATCAGACATAAAGACAGAACTTGCATCGCATCAGCATAGGTACATGTTTGAAAGAAAACACAGAAATGCAGTTTCCTGGTTGATGGAAATGTAGCTCTATTTAATAGATATTTTATATTTAGTATTTTATTATTAAGCTTAGTTCAGTACAAATGCACATTTTCAATGTCATGAATACAAGGCATGAATGATGTGAGAAGCAATTTGCATTTATATAGCACCTTTCAAAGGCTTGGGATAGCAAAGCAAAGCATAAATGCTTGTGTAACTTTGCAATTAAGAATTCACTTCTAATTACTCCTACTTAAATGTGCAGTCTCTTTTTAATCACATTTTTACACCTGTGGTTAAGTGCTCCAACAGAGATTTAGCCTTATCTCTAAAGCATGCAAATTGCATGATGATTTTGTAAAGATGTTTACCAGAAGGAAAATGATCACAGACATGTGACACCAATGGCAATATTAAAGACATAACTAAATTTAAAAGGATCATTTTGTTGGATTATGTGTTTATCCAGATAAACACACACACATACACAAATGAATGTCCAGCTCTGGAGCATGCTCAAAATTCAGGCTCAGATGTACTTCTGCTGTAACACAAGGAAGTTGAGATGAGATGTGAAAACCAGCTTGTAAACGTATGCTGGCCTGTAGTAAATCTTCAGCTACCAGAGCTACAATTGCTAACATGTGTCAGAGTCCTAGTTTTCTTGTATAACCAAGGGACCAGTAAATAACATGGTGTTAAAAAAAATGATATCCTACTACTACTAAGGGAAAGCGCAATTCTGCTGCAACATATGGTTCTGAAGGGCTGTAGCCTTGTAAATGGAGCTGAGGAAAGAAAAGCAATTCTAGGAGGGTGGTTGTAGCTAAAGAGAAGGCCCTGGTGACAGCCATCTACATAACTGACTGCAGTAAAGCAGGAAGCTCCATTTTCAAAGAGCTGATTAGAAGAAGATTTATTAAAAACCTATGGTGATCTGGGGACCAGTGAACACAAATAGACAAGGCATCACTCTCAAGCCTGGAAAGGCTGCCAACATATAGCAGGATGTGGTGGACCCAGAAGAAAAACGAATTTCAAAATCCCACAGGCACAATGAACAATCAAAAGTTAAACATTGTTGGATTCTCAACAAAGTATTAATTGAGGCTGGGAATACATGTAGTTCAGTGGTAGAGCATTTGGAATGTGCAAAGTACTTGGTTCAATTTTTAGTATTATAGAAGGATGGAAGGAAAGAAGGAAGAAGAAAGAAAGAGAGAAAGAAGTCAAAATAATCTAAAAATAGACTGTCTATTTAAAAAGCAAACTTTGAGCCCCTTTAAAAGTAGTGTGTTCATCTCTGATGATTAAAATAATAACAATAACAATAGAGACAACAATAAGAATCATAATTAAAATCATAAAGGAGTCTTGGGAAATAAGACAACATTTTCTTTACTCAGGAAAGTCACTTGGAAGAGGGTGGGAAGAAATAACTAGAGATCTCAATGGGTGTTTTTATGAGAGCAGAAAACAGGAGGCATTTAATTCTGCTGGTCTTTGGGAAAGGAATGGGGTAAAAGATTCAGCAAAAATTAAAATAGTAGTAGGATTCTTTTGGTCATAATATGGTGGAGAAGGAGGGACTATCAGGGAGTAGGAACAGTCAGATATGTATATGCACAGAAATTCTCTGTGTGAACTTTGGCTTCATACAAAAGCATTGTAGTTACAGGGTGTTAAGAATATAGCCTCCAAAGTTTAATTGTCTCCATTTATTT